>JAUIMM010000052.1:4500000-4990000 GCA_031769625.1 Taudactylus pleione | reverse complement strand
ACAGTTGACAGCACCATTCACCTTAAAAAATCAGGTAGGTTACAGATGACAGCACTATTCACCTTATAAGATCAGGACAGTTACAGATGACAGCACCATTCACCTTATAAGATCAGGGAAGTAACAGATGACAGCACCATTCCCCTTATAAGACCAGGGCAGTTACAGATGACAGCACCATTCACCTTATAAGATCAGGGCAGTTACAGAAGACAGCACCATTCACCTTATAAGATCAGGGTAGTTACAGATGACAGCAGTGTTGGACTGGAGCATGCAGGACCCATGGGGGAATGTACTGGTAGGGGCCCAAGCTTAAGGGGCGAGGCCACCATAAAGGGACTTGGATAACTCTTAGAAAGGACATAGTTAACCTGCATAGAACATGTCCCCTTTATAAAGGAGGAGACAAGGGTGTGTTATTATAGCCAGAATGACCAATATTAGTGTACTTTCCATAGAAACAAACCAAGAACCCAAGTTCATCCATGGACTTGCTCCACCAAGTTATTGACCCTCTAGTAAAGTAACAATGAGTCATTTACTTTCACAATCTGAAAAACCCCTACAGGCAGTGGGGCTGACCAGGGAATTCCCCTGTACACCTGTGGGCCAGTCTGACCCTGGATGACAGCACCATTCACCTTAAATGATCAGGATGGTTACAGGTGACAGCACTATTCACCTTATAAAATCAGGGCAGTTACAGATGACAGCACTATTCCCATTATAATATCAGGAGAGTTACAGATGACTGGACTTTTCACCTTATAAGATCAGAGCAGTTACAGATAACAGCACTATTTACCTTATAAGATCAGGGCAGTTACAGATGAAAGCACCATTCACATTGTATTATCAGTGGAGTTATAGATGACAGCACTGTTCACCTTATTAGAAATCACATATATTCCTAGATTTAACAGTAGCCTTTTTCCAATAGAGATGAATATTCTCACCGGTACTTGGATGTCACCAGGACTCAATTTAGGACAGTAGGATCTTATGTTAACCAAGAGATCAGGACCATTCATTCATCAAAGGGGCACAAGTATACCCAGTGAGTGTAGACTGTGTTGTGTGTATTATCCCTACCCCCAATTCCCTTTGGGCATTTTCATTCAGGTTGCACTCTGGTGCTTGGCACTAAAGTGTAACCAAGTCTGTAGACAAAAGTGGCCATTATGACCATTCACTGAGCCCAGTGGAGGTCATCCAGGTTTAGCATGATTCCCTTAACTTGCAGAGTCTAGTGTAAGTTTTCATCAATGTCTGATCTGTGTTCCAGGACCGTCGATCAGAGTGTCATCGGCAGCCAGAACGTGAGAGCGAGGAGGGTGAGGTAAGTACCGGACTACACCTTTTAAGATTGACTACACCTTTTAAGATCAGGGCAGTTACAGATGACAGTAAGTCAGTGATGTACAGCAGAGTCAATAACAGTAAACAATTTGCATTTATTTTGCTGCACACATTTAGTGGGTTCAAAGACACATTGCCACAGAGTGCCTTTGCGACCATTCCAGTAGTACATCATGGAGAATTGTATTGCCTGCTATGAGCACTCTCCTATATTTATAGTATAATTTTTGCATGTTTGTTTAAGAAACTGGTTCAGTCCACAAAAACAAAAAATAAAGTATTTAATATATAACCATAAATAATTTCTCTTTCCCGCTGGTATATTTTTGCTGCTTCACAACATAATCATCACTTCAGACATCTAGCGTTTCTTTATTATTCCAGTGTCAGAACACTGTGACTACCTGTCCATTTCAAGCAAGCAGAGATTGAGGAGTTCACAAGCAGTTAAGCCAATAGATGTAAATCAGTGTTATGTAAGAACTGACATGCTTGACTGAGCTTGATTTTGTTTTTAATCACCAGCGAAGTTTCTTTCCAACCAGAATTTTTTTTTTGCTATTCCATATTTTGCTATTCAGTAACAACCTCTTAACTATTTGTTTATCTAAGTAAATTCCACTTTTTAGTTTTAAAGCGTGATAATTAGCGATATGTCACACTTATCTTAGCAGGCTGCTTATTTCTAATGGTGGAAAATAACTACAGTACTTATTAAGGCTGCCTCCTATGAGTATGAAGCACAGGTAGAAGCAATGTTACTTATTAGAGGTACAGCAGTAATCACCTAGACTATAAATAGGTTTATTTAAACCGGTAATTCATGGCAAACTTCTAAGAAATGCCAAAGCAGCCAACAGCATAATTTGCAAAGTTTATGAAAACTTTGAGAAAACTACTGAAGGAGAATGAATAGACTTTAACGTATTATCAAATATTTAGCAGTGTTGAAAATTCAATTAAATCCATTCAAGGACATCACACACAAGTATCTATACGTTTCCTTTTCTCAATACAGCTGTATAATTACTTTTTAGTGATGTTGAAAGATATTTCACTAGTACCAAATAGTAAAAGTTTCATATATACAGTGTGTAGCCTTTCCGTAATATTAAAGGCTTCTTTGTAATAAATGAAGTTGTTCACTTACTGTAAGGATTTCAGCTTTGATCTAGCAACACATTTGATTTTATGGGTATATTTTTTTTCTGGAAGCAGTCTAATATGTTTCTTTTCTTATTTACAATTGCTAGTTTGTATGTCCTTTTTAGCATGTGTTTGTGTCCTGAGTCTATTGCATTGGCGTGCTGTTTTATATGCTTATTATTTATTTTTGCATTTACATGTTGTAGCTTAGAAAAAGAGAAAGCATCTTTTGAGAAGAATAAAAAAATAGTAAAGACAAGTATCTACAAGACATTGAGTTCTTTCCTGGAGCGAAGGTGGATTCTGTATAGGCGAGGCATACATTTAATATATCATTGAACCTGTGTCTTTTACAGGCTCAAAGCAAACAAGATAGAACTACACATTGCACAAATGCCAAGTGATATTGGGTGTAACATGGGATAAAACAGTAACATTACAAATTATTTAGGAGCTTTGCAATATAATGAGACCAAGCAGTTTCCTAGAAATTTCTGGATGCAGAAGACATTCAGAGAAGGTGGAGTTAGGTGCACCCTTGCCTACACACAACAAAGTGGCCACCGTGGGCTGGACTACTCTATATTAGAATGCAACGTGTAGATTGACTAGGAGTGAGTGACATCACTGAGGAGTTCAGAATGATAGGTCCCATGGAGTGATGTCACTAGCTCCTAGTTCCATTAACCAAATCAATCTTTCAATTCCTAACTCTGAAACATAGAGTTGATAGAAAAATCTGTCTCTAAGCATATTTTTCAATCACCTGTAATTGTAAACAATTTGCTAACTGTATTTCTTATTTGCTTGTGTTATGCCTTTATAATGTATTTGTTAATTTTTTATTATTTGTAAATATAACACAATTGTACTTAATCCCATTTGATGGGACATAGTTAGACATTCCTTTAGTAAATTGGACCTTATAGCCGTACTTGAGATATAGTCAGGAAGACGACGGTCTAAATGCCGACCACCGGCTTCCCGACTGTCAAACTCCGGCAAGGTACTAATGACAGGCGTCGAAACCCGACGCCTGTCATTAGTACCGAATGAAGGTAAGCCAGGCGCCGGGCGCAGACAGCCGCGGGGGGAAGGTTAGGTGTCAGGGCTCCCAGGGGGACTTGGGGCTAGGCACCCTCCCGGGAGGGTTAGGTTTAGGCTAGGGGAAGGGGGGGTTAGGGTTAGGTACCCCGGGGGGAGGTTAGAGTTAAGCACCCCCTCGAGAGACTTAGGTTTAGGCTGCGGGAATAGGGGGGTTAGGTTTAGGCACTAGGGGGCGAGGTTAGGGTTAGGCAACCCTTAGGGAGGGTTAGGGGGGAAAATAGGGTTAGTTATACTTACCTTATTAGTGATTGGGATCTTCACCGCTGCCGGGCTTCCGATGTCGGTAATACCTACTACAACCCTATACTTACCTCAGCATACTCAAGTTGGATTGAAAAGGTGGACTACAATTTCTGGTAGATGACTACCTCTTACAATTCAGGTAAAAGTTTGTTATTATAGAAGAGGACACACTGTAGACATTGAGATCCATGGAGCATAGACAACAACACCATAACAGTCAACCTTTTAGTGTGGTAAAGGCAACAGCCAACAAACTACATGAAGTGCTGATAATAAATAAAAGGACTGACAAGCAGTTCATAGAACCTGATTTAAAGCTGGAAATAAATTAGAAACATTTGCTCGAACCAAATCTGCATGGAAGAAATGCATACATTCATTTATATGCAGTGCTGTATGCAAACTGAGATGTGTCTGCATCTGCATATATACACCTGGTGTGCTAGAAATCATTATCATCAGTGAGTACTTACACCTGCCCTACACCAGGACCGAGAATTTTTGTCACCCGGGCAAGGCCATAATTTGGCACCCCCCAAAAAAATACAACACAGAGGACGAAAAGGGTGTGTGGTTTTGTGACACAGTAATGCTCCTTATTATTATTATTATTATTATCCTTTATTTATATGGCGCCACAAAGGTTCCGCAGCGCCTTACACAGTACATAAATGAGCACACAAGAAAAACAGTTAATAGTAATACAAAACAATGCAGGACAAGGACAAGGTTATAAACTCAGCTGCAAAACACAAGCAGCAGGACATGAGCAACCAGGTGTTAGGTGCCATTGTGGGGAGTTAGGAGTAAATTATACTATAAGTAGGGGGAGGAGAAGCACGTGAGGAAGAGGGCCCTGCTCGTGAGAGCTTACATTCTAAAGGGGAAGGGCAGACAGACAGGGGCGACACAGAGGGGTAGATAGTGAAGAAGGAGCATGGAGCAGTGGGTTAGGATATGTGCTGCGGAATGTGTGTGTATAAGACGACCTGATGTTATGTAAAAATTAAGTCCTTCATACATCTATCTCTATGATAGAAAATAGATTGTTTGTGTTATTTACATGAGAGATGTACAAAGTAAAGTAGAAGCACTTTAATTTGTGTGTTACATTTTAGCATCTATATACAGCCTGACAAGAAATGCAGCTATTATGGGACTGTCCCGCCATCCTAATACAGTAGTGACTACTCCTGTGAGTGGGTGCATCTCACATGCTAGACCCACTCACAAATGGGTGCAGCCATACATGATGTGGTCCCACAGGATGTTGCAGTACCCGGGCCCAGAATTTCTCTTGGCAGCCCTGGAGGTGACAGACAGAACGAGGAGGGAATGGGGCTTAGTAGTGGGGTAACAAGACCATGGAGGGAGGTGGTTGAGAGTGGAGGTATAGGAGAGGTGGGGGAAAGAAGCAGAGGGTTGGAAGCAGACTGATGAGAGAAAAAAAGGAAGAACAACAAGTGGAGGAGACAGGAGGGGGAAGAGAGGGATGGATAAAGTAGAGGATTATGTGGACATAGAATATGGGGGTTGTGTGAAGTAAGGGTGTTCATGCTGTGGACAAGGTAATAATTGAGATGTAAACTGGAGTGGAGGCTGTGAGATATAGAGTCAGTGTGGATTAAAGTTGTTAAATGTTCAAAAATACATGTAAAGAACAGTGCTGCTAATGTATGAGCGCAGCTCCAAAAGTGATATATAAAGGAGAGGTATGTGAGCAGTGGGTGCAGGAATTAGTTTATAAACAAATGATTAAAGTGGATAAATGTGACACAATTGGAAAAGGCAATACAAATTGAATGAGGACAAAATTACAACACATTATGCCACACATTAATGATCCCTGTAACACATTCTGCCACAGTAATGCCCCTTACAACACATTCTGCCACAGTAATGCCCCTTACAACACATTATGCCACAGTACTGCCCCTTATACATTAAGCCACAGTAATGCCCCTTATACATTTAAGCCACAGTAATTCCCCATATATATTATGCCACAGCAAGGCCCCTTACACATTATGCCACAGCAAGGCTCCTTACACATTATGCAACAGAAAAGCCTCTTTTACATTAAGCCACAGTAAGGCCCCATCTCCTTCTCTTACCTGCCAGGGCCGTGCGGAGGGTGAGCTCGGGGTGGCGTAGGACGGGGCTGCCACACGCTGGGGGGAACTGTCAGTATTGCCGTCATTGTAATGTGGTGCCGCTTGCCAACCAATCGGAGCTCACGGACCGGCAGCCTCTGCTGACTGGCTGCCGGTTCGCAAGCACTGATTGGCTTGTGACCGGCACCACATTAGACTGACGGTGTCTTTGTGCCTCTCAAGGCCGAGCTGTGGCTCCAAACCCACAAGAGCAGCAACCTAGCCTTCCGGCAACCTCTCCCTGGCATCCCCTCAAGTCCGGCACCCTGGTCACGTGCCCCCTTAGCCTCCCCCCTAGTTGCGGCCCTGCCTACACTAGGTGCAAACAATTTGTCTCCTATAACCCAGGTATTCACTTACATCCAGGTCTGCCTAGTATGCATTTGCATTAATATGCTCTTCCTGAAATTTTCATACTTGAGAACGCCCCTTCACAACTCCATTCTACCTCTCTGGTCATAAGTGGAGCTTCTATTGAAAATTCATGTGCCCATTTTTGGAGGGTGCGCAGTGTGAATTCATGAATAACCTTTGTTCACCTCTGCACCAGGCCCACGATCTCTAACCTAGATTTCAGTATGCTGTTTTATTACTTATTTTTCATACCTCTATAGGCTGTAATTCCCTAGTATTAGTTACAGACACATGCTCTGTACAACACTGCCAATTTAAAATACTATATATATATATATATACATGTACAGTATATGCTCTAGAGCACAGGTTCTCAAACTCAGTCCTCAGAACCCCAAACAGTGCATGTTTTCCATGTCTCCTCACTGAATCACAAGTGAAATAATTAGCTCCAATTGTGGATCTTTAAAAATGTGTCTGTAAGTAATGAATACACCTGTGCACCTGCTGGGTGACCTGCAATACGTGAGCTGTGTGGGGTCCTGAGGACAGAGGCCCTGATTCAGAACCGGACGCCCTGAAAGAGCGCTCACTCTGAATCTGGGCATTTTTTTTTTTTGTGCGGCCTCTTGGCCGCTCGCATAGCTGTGGGTGACCACCCACAGTTATAGCGAGCGGCCATGATGATGATCGCGATGGTCAAGACCATCGTGACCATCGGGCTTTCGACAAGGCCCTTGTGGTAGGGTCTCGTGGCCGCAAGCCCCAGAGAGATTTCAGCTCTAACAGAGCCGGAATCTCTCCACTGACATCACTCTTGATGTCAATGGGGCCGCCCCCAAATGGCATGCGTTCTCATGGGAACGCCTCCATTTGGGCAGCCACCCCCCCCGGCCCACCCACCAAAGGGGGCGAGCTGTCACTCAAGATCGACAGCTCGCCCCCTTTGTTGCGAGACCCGGAGCGACGGATTGCCCGTCACTAGTCAGGTCTCGCGCATGCGCATGATGGAGCCGGCTCCATCGTGCGCATGCGCTGTGGGCCACCATCGACCTGGTTGCGAGCGCTCAGCGCTTGCGACCGGGTCTGAATCAGGCCCAGAGTTTGAGAAGCTCTGCTCTAGTGCAACGCCAAGTAATCCAAGTGATATAGCCAAAAATCTTCTTTTCCTATCAATCTACAAATACCTAGAGTCACTTGCAATGGAACCAGTGATGATGGCAAATGTATAGTCACTGTAAATGTTGGGGATAAAATGGGTTAATCCATGTGAAATAGGGCATTACATTATAAGACCTATATTAGGTTGGTATACAATCAGGAAGCCGGCTGCCGGAATCCCGGCAGCCGGCTTCCCGACTGCTTTATCCGGCCATGGGATAAATGACCGGCGTCTATATCTAGACGGCGCTCATTCTCCCGACACCAGGAGACAGGCGCCCGGCATCCTGATTGAGCGGATGCCGGGCGCCGCTAGCAGACAGCTGCGCGTGGGGGGGAGGATTAGGTATAGGGCACCTGGGGGGATTTAGGATTAGGCACCCCCCCGGGAGGGTTAGGGTTAGGATAGGGGGAGGGTTAGGCACCCCCGGGGGGGAGTTAGGGTTAGGCATCCCCCGGGGGACTTAGGTTTAGGCAGCGGGGAAGGGGGGGGTTAGTCACTTAGAGGGGGGTTTAGGGTTAGGCACAGGGGGGGAGGTTAGGGTTAGGCACCCCTAAGGAGGGTTAGGTTAGATTAGAGAATACTTACCTTACCACGATCAGGATTTCCAGGGCTGTCGGGTTTCCCCTGCCGGGCTCTGCTGTTTTGTCGGGCTGCCGCTGCCGGGATTCGAACTCCCGGCCATGCGGCAGCCAGCATATCATACCGATTCCATTAGGTTAAACTACTGTATTGCAAAGTATAAATGGATTATAGAATATTAGAAGTCTGCATTGTTATTGTACAATTTTTATGAATCCATTTCACTAAATTAATACTAATCTTCATTTAAAGCCTAGAATTTTAGGATATTATGATATTTAGATAACTTTTGCTTTCAGATAAAAATTGTAATATATTAAAAACAGCTAAAGGAAAAATGAACTGGAACACCATATGGAGAGTCTTGCACATTTTAACCTTGCTAGATAATAATTCTCTGATCTTTGTAGCCCTATAATATATACTTGCAGTGAATGTCATTTTTTTTTACGTTTAAGATAATCCCTTATTCAATTACTAGAAAGATTACAGATCTCTGTCTCTGTCTGCTCTTTATACTTCATTTGTCTGCAAATGGTCTCTTTCCTGTATGAGTAGTTTATACACAGAAATGTATCTGATGAAGAAACTATATAACTTGGAAGTACTCACCAATATGGCATACATACTGTACATATACATCGTCATATTATGGGTCAAAATGTATTTCTGTGCATTGCTGGTGACTATAGCACATCCATACATTGCAAGCCTATTTTTTCTTCCTGTATGCTGTGAAAAGATGGACAGTGGTTTCCTATAATACAGACAAATGACAGCAGTAATACAATTTAAGGGGCCGAGTCAATTCCCCATTTGTGCTTGTGAGAATGAAGCAGATAATGTCTAAAAATCAAGGAATGCTTGGTGTCAGGGATGATAGTATCTGAAAGGGGGGCCATATTGCTCGATGTGCCCTCTTCTCCAGCACCAGTAGCAGAAACTCACAGGAGAGGCATATTTATTAAAACAATTAAAGCAATTATACACAGGTGGGCTCCATCAACCATTTATTTATGTGCCCACTAAAACAATTCACAACAACTATGGGTTTTTTTAACTGTGTTATAGCAAGGACTAATACTTATTCAATACTTTGTTTTTTATTGTTATTATTTAAGAAAAATATTGTGTTTTTTATTATTTGATATTACAAAGTATTTTGAATTTCCAAATAAATATTTTTATTTTGAAGACATAAGGAAATTAAATGTGAAAAATGTCTGAACGGGTGAATAGTTTTTATCCCCAGTTCCTGTGGCTATTATCTGATAACACTAATACACCTTTCACACCAAAATCCCAGGTCTGACCCGGGATTCTGAACATGGGTCAGTCCCGGGGAAGACCCCATTTACACTGCACCTTTGACCCGGGTTATTCCCGGGTAGACCCTGTTCACGCTGAACCCGGGTCTCCCTGCTAAATTTGTGAGGTCATAAAAAGTGGGTGGTGGCTGATCCACAGCTCATTTTTAGCATTACCCAGGTCAGAGAACCCGGGTCGGACTATTCACGCTCTGCACTGTGATCGAGTCATCCCCATGTCCAACCGCACTTGGTACCTCGGTTGAAATCCCGGGTCACTCGATCCGGGTTATTTTTCAGGGACCCTTTCACACCGAGCCGCGACCCGGGTCGTCCCAGCAATAACTCGGGTTATATTGGCAGTGTGCCATGTATGGTTTGGCCACACATCTTTGGACATCACAGAGGTGTGGATAAACACTTGCTAGAGAGGGTAGGGAGGAAGTAGCCAAATAAGCTCTGGGTGTGGAAGGTGGGAGTGACTAATTTTTGGATAAACTGGAGCAAAGATTCTGATCATGGTGCATCAACTTGTTTGAAGAATAGAGTCTTCAGCCGTTTTTTAACATATTGGAAGCTAAACAGATGCCGATAGGGCATAGAGAATTCCATAGATACCTACCCTCCAATATAATACTATTTACCAGGTACTACATTCTCTGGTTCTAGACTTACCCCATAATTTTAGATTGTAGTCACTCAACTTGAAAACCCTTCTCACAAATGAATTAGTTCAGCACAGGTGACTGCAATCATACATTAAGTGTTAAGTCCAGGTGAAGAGCATTTTGTACCTGTGACATATTGGGGGGTCTATAGATATTGAACTGTGTGGAAGTAGTCTTGCACTGTGCATTATCAAATCTGTCATTTCTCTTGCAATATTAATGGCAAAGCGATGCTAATCACTCATACGTAACATCTGAAGCACATTGCCTGTGTACTGATTCAGAAAGATTTATGCTTCATTCTCTATAAAAAAACAAATACATATAATTCATTTCATTTTTATTTTCATGCAAATAACTTATTGTAAGTACAGATATATACCCAAACCATTCTTTGTCACTTACACAGTCATTTGGTTATGATACTCTTTATTTGAAATGCATACAAACAGTTCAGCATTATATTGAAAAAATATTAATTAAATCCTTGATTTTGTACAACAATATGCAACTGATCCTATTTCCATTAGTGCAATGTTGTACATAATGTTGTAACTGTATTTACTGAGCTTTTTATTGACTAGTATAATGGCTCGAAAGGAGACTGCAGGTAAAAGGGAATTTACAAGGGAACGGGATTTTATCGAAGGGAGACGATCCCTTAACCCAAATGATAATTGAGAGTCGCTCAAAAGATTATTTAGAGGATGTGTGTGCCTTTATTGTTTAACAGACATTTAACATTTTAATATAAAATGTTTCTAATAAAACTGAAATATGGATTAAGGTTATGATCAAATAATGAAGAACCTGGCAAAAGAAAAAATAAGTTGTAGTTGTTACAGTATACTAAATATATCATCATTGCTGGGTAGTCACCACATTTGAGAATCATCAGGACATTTCAACTTCAGCAGATAGAAATGATGCTGGTAATGTGATAGATGATTTTTTTGCATGTGTTTATGTTTAAAAGTATTTTTAGATAGTGATGTGAGTGAACAGAGATATAATAAGGGGTGTGTGACTAATGCCGCCACTCAGTGTACAGAATGTACAGAGCTGAGCCGGCAGCATAGCTGCAGGGAAGTGGATAGATCCCATTCAGTTTTTATATACTGATGTCATCAGTTACTGTCCAACATCATTCCCTACCATCCACGTGGACATAGAGGGGGAACATAATCTTGTGGCGAGTGTAGCGAGCCACCGAGCCCGAAGTATGGTGAGCGAAGCGAGACCATGAGGGGCCAACTTTCTTTTTTTGGTGGACTGTATGGGCAGGGAACCACACTCCCTCCCTCACTCCACGTCACTTCCAGGTACAGAAACTGAAGGGGAAATATACCTTTCCATAGTTGCAGCCCTGCAGCTTACAAGGTGGCTGGAGAGGCTCCGTTCAACATATAAACATATAAAGGAGTAGGACATGTCCTTAGAAAGCACCCAGCATCTATCTACCTACCTCTCAGAGCTTGTTCTGTCATGACATCACATACACCATTGTGATACCCTGAACAGTACATCATTGCAAGGGGTTGCTATAACCTTTACTAACATTGGGATGCAGGAATAACAGCTGTAAGAGAATATCTTCCCCACAGTTCTTAGCTGAAGCCAATTTGTCCTCCATGCAGTGAAGAACAATGGACACAAAAAAAGTCAGTCAATGTGAGGAGGTGGAATTTTAGAGAGAGAGCCACGTCATCGGTGTGGGGTGAGATAAGCAAAACTGCTGCAGTGTGGAGAGGAGATGTGTTAACAGAAGCAGCTATGTAGAGCTGATTTCTGATTATATGCTTCTGAGCTGAGAGAAGTGTTGAGAGGACCCTTCCAGAGTGATTGAGGAGGAAGCTGTTGAGAAATGACAGTGAGGTGACTTATGAGCAAAAGGAAACTGCTGAACAGGAGTCAAGAGTTGAGAAACTGAGTGAACTGTGTAGAGGTTGATTAGAGTTTACAGTGCAGAGATCTGTCAGCAGAGGTAGATTGGAGACAGGATGCATTCCAGGAGAGACTGCTGGGATTTGCAGTTCCATTGTGAGTTTGTGAACACAGTGCATACCAGTGAGAGAGTTTGTATGTAGAACCAAATGATTGTAATAAGAATGAGGTGGGTTAAACATTTAGACTGGCTTGTGTGGATATCACATGCTTTCATTAGCCTATAGGGTTCTTAGGGGTGTGTTTCTTACTGAGTTTATTTAAAGCTATGGCGCTGTGGGTCTGGACAAAGCTTCTTTTGAAAGTATCTTCAGGACAGATAAGTCTATACTGGTGTTGACAATTGTGATTCTAATGCCTTTATTTTTTGTTGCTTTTATACTTCCTCTGCTCTGTTTGCATTCTATTATTTCCACACTCTTTCTTTATTTACATTTTGTCTTCACTCCCTCCCTGTTCTTTTTCTTTGGCCTGTCATTCTTATCCTTTTCACTATGCACCATAAGCACAGAGCAATTCAGTCCCCCCATCCACTCCCTAACGGAGCAGTCCCCTGCTGCAGGGTGAATCTTGCCCTCACCCCTCAGTGCCTCCTTCTCCCCCACTGTGTTTGTTACATCTATCCTGCCTTCCTCTGATGCCGCGTAGGGGGCCCTCACTTGGGTGAAATCCCTAGGTTGCGGCTTGCCTGTGGGAGGCTCCCAAATGCCACCATTAGCAGATGTCACAGATGTGTGGCATTGCCAGCAGGACCCATTATGTGGGGCGGAGGGTGACACTACAGGGGAGTCGGATTATGATCTCCCTGCAATGGGCCATTTTAAGAGGTGTGGTGGGGAGGGGACAGGGCTTAATTGGCTCTTGTCTTTATAAAGAACAGGGAACGCTCAAGGAAGGAACTGGTACCATTCCTATAATGTCAGTAGTTTCTGCTGCCTTGCCTAGATCTGTCAACCAAGGACCAAGGATTTGGCTTGAGAGCAGGCAGGAAAGCTGCTGCTAGTAGGAGGCTTCAAAATTGGGGTGCTGGACTTGTATCTTCCTCCTCATTAGTGGCAGGAGCATGCAGCATTAGCCTAGGTCCAGGTTCCCTCTCGTGGCTGTGCAGCTAGATTCTCTGGCAGTCATGTCCATAATATGCTCCATGGCTGATGTTTTCACTTCATTGCTTGCAGCATTGATCCCAAGGTCTGTTCAGTTGCCAACTGCTCCCCTATTTGGCCAGGGATTTGCACAAGCTACACCATTAATGGACCAATATCTGTAAACCCTGTGGGCTTTGGGCCTCCTGGTGGTGCAACAGAGTCCTGTCCTTGTCCCAGATGCAGATAGAAACTATCCCATTGCTGCAACTTCTTCTTCTCTGTCTGCGACATGGACTACAGACTATGCCATTGTTTTACCATCTATTACAAATGATGAAGACAACAATTATCTCAAGGACTTCAAGGAAATGGATGGAGGTTCATCGTCGACTGTGCCAAGAGGTGATCAGTCAGGCACATCAAGTAGGTGACAAGGTCTCCAGTTCTTTATTTTTCTTTTGGCATTGGTTTCTGACAGCTCCAGTAAGGCACATAGGAGAGCAGTGACATATCAGCTAGGTTAGAGGTGTCTAGGCACATTAGGAGGGGCATGCATGGAAAGGTGAAAGGATGACAGTGTGCACTGTGACAACCCACATTGTTGCCCTGCTTAAGAGCAAGCTATTGATATAAAAATCTGATTAGATCTTCCATGGATGTTTTGTGATCACCGAGTAGGCTAATAAGAATTTTAAAGCAGTGAGGGCAAAAGGTGGCATGGGTCTTGTCTCATTCCTTTTTCTGTAAATTGAAGGCCTTCCTGACATTACCATGAGCTTTCTTATTGTAAAGGCCTTCAAGGGTAAGGCTCACCTTTCCCTTGTGGTGGCATATAACAACACCCTATTGACTCTTTGTTGCTTCCTTCTATTGTTTTTGATTTACAATTTAATATATCAAAATTAATAATGTTTTTTTTCTTACAGAATTTCCCCCCTCATTTAGAATAGGCAGGATGTGTTCAAGGTACAGTATGGGTTGATAGCCACTCCTATATATTTTGGGCTGGAAGGTTCTTGGCTCACATGTTTTTCTAGGCTGGTTAGGTAGATTGGTAGATTGGTTTTAGAGGTATGCTATAGCAGGCTTTTGGTTTCGGTTGTTTAGTTTGGTATTCCATTAATGTGGCATTGATTTGAATAAGAGAACAGCCTTGGATTTGCGGTGCTCCACTGTTGACAATCTTGCTAGGGTGTTAACTGCCTGCCCTTCCTTTACAATTGTATTGTCCATAGGCTAGTCTGGCAAAGTGCAAAGAGCTATGGGGTAAATGTATGATGCCGTGAAAAGTGTGGAGAAGTGTGCCAGTGGAGAAATAACCCATGGCAACCAATCAGCCCCTACATATTATTTTATAGAATGTACTTGATAAATGCATCCTCAAAGCTGATTGGTTGCCATGGGCAACTACTCCACTGGCACACTTCTCCCCTCTTTTCACTGCTTCATAAATCTACCCCAATATGTCTATAGATGGGGTTCTTTTGTCAGATCCTTGCTTTTGCAGGAAAGAATGGCAGGTCATCAGTCTGGGTGCAATACTTTAAGTTTTCAGTGCTCTTACCTTTATTTACTGGTTTGTTGGCTGTACTACCCTAACGGGCAGCATCATCACCCCAATGGGTTAGTAGTCAAGTTAGAGGATTGAGTGAATATCTTTGTTGTCTGTTTGATTTGTGCTTATGCACCTTGGGTATTATTCACCTATAATGCATGTTGTTGTTAGTTTGTAGTGCATTGTTGGGTCTGATTGATTCTGTCCATCCTTTCTCTGCCACCTTAGTCATTTAGTCCAATTAATTTAAATAAATAGCTTCATTTTTTTCTGCCAAATTCAAGTCTCTGTATCTTTATTATTGGTTATTGTTATGGGAGAGAGAGAACAGTATCCAGTCAACGGTCATCTGAATTGGTGAGATACTAAATATATTAAAGGGCCTCACCAATGTACTCAACTAATTATTCAGACAATAGTTTAATTATAGATCTGCAGGATTATAATCATAGGTATTGTTATTGAAGCAAAGCTATTATTCTACTTGTTAGAGATAATCTTGATAAAGTGTTAATAGTGAAAAGCATTCTTCAGGAGCAAGATTATTCACATATCACTAAATGGTGTGTTTTATTGTGATAAACTGTTCTTATCCTGCATTTTCACTATAACCTTAAAACCAGAAGTATTCTTATACCACTTTTGTAAAGTAACAATAAAACTTAAAAAGCAGCTGTTGTGCATTTACTTTGTCTGGAGATGGGAGTCCTTGCCTCTCTGTTGTTGTGGAGAAGAAGGGAATTAAGGGCCTGATTCAGAGCCACTCGTAAGCGGCAGCTCGTTCGCTCCGAGCGATGTTTGGTCAACTGCGCATGCGTACGGATCGCTATACGCATGCGCGAACCAGTCAGTGCGGTCAAAATTCATGTGCTCGCAAAATAGCGAATGCCTGCTAATTTGAGTGACAGAATGAGGCGTATGTGGGTGGTAACAGGGGAAGGTGCTTGAAAACGGGGAGTGGAAATCAGAACGCAGGCGTGCTTAAAGGTCAAAACGGGCGTTTTATGGGTGTGCATAATTAAAACAGCAGCGTCATTAACCACGTCACTGGGTTATTTTATAGCCAGAACTGCTCGCAAAATTGTGGTAGCAAAAACCGACCACAAGAATAGCGAGCAGTTCATACCCTGTTCGATGTACTCGATTAATCTAATAAATAGCGGACATGACGTAGGATGCGAGCGGCCAGGGGGCGTAGTTTCCTAAAAAACGACCGCAAGTTTTGTTCGCTCGTTCAGACTTAGAGGCGTGAACAGACCGCAAACAGCGAACGGTTCATTTGAATAGTCACCCCTATTTTCAGGACGAGCGAGCGCTATTTGCATCCGGCTCTGAATGAGGGCCCAAGTGTGCTGCTGAAGATTGGTGCCAGGGCAATAAGTCGATCCCTCATTTCCTGCATAAACCAAGGTAACATCAGGCCGGGTTTATCCATCCATTGTAACATCTATAAATGTATTTGAGGTACCATACAAGGGGTGGGGATGGAAGGTCTCAGCACAAAGCACATATGTGCCCTGCTGTGGTACTCTGCATGAAACAGTAAGGTTACATTTATACAATTCTGCACTTGTTTTAATTTATAAAAAAATATTATCAACACCTCTTCAATGGCTGTTAACCCAAGTTTACGTTTTGTTTTTTGACAGTAACGTATAAAGTTTTTGCTGCAGAAGTTGAACTTATATCAATTGAATTAAATTGTTATATACTTTATAAAATAGATCATGAGTAGATTTAGGCTTTGCCTAAATGCCTATTTTATTTTCTGCTTAAATGGAAAATGTAGGCTGTTGAGATAAAAAGCATTACATGAAAGTGGCACATTATTTTTCCAGTTTAATTCTTAGTTAATGTCTGCTTGTAGTTGTACATATATTTAGAAAGGTAGTAAATAATTCTGAAATTCTTTTTTCTAATGTTAAAATAAAATGTGCACAACTACCTTGAGCTAAAATGTATGGAGTAAGCAAACAAATAGCTGTTCCTCTGATGAAAGATTTCAAACACCTCCTTCAACAGTCCTCTATTTATCATGGAAAAGGTATGCTGTAAAAGAGCTTGTACTTAGCAGAAGGTGAGCTGCAGGATTGTAGATGTGCCCTTTCCTATAGATGGAAAACTGACTTTACAGCTAAGCACTATGCTTTTTATTATTTTCTGTTACTTCAAATCACAGAAAGGGAAAGCTGCGGCAAGCTAGTCCTACACTGAGACCTATCAGAAGCTGAAGACTCTTCTCTGCCTCATGTGATGACCTGTGCAAATAAGTTAGGTGCTCGCCTTGCCATCCTACTCTATAAGTATAATCTTAATAAAATATTAACATTTAGTCATATTAAGCTCATATTTTTTTATTAAATATCTGTAAAGTGATAAAAAAGACAAATATATTATATGCAATTACTTTACAATATAATCTACTGTAACTACATCTATACTAATATAATAATAATGTTGTGTTCGTCTGTTCCAAGTTGACGCAAAAACTGCTGAATCGATTTTTCATGAAAAAAAATCTTGATCCGTGAAGTTAAAGCTGAGCAATAACAAAATCAAAATTTATTGACATCATCGCTGCAAGAGATCGGTGTGGCACCATGCGCGCGGCCAGTAAGGGGTGTGGTAGGAGAGGTGCTTTGGGCCCGCATTCACTTGAATAGAATAAGCTACCTAGCAGTCTGTGCACAGGGCACACAGTCACATTGGTGTGAGTGGTGGGTGAGCCGCTGCTGCCACCAGTCTGTGACTAGCGCTGCTGGTCACATGGGTCACTCCCGCAATAGGGTCCCTATGCAAAGCAATACAACTAGAACACCTAAAAAAAATTGGCAGAAGCGAATTCATCGTGGCCGAAGCCGCAGGCAAGAGCTTGTAGTAAATAATATGGGATGTAGTTTGGAAGCCAATGGTCTGAATCCCGACCGCATTTCCAGATGTTCTAATCCCGGCCTGGTACTAATGACAGGCGTCGAAATCTAGATGCCTGTCATTAACCAGACGCCGGAAGACCGATGCCTGGCATCCTGATCGAAGTGATGCCGGGCGCGGACAGCCACGCCAGGGCCATGTCTTCCATTGGGCTTGTTGGGCAGTTGTCCAAGGGCCCGAAGCTTGCCACCCCGCCCCCCCTACAGCCGCGAGTACTCACCTCAGTCCCAGTTTGACTTAATCCACCAGCTCCAGGCCAGTCAGACTGTCTCTCTCTGCATGTGTGGGAGATCTGATGGTAGACAGGAGGGTTTAATTTTATTGACCATTTAAATTTTTTTCCCGTGAATGGGTGGGTAGGGGCCCTAGTGCATTGATTTGCCCAGGGCGCACACTGCTGTTAAGACAACCCTGAGCCACGCGGGGGGGGAGGGTTAGGTTTAGGGCTCCCTTAGGGGACTTAGGCTTTGGCACCCCCTCGGGAGGTTAGGGTTAGGCACCCCCCCGGGGGATTTAGGGTTAGGCGGCGGGGAAGGGGGGGTTAGGTTTAGGCACTTAGAGGGGATTAGGATTAGGCACTTGGGGGGGAGGTTAGGGTTAGGCACCCCTAAGGGAGTGTTAGGGTTAGGGGGGGAATTAGGATAGCAATACTTACCTTAGGGACGATTGGGATTTTCACCCTTGCCAGGCTGCTGCTGTCAGGATTTGAACCGCCGGACGTAATACCTACCACACCAAATAATATAACTGAAAATACAGCGTTCTAGAAAGAGGTGCTTTAATAATGCATTTTTTCGTTCAAACTTTTTATTCTTTCAATAAGATAACTAAACTGTGTATGATAATATTATTCTAAGCAATTACTCTTAAAGAAATTTTTTTTATACTAGATACCCTGTCAATATTTATAAAATATATGTATGCAAAATTAAACAAAAATAAATCAATGTAAAAGGTATCTGGTGTAATGATTAAATGGTCAAATACAATAAAAAATTGCATTGGATAACCAGTAAGAGCCAAGAGCAACCAGAGGAAGCAATTCACATCCTGCGAGACAAAATGGCAGCTTGCTATAGACAGAAGTATGCTTGCCGACATTCTGGCAGCCCCCTCCGGGAGGGAGCAACCAGGTCAGACAAGCAGGGGTGGAGTGATGCGATAGAGGGAGGTGTGGCTGGGAATACTACCCGATAATGGGGCAGAGCAAGGGCTTGGCCATGGAATTTCATCATTTTGGCCCCACCCCTGCTAAACAATGTCGATCTTTTTGGCATTATGAAGCAGGGGCGGGGTCATGAAGATGCGATTCAGCTCGATTCGTGTCCTCACCCCCCCCCACTGCGGGGGTTTATGTGTTATTTGCAGGGGGTCTGGAGGGGTTTCCGGCAGTCCGGGAGGCTTGACTGCTTTTCCGGGGGGACGGGAAAGTCACCCGATTTTCGTGAGGCTCCCGACAAAATTGGGAGAGTAGGTAAGTATGGGCAGAAGTGTATATTTATTCCCATTTATCAAATTCCTATTGACTGTAACCCTGCAAGCAGGGCCCTCTTACCCATCTGTCTGTGTGCAACATAATAAGCTGGCACTACATAAATAAATATTAATAAAATTTTAATAACAATATTTATAGCCATATTTTTTTTCACCTAAATGAGTCACCCCCATAGGTTTGTCAAGGTCCTTATTTAAGGGACAGTCTAAAAAGATCTCAAGTAGGGGTGTGCACGGGCCACTTTTTGTGTTTTGGTTTTGGATCTGGATCTTTCTACGTGTTTTGGATCTGTATTTTTTTGGAAAAAAGCATAAAAACTGCTAAAATCAGAGAATTAGATTTTTCTTTGTTCCTATGCTAATATTAACCTCATAAACACCAATTTTCACTAATTTCCAGTCTATTCTGAACACTTCACACCTCACAATATTGTTCTTAGGCCAAAAGGTTGCACCAAGGTAGCTTGATGACTATGCTAAGCGACACAAGTGGGTGGCACAAACACGTGGCCCATCTAGGAGTGGCACTGCATTGGCAGACAGGATGGCAGTTTGAAAAACTGGGCCCCAAAGAGTACATACTGCAAAGAAAAAAAAGAGGTGCAAGATGGAATTGTCCTTGGGCCCTCCCACCCTTATGTTGTATAAACAGGACATGCACACTTTAACAAACCAATCATTTCAGTGCCAGGGTCTGCCACACGACTGTGGCTGAAATGATTGGTTCGTTTGGGCCCCCACAAAACAAGCTGGCAATTAATGTGTCCCTGCACAAACTGTCTCTACGGAGGCAAGATGTCGTCCTCATCCTCCTCATCCACCGATTCCTTACCCTCTTCAGTGTTGTGTACATCCTCAACCTCACAGAGTATTAATGCGTCCCAGCTGTAATCCACCACCACAGGTCCCTCTGTACTTTCTGGAGGCAGGTCTTCCTGGTAGAATTGATAATTCATTTTGGTGAACATCTTTTCTCCACATTTTGTGGAAGCAACCTCCTACGCCTTTCACTGACAAGGTTCCCGGCTGCACAAAAACTCTTTTGGAGTACACATGGGAGGGGAGGCAACTTAGGTAAAATAGAGCAAGTTTGTACAAGGGCCTCCAAATTGCCTCTTTTTCCTGCCAGTACAGGTACAGACTGTCTGACATGCCAACTTGGATACTGTCACCGATGTAATCCTCCACCATTCTGTCAATGGTGACCGCATCATATGCAGTGACAGTATACATGTCAGAAATTGTTGCCAGGTCCTTCAGTCCGTACCAGATGTCCAAACTTGGTCTTGCCTACCCTGCATCACTGCCAGCGGGTTGGTTAGGACATCTAAGTTGTTTCCTGGCAGCCCCAGTTGCAGGAGAAAATGAAGAAGGAGCTGCTGCCGTGTCACGTTCCACTTCAGCTGACAGTGTTTTCTCTGCAGGCTTGTGTCGGCCGGAAAGAGAGACACCACATAGGCTTTTAACCTAGGATCGAGCACGGTGGCCAAAATGTAGTGGTCTGATTTCAACAGATTGACCACCCTCGAATCCTGGCAAAGCGAATGAAGGGCTTCTTCCACAAGTCCCAGATGCCGAGTGGAATCGCTCCCATCTTAGCTCCTCCTTCACTTTCTCCAGCTGCTTCTGCAAAAGCCTGATGATCGAAATGACCTGACTCAAGCTGGCAGTGTCTGAACTGACTTCACATGTCCCGTAGACTGTACGGCCGCCTCTGAATTAAGCCCATAGAGGGTTGAGTTCCACTGCGTTACAACCTCTTGCTTCAGGTGATGGCAGGGCAGGTTCAAGAGTGCTTGCTGGAGCTGAATGGCTAAAGTGGGCAGAAATTTTTTGGACCACCCAAAGCGTCTCCTGCACGCCCCTGTCATTTTTTCCAAAAATTCTGCACCATCAAATTTATTGTGTGAGCAAAACATGGGACATGCTGGAATTTGCCCAGATGTAATGCCCACACAATATTGGTGGCATTGTCAGATATCACAAATCCCCAGGAGAGTCTAAGTGGGGTAAGCCATTGTGTAATGATTTCCCTCAGTTTCTCTAAGAGGTTGTTGGTGGTGTGCCTCTTACTGAAACTGGTGATACACAGCATAGCCTGCCTTGGAATGAACTGGCATTTCTGAGATGCTGCTACTAATGACACTGCTGTTGCTGTATAAGGTGATACATCTACCCAGTGGGCAGTCACAGTCATATAGTCCTTAGTCTGCCCTGTTCCACTTGTCCACATGACTTTGGGTACCACCACATTTTTTAGGACACTGAGGGCCTGATTCAGAGCCGGACGCTCTGACCAGAGCGCTCGCTCTCAATCAGTGACCTCCTACATGGAAATGGAGCGGCCTCCTGGCCGCTCGCATAGCTGTTGGTGACCACCCACAGCATATGCAAGCGGCCAAAAAGATGGTCGCGATGGCCAAGACCATCACGACCATCGGGCTTGCGATGGAGACCCTGCGGTAGGGTCTTGCTGCCGCAAGCTCAGGAGTGATTTTGGCTCTATCAGAGCCAAAATCACTCCCACTGACATCACTACTGATGTCAGTGGGGCCGGCATCAGATGGTAGGCATTCCCATGGGAATGCCTCCGTCTGGCAGCCACGCCCCCAGCACACCCACCAAAGGGGGCGTGCTGTCAATCAACATCGACAGCACGCCCCCTTTGGTGCGAGTCACGGAGCAACAGCTTGGCTGTCGTTGTCCGGGTCTCGCGCATGCGCACGACGGAGCTCCCTTGGGGGAACATCGACCCACTTGCTAGTGTCCTGCGCTCGCGAGCGGGTCTGAATGACCCCCAGAGGACACTTTTTCTGACGTCTCTGTCCAGACCAAAGAAGTGGAATGTTTGGTCTTTTGCCCAGGCATGACTATGATGGGCTTTTTCATCCCACGGACAACAACTCTTTCCCTTGGTGCCTGATTTATACAAACCACATCACCATCAGAATCCTCCTTGTCAACTTCCTCCTCAGAACCAGCTACACCAATATCCTCATTCTGTTGTACTTCAACAGTGACATCTTCAATTTGAATATCAGCAACCGGACTGGGGGTGCTCCTTCCAGTACTTGCAGAGGGCGTGCAAATGTTGGAAGGAGCTCTTCCTGTCCAGTGTTGGGAAGGTCAGGCATCGCAACCGCTGCCACACTTGGATTCTCCTTGGGGATTTGTGATATCTTCTTAGAATTAGAACGCACAGTTCTTTGCTGTGCTTTTGCCAGCTTAACTCATTTCACTTTTCTAGCAGGAGAAGGAGGGCTTCCGTCGTCATATGAAGCTGAAAAACTAGTCATGAAGGACTTTAGGCGTTCCTTGCCACTCTGTGTCATAAATGGCATATTGGCAATTTTTGGGGTCATTTTACTAAACTTTGGCTTTTTGGATTTTACATGCCCTCTAATTTGACATTGGGCATTGGCTTTGGCAGACGACATTGATGGCAATTCATCATCTATGTCATGACTAGTGGCAGCAGCTTCAGGACTAGGAGGAAGTGGTTCTTGATCTTCCCCAATTTTATCCTCCACATTTTTGTCCTCCATTATTTTTATGGAGTGCATCACCCCTGTAAAAATTATTTTGATGAAGGGCAGTGTAGAACACACAGGAATACCCCTATAAAAATTGTTTTGATGAAGGGCAGCGTACAACACACAGGACAGCCCCTGTAAAAATTATTTTGATGATGACGGGTAGCGTACTATCCATAGGACAGCCCCTGTAAAAATGTGTTTGATGAAGGGCAGCGTACAACAACACACAGGACAGCCCCTATAAAAGCTTGTTTGATGAAGGTCAACATACAACACACAGGACAGCCCATGTAAAAATTTGCTTGATGAAGGGCAGCACACATCAACACACAGGACAGCCCCTGTAAAAATTTGTTTGATGAAGGGTAGCGTACAACCCACAGGACAGCCACTGTAATAATTATTTGATGAAGGGCAGCGTACAACACACAGGACAGCCCCTGTAAAAATTATTTTGCTGAAGGGCTGCGTACAACACACAGGACAGCCCCTGTAAAAATAGTTTTGATGATGAAGGGCAGCATACAACACACAGGACAGCCCCTGTAAAAATTTGTTTGATGAAGGGCAGCATACAATCCACAGGACAGCTCTTGTCAAAATGATTTTAATGAAGGGCAGCGTTCAACAACACACAGGACAGCCACTGTAAAAATGATATTGATGAAGGGCAGCGTACAACACACAGGACAGCGCCTGTAAAAATTATTTTGATGAAGGGCAATGTACAACACACAGGACAGCCCCTGTAAAAATGATTTTGAAGAAGGGCAGTGTACAATAATAAACAGGACAGGCCCTGTAAAAATTTGTTTGATGAAGGGTAGCGTACAACCCACAGGACAGCCGCTGTAATAATTATTTGATGAAGGGCAGCATACAACACACAAGACAGCCCCTGTAAAAGTTATTTTGATTAAGTGCAGTGTACAACACACAGGACACCGCCTGTAAAAATTATTTTGATGAAGGGCAGCGTACAACACACAGGACAGCCCTGTTAAAATAATTTTGATGAAAGGCAGCGTACAACAACACACAGGACAGCCCATGTAAAAATTTGTTTGATGAAGGGCAGCTTACACCACACAGGACAGCCCCTGTAAGAATGTGTTTGATGATGGGCAGCGTACAACACACAGAACAGTGCCTGTAAAAATTATTTTGATGAAGGGCAATGTACAACACACAGGACAGCCCCTGTAAAAATTATTTAGATGAAAGGCAGCGTACAACGGCAGCGTACAACCCACAGGACAGCCCCTGTAAAAATTATTTGATGATGAAGGGCAGCATACAACCCACAGGACAGCCCCTGTAAAAATTATTTTGATGAAGGGCAGCATACAACCCACATGACAGCCCCTGTAAAAATAATTTTAATGAAGGGCAGCATACAACACACAGGACAGCCCGTGTAAAAATTATTTTGATGAAGGGCAGTGCACAATAACACACAGGACAGCCCCTGTAAAAATTTGTTTGATGAAGGGTAGCGTACAACCCACAGTACAGCCCCTGTAAAAAATATTTTGATGAAGGGCAGCATACAACCCACAGGACATCCCCTGTAAAAATTATTTTGATGATGAAGGGCAGTGTAGAACACACAGGACAGCCCATGTAAAATTTATTTTGATGAATGGCAGTGTACAATAACACACAGGACAGCCCCTGTAAAAATTTGTTTGATGAAGGGCAGCGTACAACCCACATGACAGCCCCTGTAAAAATGATTTTGATGAAGGGCAGCGTACAACCCACAGGACAGCCCCTGTAAATATTATTTTGATTAAGTGCAGCATACAACACACAGAACAGTCCCTGTAAAGATTATTTTGATGATGAAGGGCAGCGTACAACCCACAGGACAGCCCCAGTAAAAATAATTTTGACGAAGGGCAGCGTACAACCCACATGACAGCCCCTGTAAAAATTATTTTGATGAAGGGCAGCATACAACACACAGGACAGTCCCTGTAAAAATTATTTTGATGAAGGGTAGAATACAACAACACACAGGACAGCCCCTGTAAAAATTTATTTGATGAAGGGCAGCTTACACCACACAGGACAGCCCCTGTAAGAATGTATTTGCTGAAGGGCAGTGTACAACACACAGGACAGCGCCTGTAAAAATTATATTGATGAAGGGCAACTTACAACACACAGAACAGCCCCTGTGAAAATTATTTAGATGAAAGGCAGCGTACAACACACAGGACAGCCCCTGTAAAAAATATTTTGATGAAAGGCAGTGCACAATAACACACAGGACAGCCCATGTAAAAATTTGTTTGATGAAGGGCAGCGTACAACCCACAGGACAGCCCCTGTAAAAATAATTTTGATGAAGGGCAGCGTACAACCCATATGACAGCCCCTGTAAAAATTATTTTGATGAAGGGCAGCATACAACACACAGGACAGTCCCTGTAAAAATTATTTTGATGAAGGGTAGAATACAACAACACACAGGACAGCCCCTGTAAGAATGTATTTGATGAAGGGCAGTGTACAACACACAGAACAGCCCCTGTAAAAATTATTTTGATGAAGGGCAGCATACAACACACAGGACAGTCCCTGTAAAAATTATTTTGATGAAGGGTAGAATACAACAACACACAGGACAGCCCCTGTAAAAATTTATTTGATGAAGGGCAGCTTACACCACACAGGACAGCCCCTGTAAGAATGTATTTGATGAAGGGCAGTGTACAACACACAGAACAGCCCCTGTGAAAATTATTTAGATGAAAGGCAGCGTACAACACACAGGACAGCCCCTGTAAAAAATATTTTGATGAAAGGCAGCATACAACCCACAGGACAGCCCCTGTAAAAATTATTTTGATGATGAAGGGCAGCGTACAACACACAGGACATCCCCTGTAAAAATAATTTTTATGAAGGGTAGCATACAACAAAACACAGGACAACCTCTGTAAAAATTTGTTTGATGAAGGGCAGCTTACACCACACAGGACAACCCCTGTAAGAATGTGTTTGATGAAGGGCAGCGTACAACACACAGGGCAGCGCCTGTAAAAATTATTTTGTTGAAGGGCAATGTACAACACACAGGACAGCCCCTGTGAAAATTATTTAGATGAAAGGCAGCGCACAACACACAGGACAGCCCATGTAAAAATTTGTTTGATGAAGGGCAGCGTACAACCCACAGGACAGTACCTGTAAAAATAATTTTGACGAAGGGCAGCGTACAACCCATATGACAGCCCCTGTAAAAATTATTTTGATGAAGGGCAGCATACAACACACAGGACAGTCCCTGTAAAAATTATTTTGATGAAGGGTAGAATACAACAACACACAGGACAGCCCCTGTAAAAATGTATTTGATGAAGGGCAGCTTACACCACACAGGACAGCCCCTGTAAGAATGTATTTGATGAAGGGCAGTGTACAACACACAGGACAGCCCCTGTAAAAGTTATTTTGATGATGAAGGGCAGCGTACAACACACAGGACAGCCCATGTAAAAATTATTTTGATGAAGGGCAGTGCACAATAACACACAGGACAGCCCATGTAAAAATTTGTTTGATGAAGGGCAGCGTACAACCCACAGGACAGCCCCTGTAAAAATGATTTTGATGAAGGGCAGCATACAACCCACAGGACATCCCCTGTAAAAATTATTTTGATGAAGGGCAGCATACAACCCACAGGACATCCCCTGTAAAAATTATTTTGATGAAGGGCAGCATACAACCCACAGGACATCCCCTGTAAAAATGATTTTGATGAAGGGCAGCATACAACCCACATGACAGCCCCTGTAAAAAATATTTTGATGAAGGGCAGCGTACAACCCACATGACAGCCCCTGTAAAAATGATTTTAAGTGCAGCGTACAACATGCAGAACAACCCCTGTAAAGATTATTTTGATGATGAAGGGCAGCGTACAACACACAGGACAGCCCCTGTAAAAATTATTTTTATTTTTGGGCAGCAGCCCCTTGACAGGAGCACAGCACCCCTGCACACCTCCCTACCCTGATGACAGAATTTTTTTTTTTTTAACACTGGTGGTAGATGAAGAGAGCACCCCTGAAGGATGGGCACCCCCTTAACACAACACTACAGCCAGCCAGCCCCTATATGGACAACAGTAGCCAGCCAGCCTCTATGTATATGGACAACAGTAGCCAGCCAGCCAGCATCAGCAACAGCTACCAGCTCCCTCCCTCTTCACAGTAGCCAGCCAGCCCAATATGTAATGTATTAAATGTACAGTATCACACAACAGTACTAGTAGTAGCCAACAACTCCCAGCTCCCTCCTACTGCACGCTCCACAGCCCGAATGAAAAATGGCGGCGATCGCGGGACCTTTTTAGAATCCAAAACCCATGAGAATCCGACAGCGGGATGATGACATTTTGCCTCGTTCTGGGAACCGAGTCTGACGGGAAATCCAGAGTCGGGCTCGGTTCCCGGCTCGGATTGGGGGGATTCGGGGGGGGTTCAGATTTCGGAAATCCGAACCCGCTCATCCCTAATCTCAAGTAATGTGATAATATAATGTAACTACTACTTGCAGAAATATTTCAGCCTGGGAATAAAGATTACATAAATTACCCTGACTAAGCTGTTACAGAACAGGAGAAATCCTGGAGCTATCTCTCCTCTAATTCCTGGCCAGGAATTAGAGGAATTACACATATCAGCCTTGGAAATACCTAGTATTACTGATAAAAGATTAGTCATGCACAATACACAGAAAGCTGACGCTTCTTTAACGTAATAGTAATTCCTTAGAGTAAACATTTTTTTAAATATTATTAACAGAAGGAATTTCATAGAGTGGCTACTGGACATATCAAGTACACTACAGATTATCAAAGAGAATGTAGACTTTTAAAGCATTTTCAGAGTCAATACAGCATAGTAGATAAGGTTTCTGAAATTCCAAATATTTTTAGGTACAGCTATGGCACTCAGGTACCAATATAATACTAATCTATCTATATTGTATAAAAATGTCTAAGTAATTGATCAAATATCAATGAGTGCAAATCTCATTCTAATAATGGGGAGATGTATTAAGCCTTGGAGATAAATAAAGTGGAGAACTATAAAGTACCAACCAATCAGCTCCTAACTATAATTTCCTAACTATAATTTTACAGGCTCTGTTTGAAAAAAATATCATTCCTGTAATTATTGAGAACTATATCTTCTGTCATGAGATGTACAGGAGAACCGTTAAGGAAAAGTCATCACTCTTGACTGCCAGTAAGGAGGTTATGGGCATGCCTCATGATTTCTTTGTGCAGCATACATTGCAATGTTTTTAATAAAAACAACAGTGCTTAGTAGGTATAATGAAATGGATATACTCTAATTATTCTCTACATGCAGCTTGGCCAATAATAAATAAGTTTAATAAATCTAATTAAGATAATACAGGGTAAGAATATACAGTACATCATTAAACAACAGTGCATATAGGACCTGATTCCGACCCGCTCGCTAAGGCGCAATCGCTCGCTGAGAGCGATCTTCACACATCTGCGCATGCGTATAATTTGCAGTGCTTGTGGGCAAGCCATTTGTTGCGATCTGATTTTGGTAGCTCGTAAGCTTTGAGTGACAGTGCCGTTTGTGGGTGGTAACAGGGGAAGGTGCTTGTGAATGGGGGAGTGGATGTGCGAACGTTTTCAGTCCCCCAAAACGCTGTTTAAAGGGCGTGTATGATTAGCAAAGTAGCGTCATTGTACACGTCACCTTCATGTATTTCAGCCCGCACTGATCACAGTGCTTGCGGCGGGAAAAGGCAACCCCAAGGGCTGCGAGCTGCTCCGATGGCTCTCGATGGTCCCGATCAATCATTCTTTTCCCGGAGATGACGTATGTTGTGAGAGGAAAAGAGGTGTCTTCAGACACTTGCGAGCGCACTTTGCTGTAGCTTGCTAACACACACTGGGCGTCCTTACACGATGCAGTGCGAGTGCTTAATTTAATTAACCAGCCCCTTTTGACCAGCGAGCGATTGCATCTTGCGAGTGGGTCTGAATGAGCTCCATACTGTATATGGCCATATAAAAGAGTACTTATCTAGGTAAATTGACAGTGTGCACTGTTTTCTTTATTATACATATTTTCTCTCTGGGAGTTTCACACACTCCCTTAAACAGATGCTAATTGGTGATGGATAATAGAAACTAAAGTAAGAGGGAATACATAACAGAATATATATATATATATATATATATATATATAAAAAAAATAAATATAAAAAACATTCACATTGAGATGACCATATGCATATAAATACATATTCCCGTAAAATACAATATGTGTATAAATATGTATATACATATGTCAATTCCCAAAAGCATATATCCAGATGAAAAATAAATAGTAAATTAAATAATTTGACGTGTTATACTATAGTGAGAGAGTTTAGAATTATGAATTAATATTCAGGACCCAATCAAATACACTCATTTAATACAACCCAAATATATATTTAAATTATCGCAAAGATGATAAAGAAAGTGTATTTGTAAGAGTGAGGAAGCCACAAGGACAATAAATACAAGGAATTATTAATTCCTCTCAAGCCATTTATATAGAGCAGAGAGATACAGATACAAGATTAGATCTATTAATGTTAAACGTATGTTTCTATAATACACATATAAGCGCATATAGACAATCTTGTATCTGTATGTGAATGTTTTTTATATTTATTTTTTATATATATATATTTTTTTTATATTCTGTTATGTATTCCCTCTTACTTTAGTTTCTATTATCCATCATTTTTTGAATAATAAAATATAGTATATGCTTGCTGCTGGAACTATTGATGCTAATGGTGGATTAGGAATTAGCTGCACCTGGTATGCTATTTTAAGCCTGGGAATTAATCAACTGCCGACAGGTGTTTGAGCCCAACTACAGGCTATTTAAACCCCATTGTGGACATGGACAAGTTATCCTGCCTTTTTGATAAAGCCGCTGCTAGCGGTGAAACGCGTTAAAGGGAACACGACTGTTCAATTTGTGCACTCCCACATCTCTGGAGCTGTTGTTTGCTGTCCCGTGGAGCCACTCACAACAGCGCCACTACTCCGCATTGTTGGTTAGCTGACACTCCTGATGTGACCCACTCGCCCTGTGCGGTGTAGGATTTCCTCTCTACAACACAGCAGAGTTTGGCTGTGAGGACGCAGCTCACACTCTGATGCGGCACGGACATTTCCACAGGAGGGGACGGGTCCTAGCACTGACCACAGGGCTATTATACAGCTGGTAGGAACAGCGATCCCACTGTGCTGCCGGAGGATATATCCATTGCGGCAGGGACAGATCTGTCTACCTGGGGAAACGCTGTGGGTATCTGCAATATATGTGGACATTTCATCAGCTAATAATAGCCATCATTTGTCCTGCCTCATTCATCTAGCACAGCCACCACTGCTTTATTCAGAGTGTGGCTCAAAAGCATATAACAAATATATTCTTTCTATGGACAAACATTACTTTGTGACTTTATTTTTATGTAGGAGGGACTATTCAGTCATTTTTATCCACAACATATTTGATATCTTTTATTGTATGTATTGGTATTGTTACATTGTGTATTTATGTTAGCAGTGTACCATGCTATTCCAGACATTAACCTTTTAGTATTAGTAGACTGGAGGTATATTATTGTGTATTACTGTTTATTAAACAGTGATTTATTAAACTTCTTTTGATTCCTTGTTTTTCTGTGCAGCGCTTTCCACCTATATTTATTCTATTTTTACTGTTGGGAAGATTGGCAATTATTCCCAGGTGGCAAGCGGCAGCATATATCACCTATATATTTTCACCTGATAAGTGACTGTTTGGCGCTTGATATATTATGCATTATTTCCACACCACTGTAATGAATTTTCCCCATGTGAGTCCGCTACGCGGCTGGAAATTCGAGCTAAATAAATCTGGTTTAAAGACTTTACTAGTAATCCCATATTCCTTTTACCAGGGGTTTAGGGAAGGTATGGAAGGAACCTAGAAGTAAAACTGAGGCCAATATGCAGTATATGGTGCTCGGTAGAAGAAATGGTTCACAATCTGTAACACATGCTAGCCAGGATAGATATACTAATACACATATACATTTACATGACCTGTTACTCAAGCACCTTGTGATAAACAAAGTGAGCCTGATACAGATTTCAGCACCAGAGCCGTAGCTAGACATGTGCCCTGGGTGAGAGAGAGCACCGGCACCATGTCCCCCCTTATCTCCACACCTGAAACAAAAAGATATCTTTACTACCAATTTGTAAACATTTTTATTAAAAAACTATATCTTAAATTATAGTATCTATATGAGAGTATGACTTACCGTCCTTCTCTTAGTAATAGCTCACAAATACATGAGTGGTTTGTACACTGTGCACTGAAACAAATTGGATGGTGTTTTTTTTTCATCCAAGGCAAACTTCAATACTCTCTGTATGGGAGAAAACAAATCTTATTATCTGTACTAATGCACAGACTGTCAACTACAAAAGGTGAATATTACATTCCATAAGATATTATTCAAGGCAATCTGCTTAAAGGCAATATGGAGGGGTCTGATGGCACAAATCGGGCACGTGGAGAGGACTGGTGGTGCAAAAGGTGCATGTGGAGGAGGCTGAAAGCACAAAAAGGTCCATTGAGGGGGCTGATTGCACAAGGGAGACACATGAAGGGGACTGATTACTCAAGAGGGACACAGAAGGGCTAATGACATAAAAGAGGCAAATTGAAGGGACTGATGGCACAACAGTGGGATGATTCCTCAGAGGGGCACATGGAGGGGGTTGATGGCACTAGATGGACACGTGAAGGAGGCTGATCTCACAAGAGCTGATGGCACAAAAGGGGCATGTGTTGGTGTCTGATGGTACAAGAGGGGCATGTAAAGGGGGCTTACAGCAAAAGAAGGGAACAAAGAGTGAGGTGATGGCACAAAAGGGGCATGTGGAGAAAGTTGATGGCACAAGAGGGGCATGTGTTTGGATATGATGGCACAAGAGAGGCATGTGGAGGAGGCTTATTGCACAAGAGGGGGCTGATGGAACAAGAGGGGCACATTGGTGAGCTGATGGCACAAGAAAGGCACATGGAGAGGGTTCATGGCACAAGAGGGGTATGTGGGCAGCTTTCTTCCTACCCACCTCTCCCCTTTCACCTTTATATTTTATTCTTACATGCTCCTTCAATTCTTATGCCTTTCTTCTTCCTATCCTGCTCTTTTTTTCTACTTCTGTTTTGAGTGTTTATTTTCTCCACTCTCTGGAGCTGGGCTTAGGCTGGTCGGGGCTGCACTCTTTGCAGCTCCTCTGGATCATCTCATGGCATCTCAGTCCCAACTGAGATGTCACTCACTAGCACTGTTAGTTAACAAGGAGAAGGAGACAACCGAGTGAGCCACTTGCATATTAATCATTGCAGCAGGTTCCCAGCACTACATAGCAGGCTGGCACAAAACTTCCATCATGAACTGGGGGCTATTACCGTAGCCATGTTGCCAAAACTCAATTAACACTTTTGGTCTGGTCTTGGATTGTTGATAATGCACCGAGGAAAGTAGGAATTTGACTCCCAGTTTCCTGCAGTAACTTCTCCAGAATTTGTACACAATTTACACCCTAAGGTCCAAGACAATTGGGGGATATCAGGTAAACAATAAAACAAGTCAAAGCTAAAGATTACAGGTAGCTTATAAGCGATTCGGAGACCATTCAGAATGATGCAATGGGACATTTTAGAAATAAAGACTACACCACAGATGACAAAAAAAATTATTAAAGTGGTAGATTGGTGATGATGTCAATTAAAATCCATGTCCAAGGGTCACTGGAAAGAAATTGGCATTAGTGGTCACACAGGAAATTAATGAGAGACCTTTTTTGTTCACATTTGTTTTATGTGGCCTGTCTGCTCCTAACTGATCTACAGTATCACCACACTCTCAGTTGTCACGATGTCTCTAAAACATGTAATCTTCCAGCAATGCTCTGGTGAAGCTGTTGGTTTTACACCAAAGCTAAAACCCGGGTTTTTGAAGGGTTAACCCAGGCAGCTCCCTGGAGTAAAAGGAGAGAGAGTTGCATCGCCGGGTCGAGTGACCCGGCAATCCAACCCAGGCAACTAGTAGGGTTTAACACGGGCGTAGCCCGTGAAACCCTGCTGTGAGAACAGCGCACTCCGGGTCATGATGACCTGGAGTGCGCTGCTAGCCAGCCGATTGGTTCGGCTTCATTGGTGCTTGGAGATGACGTCATCTCCAAGCAACCACTTTCACTCTGCAAAAGCCGGGTCTATGCAGACCCGACTGCGGTGTTAGTGGCGCTGACTCGGGAATATCCCGAGTCGGCGCCGGCAAAATTCCGGGGCTGATCAGGATAGGAACTTTGTTCCAACTCCGGGTCAGACCTGGAATTTAGGTGGAAAAGGGGTATTAGTCTAATGCATTTATTTTTATATGTGAGGGAAACATTCAGCTCTTATTAAAAGCTGTAAGCGCAAGTACCGTTTCCCATTTACATGGTTCCCAGTTGGGACCATAGACCAGTTAGAAACTATGACAAACAGAAATGAATCACATTTTGGGGCCTGATTCAGAGCTGGAAGAGCAGCATCAATTAGAAAGAGGGGGCTTTTAACCCCCTATTGTTCCTCAGCACACTGAATTGTACTAGCAACAACATATGAACACTATATGGTAATAGAAATCAGAGATATTGGTTGCATGCATTTGCAAATACATGGGCAGCTGCTAGGCCTCTTCGTGGCTTCTCTGTCACTAGCAGTCCCTAACACTAAGAGGTTCACGTCCGGGGCGCAGTGCACCCCAACAAACGTCCAGCCCAGGACCCCCCCAGGGCATCGCAGGAAAATGGAAAAAGAGTGATAGTGTAGTGTAAAGTATAGATGTGTGCGAGTAATCAATAAGTGTGGAATCAGAGGTTAAAATATATGTGAAAAAAATCCATGAATAATAAACAAACATAAAAGGTGATGTGAAAAGTAGCTATGTGTATTAAGTGGTGATGCCCTGAGGAGGCCCAGCCAGAGTAGCCTAGGGGGGCCCTAAGCCCAAATGCTCACCCCAAATGTAATATATACCAATTAAAGCCTCATAATAAAGGCACATATATTTTGGCAAATGTAAGGCCTCATGATAAAGGCACATACCTAAATGCATCCAAATTGAGAGCTAGCTTACCTGGGAGTCACCCCTGGGAACTCCAACTAGCACTACTAGAACCAGCATGCCCTGCTAATGTTGGCTCCTTCATGCTTCTCATGACCACAAACAAGAAAATGGCAGCTGCTCAATCAATCTGCTAGTACTTTTCAGGTGCATGAAAGGGAGGGGTCATACCAAGTAGAAAAGAGAGGGGGGTTTAACCCCCTATTGTTCCTCAGCACACTGAATTGTACTACCAACAACATATGAACACTATGTGGTAATAGAAATCAGAGATATTGGTTGCATGCATTTGCAAATACATGGGAAGCTGCTAGGCCTCTTCACGGCTTCTCTGTCACTAGCAGTCCCTAACACTAAGAGCAGCATCAATGTCAGGAGCTACCGGACAATTTTTTCAGTCTACTCATGCACCAAAGTCGCACTGCGCATATGTCCCAATGGTTACCGCTGAAAGCGAGAGAGGCAATTTTACTGGGTGTTGCTGGGTGGTAATGGAGGTGGTTGGCTAGATGCGGGTGTGTAACTGTCTGCTTTTGCCACAGTTGTACTAATTTCGGTGACCATGTTTAGGCAAACATTCTGCATCTCCATAGGGCTGGTGCAATGTTCAATGGTGCGATTGATAGTGCGTCTTAATACGCAAAGCTTCGGATTAGCGCCACAGCCCGTTGGCGTCTCTCTATGAATCCCATATGAATTTGTATGAAATTGGCTGCGGCATGAGCATAAAGATGCTGTCACACTGCAGAGAAAGATACAGTCACGGCAGCATTACAGTGCTCCTCTAACTCAGACCCTTCTTGTTCTGTAGCTGGGGTGTCATATTCATTTTAGTATTTATTCTCAATTTATACAGATAATAAACTACAAATTAGAATGGGAGTGGTGAAGGTAGAGGCATAGTAAGCCTTGGCTCAGATTGTGTATCACTGACTTTTATGCAAATATTGATGACTTTGGAGCCTTTCTTTGTGATTAAACATTTTAATGGTGCAGACACACACAACAGAGGCAAAGTCTATGGCTGCTTGGCTGCTCTTTGAAAGGGATGGTAGTGAGAAGTATCATCATGCAGTTTGCTTTGCTAGGTTGCTATGCCTACAAAAGTTGTGTTAGCCTACAAAGTAGTGTTTATTCAACGGATTTGTCATGCTCCAGATCATCGCTACTCCAGTTTCAGCACTGTATACTGTATAATAACTTTATGGCCAAGTGTTTTAAATGAAAACAAAATTTAGTATAGATCACTTCATAGTCCAAGCTGGGGTATGCCTTACCATTCTGCTCTGCTACCTGTGGTAGCAACTGCAATATCACTGCCATCATATATAGACATTTAATATACATTTGGTAAATGCTGTCACTTTAAAAATTTACTGGAACAGCAAAGTAGTAACTAATATTATAACCGTTTTTCAGCAGGAAAAGTTAAAATTTCAATTAATCCACTAAAGTCCATTGCCTCATTGTAGGTCCACCCTGGGTTCAAGCAAAAGCAGTAGTATCACATAGAAACATATTTTAGGACTCAGCATTATTTCCCCCAGGAGAGTGAGAAATGTACAAACACTAGAATTTTAGTTCACATAAGTTGAAAAATAGAACACTCTACAGTTTGTAGCTATATGGAGCATTTTATGATGCAGGACAGGCCAAAAACTGATGTGACTATATTTTATTATTGAGAAATGTCCTTTTTCTTTCTCACTAAAGTATGATGAGTAGTACTGTATACATAAGGCATCACTAAGCCATGCTTCATAAGTTTGTACTGTTATCCGCAAGTGAGTAGGACTAACTGTATTAGGGTTGCCCACCTGAGGCCAAGGCTTTGCTGGATATGAAGACCACTATTGTGTTCTCCTTGGAGAAGGTTCAGCTCACCAAGAAAACGCTTCTTCTGTTAGGAAAGTGTGCAGAAGGAGAGATGGAGGAACACAATGTGTAGATAGGAAGGTTCTGACCCTGCAGGTGCCACTGTAGACACCTGTGAGTGACACCTCATGGCACTAGTGCCAAGGGTTGCCTATGTCTGTTTTAAACATAAGCCACAATATATACATGTATCACAATTCTTTGTATACTTATCTTTAAGCTAATGTGCAGTAGGCTCAAGATTGACAACTTATCCCTTTTAGGTACACTTATGAATGATATGAATTACATATGGCTAATGGCATCCACATGAGATGATTACTTTAGTTTGACATCCCCATCCCACTGACCCCAATCAGCACACAATATCTGTATAATTCACGTGTCCAGTAATAAAATGATAAATTCCCAAGCCATAATATACAATTATATACCGCCCTACATCTCTATTAGACCTACCTTTCATATTCTGCATCCCAGAAACTTTTATTCTGCTTTGCATACAGTATGGTACCTTTGCACCACATACTGTACCTGTGACTTATTTGCATTGTGAATGTCTGCCAGCTATTATTCAGTAGCTCTATCTTCTGCTGTGTACCAGAGTAAATTATGTCTCCCACAACTTGCAGAGACTATGGAGTCTATTTCCATAGACTCCATGCTATTTAAAAATCTGTTTTACTGAATTATCATTGCTACAGTAGTACAGTATACACATCAAAGTAATGCCGCAATTCACCAATCTGGGGCTGCGTTTGGAGGGAATCGGTATGGAATCCCGGCTGCCGCATGGCCAGCAGTTCGATTCCCGGCAGTGGCAGCCCGACAGATCAGCAGAGCCCGGCAGCGGAATCCCGACAGCGCTGGAAATCCCGATCGTCCCTAAGGTAAGTATACACTAACTTAACCTAACCCCCTATCCCTAACCCTCCTTAGGGTGCCTAACCCTAACCTTCCCCCCAAGTGCCTAACCCTAATCCCCCCTCTAAGTGCCTAACCCTAACCCCCCCTTCCCCGCTGCCTAAACCTAAGTCCCCCGGAGGGTGCCTAACCCTAACCCTCCCACCGGGGGTGACTAACCCTAACTCCCCCTTCCTCTAGCTTAACCCTAATCCTCCCGGGGGGGTGCCTAACCCTAAGTCCCCCCCAAGTGCCCTAAATCTAACCCTCCCCCCTCGGCCGTCCACTCACGGCGCCCAGCATCCCTTCGATTGGGATGCCGGGCGCCGGTCTTGCCGATTTGCCAGACACCCTTCTTGGCAAACTGTCCACGCGTTCCTGGACAACAACAGGTGGTATGTTTTGCCATTACGCCATAAGTACAATGACCAACTGTGACCATGAAGAAGGTCGTAATAAAAATAAATGAGTGTAATTCATATAGGTGCTTACTTCACAAAAAAGCAATGATATACAGTATGCGTCTTTTACGTTAATTTTATAGATGATTCCTCCGGTATATTCATTGGAAATGTTCAAATAAATAGCACCCAGCAGTATGTCACTCTCGTTTGTCCATGTAAATATATATCCAAACAACATCTTCAATATTTCTCCTTCCTAGGGGGTATTCCTCCCATCATATAAAGAATAGAAAGGGAATATAATAGTGTAAAACATTTTTATTTAGACAAAAAAACAAGGGACATCTGACTAAAGTGCGTAAAGTTGCACCCACCCGTCGCTCCAATTTGTCCCAGAGGTTCTCAGTGGGGTTAAGATCTGCACTCTGTGCTGGCTAGACCATCCAGGTTACAGAATTTTCTGTATACCAGTCCAGCGTCGCCCTGGAAACATGAGAGGTGGCATTGTCGTCCTGATAAAAGCATTTGTTGTTTCCGCAGATCTGCAAGTGTAGTTGCCTACCTAGGATGTATACTTGTCGAAACCACCACATTAGTGGCCATTTGAATCTCGTGTGCAATGATATGCATGGCATACATTTTGCTTGCATGGGGGTGTCCAATCACTTTTCCCTACATAGTGTATAATAAAAAAGGTTTAATTGTGCAGATAATAATACATGGATGTGTTGCAGTACAGTAAGACAGGGTAATAGGTGTATGAGAGCCAAGACTTTCCCCATTAATTCTCAGTGGTACAGGCAGGTTTGTAGAGAGCTGGGCCAGGCCCTGGTACTTTTTGGGGATGTGGCCTAATTGTGGAAGGCGTGACAATGCCCACCCCCATTAGAAAAATAACAGATAAAAGAGCATTTGCAGCAGCAAATGCTGAAAAGGGGGGCACTGACATCCTCTCTGCCAGGGGCAAATCCAGTGTGGTGGCGTTATCAGTGTAATCGCTCACCCCGCACAAGAAGAGAAGTCTCAGCAGCAGCAGCATCACTGGCCCCACTGCAGCATGTGCTGGGCTGGCAAGAAAGGCTGCTGAAAGGTAAGAGGGAGGGGGAGCAGCAGTGATCTGGGCATCTGCCAGGCCCCTCCAACAAGCCCAGACAATTAGATAATTAGTACCTGCTCCCCCCTCTCTTGGCGTAGGTATAACCTTGATGTCATGTCAAGTGAGCTTGGGCTATGTTTAAACTTAATATATAATGTTACCTTAAAAGGTAATAAAACCTATGGGATCTTGGAAACATGGAAACATGCCATTGTATTTGCATTGTTACCACTGGCGACATGTTTTAATTAGCCTGTTTTATCCAAAATTACCCTTAATATTCCAAATTATAATACAATATGTTTGCATGATGTCCAAAATCTTTACTGAGTTTTTTGATTCCTTAGTTTTTAAATTGTAGATTGACATCTGTAGACTTTAGGTAATAAATGTGTATACTGTATAAAAAAGAATTACCTAATTTTCAGTCATGTCATTCTTATATGCAGCGTACTGTAACTAAATGTAATAGAGGCTTTGGTGCATACATCATCCCTCTTTCCTGATTTTCTGAAGTCATTTTTTTCTGTGTCAGAGATGCAAAACGTCTGTAATTTTCCACCTAAGAATTCCGAGCAGTGAAGCAGAAAGAAAATATATTCTGGAGTCTGATTAATCAGGTGGTCGCATTTGGCTTTGGAAATTGCCCAGCTGTCTTCTCTTTTTTTTTTGTTCAAGAATATACGCCACTGCTCAAGGAAGCTGTAGCTCAGTAGGAGTTATATTCTGCATTACAGCATTAATCAGTTCACAGTTTTTGGTCTGTCAGAGATAAAATCTTAGCACCATATGCCCAGACAGAAGTTCCTTCCAAAGTTCTCATGTTTTGTTCCTTGCTGCACAGACAATCCCATGATCAGAAGTTCTACCGTTACCGTTTTTGCTCTGCTAATGACATCTTGATTGACTTTAATAGCATAATATAATTACATTACGGACACCTGTTATACTATGTCAAACAGAAAGCAATAAGGACATTTTATGTTAATACAGATTTGCTGAAAATGAAATATTGTATGTGTTACAAACAATATTACATAGCAACAATTCAAATATTTAATTCTTACTATTTCACACATGTAGACATACGGAACATGTCCCAAACATATTGCCTCTGGGCACTGCCTGTTTACAGATTGTTGAAGGAACAAGATCGTGGTATTTCATATAGAATGTGATAAGATGTTAAATAAATCTCCACATAGGGTATAACTTTAATTTAAACCACCCTTCCCTAGCAATCATAGGGGTCTGAGGCCTACTTCTCACATTTAACATATAAAGTTGTTTTCCATGTAGCTGGTGTCAGTGTTGGATTAAAACACCATGGACCCCTAGGCAACACACTGGTTTTGCCTTTTCCCAGTTCAATTTGTAAAAAAAAATACTAAAAAACACAAGACTCCACTAGAAGACAGGCAAACGACTACACAAGTACGACATTGTAATCGTGCAGTCGTTTGTCAGTCTGTGATGTGCTTACATTGAACGAGCAGTCATTCAGTGTAGGCAAATCAATCATCTGCAAATATGTTGAACCTGACATTATCGTCAGGTTGTACAACATATTTGCCCGATGATAGATGTCTAAACGACCAGCGGGAGTGCGCATCACTGGTCGTTTTAGACATTTTATTTTAACGATGTGCAAACGATTTTCAAACAATTATAGAACGATTGAACGATAATGATATCGTTATCGTTCAATCGCTCACTTTAATCGTCTAGTGGATGTGTGCCCTCAGTCCTGACCTGTAGGGGAGGTTACGATAATCTGAGCACCTTACTGCCTGCTGGGGATGACCCTTCAGTGATTGGTGTATAAACCTTCTCCTGTGTGTCATGTGTGCAAATCTAACAACAACAACCATAATAATAATAATAATAATAATAATAATAATAATAATAATATTATTGTTATTATTATTAAGACATAAATTTGGCAGGAAAACTGTTAGCTATTTATTTGATTTAATATATATTTAAGAAAAAGTATGATGGCAAAGAAAGGACTCCCAGAATCAGCACAATCCACAGTGCACAATAACAACCAACAACATGCATTGTAGACGGATACTGCCCAGGGTGCTTAACTCAACTGTAACACAGCTACAACACAACAAAGGGTATCCACTCAAACTTCTAACTTGACTTCCCACCCATTTTGGTGATGATGCTGCCCCTATCAGAGTGGTCAGCCAACTACCAGTCTAAGAAGGGAGCGCACACAACATGAAATGATTACACCTGGATGATTGCACTGGTGCCAGCCCCCATCAGAGGTTTAGACTACCTCATTCTTATAGCAATCATTAGGTTTCTCTTCCAAGATCTCAAGTCCTTCGGGATTCCATATTGCTGCCTCCTTGTCAGTATTTTACCAGCTTTGCTATTAAAAAGGGAACTCAACATTATTTTTTTAAATAAGCCTGAAACACAAAAGACAGGAAGACTTGCTTTGCCTTTTGTGAGTTTACAGGTTCATAAACTAAATACGTGATGTAAAGCGTTTCCTCCCACCACTACCTGAATTACTCACCCTTTTTCAGAGAGGCAAGTTTCCCTATGGAATGTAATTTTAATATAGTATAATCACAGGTAATAAATACAATTGTTTAAAATTATTTTAGTTTTACTGTATTTTACTAGGAACTAATCAGCAGAAGTCTCCGCTGGTAACATTTTCCACAAGGAAAGTGCATACAGCATACAATTTAAAAATAATACAGTTTAGCAATCCAATGTCAGCAAATCACTCCTACAGGTTACAATATATTTTTAGTGCTAAACTAATTGTTGCACATTCTTCCACAACACTTTACGACAAATACAACATAACATTTTACTTTTACCAGTCAACTATTATTATACTGCAGTATAACTAAATGAAATGTCTTTACATTTAGACTCGGTGGTGCACACTGTTTTCTTACTCAGTTCTGCAATGGTTTTTAGTACTCTGTAGTAGTAACTAGAACAATTGAATGTTGCAAAAAGTTTCTAATGCTCAATAGATTAAAGCTGAGGCTTCTCCAAAGGTTTAAGGTGCGTACACACTGGGCGATTTTACTGAGTGATTGCACGATTACGACATTGTAATCGTGCAATCGCTCAGTAATTGTTCACATATCTTGCACTACAATGTCGGAAACAACCAGCGATGCGTACTCCTGCTGGTCGTTTCTGACATTGTCCATTGCCTGAACATGCAGCCCAATCTGGCGATAACGACAGATTGGCCATGTTCTGGAATGATGGAGGGTGTCTACACTGAACGACTGATCGTTCAGTGTAGGCACTACATGGGATCAGGTACGACTGAACGATTACGATGTCGTAATCGTCAGTCTTTCCTAATCGCCCAGTGTGTGCGCACCTTTAGACATTTCTTTTAGTAAAACAGCTGGAACTGTACCCAATTATTTATCATGAAGGAACATTACATTTTATCTTCAAAGTAATGAGTCCAGGATTGGTTGATGTAAGTTTGTCTTCCTGCTTCATATCTCTGAGAATACTAGATGGCTTATTAATATTAGCAGGATAAAGTGAGGATTCGTGTGGTAACAGTTTGCTAACCTTCTCCATTAAGAGTCACCTTAGAGCTTATTCTTTCTGACTTGAGCTGTACAAGGGCTATCCTATTTGCTAGCATATGATGGGACTGTATAGGTTTTGTTATTCTGTAAAGCCGGACTCTCTCCCTGTGTCATCTCCTCATCTGTTATAATCACTGATGGGAAGTGTGTAGGGGCTGTCAGTTTGTTTCAGTTATCTGGGGCACAAAACAGTTATAAGCAAGGGATCTCTGGCTCACCACTCATGTGACAGCTGCTAACTGCAGCACCTCCCTGCTCCTTTCTCTAGGCACCACCCCTCCAGAGGATGGACCTCTCAATACTGCCTCCAAGGTGAGTCCTACAGCAGAATCTTGCCTCTCTCTCACTGTCTGCTTACTGAGTATGAGTGGTCTCAGAGCACCTCCCAGCACCACCCCTTGGGATGTGTTTTCATGAGCCCAAAGTCTCTAACCAGAGCTTGTAACTCCTGCTGGCTCCGCCTCTTGTTCTGGCCTCTCTCCTTCACCGGAACAACACCGCACCTCACTAGGACCAGAGCACTGCCCAGACACAGCCCTCTCCTGCTGGTAACCTCTGGAAAAGCAACTCAACTGTAGCTCAGGGTGCCTCTTTATTCTGCAATGCATGAGGCTCCCAAGTGCCGCCCGTGCGCTGAAAGTTCTGGTTTCCGGCTGTCCACGTGGGTCTCCCGCAGCTGCTGCAGTGCTTGTACAATAGTTTAAAAGGAGCATAGGATACTATCATTAATATTATGGGGCAGCTCTCATAAGTTATATCCATATGATCCTTTTTGTACAAAAGTGACATATTCATAGTCATAATCAATAGTGACAGTCATAAATATATGTATCTGAGGGTGGGGTATCACATCAGTAATATGAAGGTAACAGTGCAGGTTTCAAGGGAAGCTCCACTGCTAAATACTATCATTAGGTAAGAGGGTACAAAATTCTGGGAAGGGCACATTCAAGTCAAAGTGCTATTTTGTAACTGAACAGTAGCATTTCAGCCATATTTTGGGTATATAGATGTAAAGTAAATGTTCATGTTGGGAACCAGTTTGAGCCGATTTATTATGACTTATAAAGAAAATTATTAATGTTTTTGAAAACGTTTATTTGACAAGCCAGAAAGGTTAATATTCTTGGCTTTAACTGAAGACATATGAAAATGAAAAAGTGAATAAAATAATTGCAGGTTAAAGCTGAGATAAAAAAAAAATCCTTCAAATAATTTGTGTAAAAAAATAAGTGTCATTGGCATTATGATGTTTAAGTACAGACGATACATATTATCTGACACTTTCTTCTATCATCCGAATATGAGCACGACCAATATATATGAAATATATGGACCCAACTACATAAAATTTAAATATGAAGAATATCATTGAAGTGCTAGGATGCACAGTGAATGTATATGTGTGAAATGTCCTCCATTGAATGCCAGAATTATTTCAAATGTTTCTTATTATGACTTAATTCCCTTTAGGATATGTACTCAGTAGAAGTTTAATATCTAATAACTGTGAATTAACTTCCAGCTAGAAGTATCCATTATCCACATTGGTTAATGAGCACAGTTATGGCACATGCAATAGGTAACCATAGGACATTGGGCATGACTCTGAGCCGCAAGCAATGCCGGATTTCACATTGTTGAGCAATTTTTTTACTACTGTGTGTGCATGAAAATGACTCACTGTGTTCTAAATGTATTGGCAACTAGCTGGGATACCCGGCACTGCCCAGGTTGAAGAATGGACCTTGAAGTACATCTGCAGCCTTCATTTTTTACCTTGTCCTCACCTATAACCTCATTTCATGAATCCTAAAAAGGACCCCATTGTTTGCTAACATGGTTTTAGCCCTGAAAAGGACCTATTTAATGATTTATATAGAGTATTTAGACACTGTTACCTCAACACTGAGGTATAAACAATGTTGTATAAGCAATGTTGTGGCACTACATGAGAAGGCACCTGCAATTGCAATCTGCTTTTGGCTACGAACTTTGGCCAAGATTAAATTTAGGAGGAATGTGTTTCCTGTTCCCCCTGGAGCATCTAGAAGGACAATACCTCCAGTTTTTCTTGTTATCATAGAACTAATTTTGTTATATGCAACTTTTTGATCTGACACCATCCTGGGCTCATTTTCTGTCACAAATCTCTACAACTGTGCAATATTATAGGTTGTTTCATGTAACATGTCTTTACTAAGCCTGGAGGTGTTTTTTCTGTCAGGAGTTGGAAGCACTAGCTGATGTAGACTCTTGCCTACCATCTGTTGAATTTTGTCCTCCAAGAAGATGATAGCTTGATTGAACATTGCATCAGTGTATTGTAAACTTAGCTCAGGATTGGCTCATAATGATTGTCCTCACTCATATTTTCTCTCAAGTTAAGCCCGGGTTGACTCAGTAACTGTTAATGAAGGTGCAGTGTGACAGCTGATCCTCTGACTCACTGCTCTTCTATTGGAGCTTTCCCACCACTGTTACATATCAGCCTGTGCCTTCAGATCAAGGCAGTTTTAGGCACTGGAAGACATTCTGAGTGAACTTGCTTAAACAAAAACTTCAAATTGGAGACTCCCCGGCCTACTTGGTGGGCACCATGTAGACCTCCATGGCCTGGGGAACTTCAAACATAGACAAAAAACGAAACCTGGTCAAACTACACCACCGTGCCAAATTTGGTGGATGTAGGTAGAATATTCTGCATAAAGAACAAACAGACAGACAGACACACACACATTTTCTCGCTTATTATATAGATGTATTGGGTGTTCCTGTGCAGTTACTGGGGTCAGAGAATTGGGGTCCTTTGACGACGGGCTGCACGGTTTGATGTTTTGATAAAAATATATACAAAATCCCCAGTTTTATTTGCTAGATAGATACACACAGATGTTCAGTACACTAATGTTAGCGTTGATAACAAAGTCTTTTGATGACTGGGAGGTGGCTATTCAGACACTCGAAGATGCACTGTCTTATGTGCATGTTATGGCAGTGTCATGGGTGTGTGGCTAAACTGGTTGCACAATCAGATACTTAATCACTCACATTGGAGGCCATACTCTGAGGGAGAATCTGTACCTATGTAGCATGAGGCTGGTGCAAGTTTCGATGGTTGCATCTACAGACTAACTAAGCTGGATTTCAAAATCTGAAGATGCTCAAAGTATTTAGACGGGAACTTGAACACCAGGGGAAGGGCTGCTACTAGCATTAGCATAAAGTCACAGATCCAACTACAACAAAAGACACTAAAGCAACTTGCGACTCAGCGATTCAGCTCTGCTGTATCATGGGCAATGTTACACAACCTATAAGTATGTAACTTTCTTACTAGTGCAATTTAAAAATCTGTAATAGGTAGCAGGCTTTTGAAAGTGAAAACATGAAGTATGGTGGTCGCTCACATCAGCTTAATGACATTGCAATGGTGCTTGTAAAGGGTGGAGTTTACACTGAACCACAGAGAAAAAAAGATTCCCTCCAGCACACTGCAGCAATATCAGCAAAAATACTTGACTCCTACATGATAATAGAAATTCAGAGGTATTAGTTACATACATTTGCAAATATATGAATAAGCACCAGGCCAGCGTCAAGGCTCCTCTATACTGGCATCCCTAACATTAAGAGGTTCACGTCCGAGGCTCAAGGTACCCCAAAAAATTCCAGCCATGGACCATTCCCAGGGCATCACACGAAAAGGGGAAAGAAGGTGATAGTGAAGTGTAAAGTATAGATGTGTAAAGATAATCAATAAGTGTTAATAAAATAAGGAAGAATTAAAATGACAAATTTTAAACAAACAAATAGAGAGGTGATAAAAAAGTATCTATATGAATTAAGTGGTGATGCCCTGAAAAAGGACCAGCCAGAGCAACTCCGGGGGCCCCACACCTAAACGCTGACCCAAAAATAATTATTGCTACCTAATAGTAGCACCCATTCTAGGTCATATAATTACAAATTAATTTACTGTATAATAACAGCACATGTATAAGCCGAGAGCAGACTCACCTAGGAGGTACCCTAGAAACCTCCACATGGCACTATACGGACCAGCACATACTCCCAATGCTGGCTCCCTTCATGCCTCTCAGAACTGCAAATAGAAAGCATGGTGGTCGCTCACATCAGCTTAATGACATTGCACAGGTGCTTGTAAAGGGCGGGGTTTACACTGAACCACAGAGAAAAAAGTTTCCCTACAGCACACTGTAGCAATATCAACAAAAATACTTGAATCCTACATGATAATAGAAATTCAGAGGTATTAGTTTTTTTTTCTCTGAGGCTTTTGAAAGTGTCATGATGTTGGACAGTTAACAGTCACATTTAAAGCGGCAATGTTTATTAAGCCATAAACAATTTGGTCTTGACCCAGTAAAAATTGCTGTTTTAAATCTGACTGCTAACTTGCCAAAATCTCTGCACTATCAACAGCCCTCTAAAGATGACAGTATTTGGTGCTGTCTTAATACTTTCTGCCAACATTGGATTTGAAGTGCAAGTCAGGAAGCTGGCTGAGTATAATTAAAGCCCTAAGAGCTTTTCCAGCTAGGCCCCTTTAAGACTTTTTTTTGTTGCTCCTTTAAGGATAGTATTGTTTAGTACAAGATACGTCATGCATGCACCTACTTACGACTTCGGACACATTGTGCAGTGCATGTACATACCGTGTTTTGTGATTTAGACGCTTGCGCAGTCTACCCAAGAGTTGCATAATTTTTCACAGGTGCTTCTGTTTCAGACTCAGGTCCATGATGAAGAGATCTTTGACACTGGCAGATGCAGAGGAATATTTCCCAGCCTGGCTTTGGGAAGCACGAGGAGGGTCTCTATATCAGGAGCTCTGAATGTGAGGCAGGGGCATTTTTAGAGAGGAGGTGGCCCGTGTGCATCCCCCGTCACTGGTTTCCTCCACTCACCGGCGGCCGGCAGCCGACTAATGTGGCTGGCCGGCAACTGTAGAATCAGTAGACTCTGGGCACTAGAGTGTGCCCAGAGTCTACTGTGCAATCACAGATCTCCGGGGAAATGGCATGGCCGCCATTTTCCTGGCAATTTCCTCTCAGAGCATATGCAAAACTGCCGGAAAAATGTCCGCAGTGGCCATTTTCCACCATTTCGAACAGCGCTTAGAGACCCAACACAGGACCTGGGAGAGGTAAGTTTTAGATAATTTGAGTGCAGGGTGTGCGGTGCCGGCCCCCCTTGGACCTGGGGGCCCATGTGCACTGCACACCCAGCACCCCTTATAGATACACCCCAGATGTGATGTTATCAGCTGCTGCTCAGGAGAGAATCTGCCCATCTGTTCAGAGGATCTGTTCCTGTTTGTAGTTTATTCTTTACACTCTGTTCCTGTGTGTATTAGTTTACCTGAGACCTTGTTCCAGCATGTTATTTTATAGCTTTTGTGCTTGTTTGTTTTTAAATCTCAATTTTATTACAATTAAACCATTTCAACTAATTATAACATTTTCAAATGATGATTAGAACGTGAATCTACATTTTATAGTAATTAATTGTGTTGAAAAGATCCCACTAATGTGCAATACTAACCTTGTTAACCTGTCCTAAATGTAATTAACTTTCTTCTTCATTCCCTAATCAAGTGTGTAATAGCTGGATACAGATGTTGGCTAGGTAATGAAAGCTGTAAGTAGTAAAAATAGTACATGCATTATGCACTATAGAGCACAGAGAGACAGAAAGGGAGAAACAATTCCTAGAACGTTTTAAATTTTGCACACCCAGGGGCTGAATAAACACCCATTTGTGTAGAGTATCTTGCTTATATTTGCACTGCACATACCCAGAAAATTGGTACATGTAAGTATGGCAATGTAGAGTCATATGCCTTTTCGATTGCATATATGCCTGGAATGGGGGTATGCAGGGGTGGTCTCGCATAAGCAATGTTCAGGAAGGGCATGCTCACACAAATGTGTCTTATCAGACCTGGGCACAAGCGAATACATGGTGTTTGGAGATATATCTTTTGCACGTTATGCAGTCGGGAAGCCGGCGGACCTAATCCCGACAGCCGGCTGCTTAATCCCGGCGAGGGTTTAATGACCGGTGTCTAAATCTAGACGCCTGTCATTTTACCGACACTGGGAGACCGGCGCCCGGCATCCCGATCGAAGTGATGCCAGGCGCTGAGCGTGGACAGCCGCGCGGGGGGGGAGGGTTAGGTGTAGGGCTCCCGGGGGGGACTTAGGGTTAGGCACCCACCCCCGAGAGGTTAGGGTTAGGCTAGGGGGAGGGTTAGGGTTAGGCACCCCTCTGGGGACTTAGGTTTAGGTGGCGGGGAAGGGGGGGTTAGGTTTAGGCACTTAGAGGGGGGATTAGGGTTAGGCACTGGGTGGGAAGGTTAGGGTTAGGCACCCCTAAGAGAGGGTTAGGGTTAGGGGGTAGAATTAGTTTAGTGAATACTTACCTAGGGACGATTGGGATTTTCATCCTTGTCGGGCTGCCACTGTCGGGATTTGAACTGCTGGCCAGGGGTCCGGCGGTAAATCATACTGATTCCCTTTTGCACCTAGTATCTGACAGGTGCTAGTACTCACTGATGAGAGTGACTTACAAGCCTGGCTTTAAACTTACACACACAAAGACAGGTGTATCTCAATATATAGCTCTGCATATGTACGGGCGGACTTATGCAATGTCTCTGCCGTGGGACCCTCTCCTTTAACCATTGGCAGTGGCATCACTGGGGTCATTGACACCTGGTGTGCACAGTAGATCTTTGGACCTCACTGGGAGGGTGTGGACTCATGGTACACCCTGGTGTTGGGTGTGCCCAGCTCTTTTCCTGCACTGCTGGCTCCTCAGTGACCCGGAACATAATAACATCACAGTGCAGCGCTCAGCTCCAGGTCACTGAGGAGGAGTCTCCCTTTATTTTATTCATTATATATTAATTAACACTGAAAAATCAATAAATGGACAAATAAAATTCCCCAATAGATAAAGATGGAACCTGAAAATCATAATAAATAGAAATAAGTCATTGTACCAGACCTGTACAATGAGAGTTAAATTTTGACAGATATATTTGGACATCTTTATTTTCCATATTATTTGTTTCCACTCTGTGTGTTTATCTGACCTCTGGCTCGATTTTCAGTAGAAATAAAAGATTATCTGTAGCAGGCCTGCTGAACCTATTCACTGATAATGGGAAAGCTCCAGCATAATGTGTTCTGGATTTTCAAGCTGTGTTTTTCTTTATTCTGTAACAGGGGATTTTTTGATGAACAAATATAAACTTCAGTTTTATCTCCATCATATTATTATTTTTGTAGAGCTGAACAATATTACAGTAATTTGATGGGTGTTATCGATGTGTAGAGTCACTGTGAAAACACGGATTAACTTTGGTTATTGACAAATGTTTTTCTTTCCATGGTCTGAAATTGTGCTGTGTTTCATTTGGCAAAATTGTGGTTCCCGACAAAACACTGAAAAAGAGAAACAGACAAAGCAATAATGTACTCAGTGGGCCTTTTTTGGAGATCTAAATGGTCTTTCTGGGGTTCACTAGAAACAAATCTATTGGCTGACCAGTAATGCCAAAGGTATAAGTAATGCCAAAGGTATAGATAAAGGTCACTCATTTTACTTTGTGTTTATACAATCTTGATTATGGGCCTAATTCATTACCGATCGCAACTGCGATTCCTCAGGCAATCGGCCGATTGTTGCGCTCTGCTCATGCGTATGCATTGCAGGGCGCGTGCGGGAAACAGCTACTGCAATCACAGTGATTACGCGGACCCATCGCAGACTCCCCATTTGGGGGTGGTGATGGGGGGGTGGTCGGTGAAACCCAGGTGTGCCAGTGTGTTTGAATACCGTTGCATGGGCTTGCATAAATTATCCACTGCGATACCATATACAGCTTGTGTACTAACTGCGTACGAAGAGGTTGGCAATTTCTGAGTAAGGTCAGAGCTTGTGCAAGTGTGCGTGAGGCTGCAATCGTACTCGATAGTATGGATGGTTTTGCAGTCTTGCAAACATTACGGATGTGTGTAAGGTAAAGTGGGCATCCTTATGTTGTGCTGCAATGGCATAGCGATCGCAGTGGATTAGCATACTATCGCAGTGAAGCTGCGTGCGTACACGCTATTGCAATTGCAGTTGCCATCCGTAATGAATCAGGCCCTATGCGTGAAGCAATTTAATAATACAAACATAGTTTAAGTGCCTTTATTTTTGGTTTTTAAAAAGATTTTTGTTTTTAAAAGACCATGAAATTATTATGTATTATTGGTTAAAAAATATATATATTAGAACTTTATAACAGCACATGTAAGTCATGTGGTCTTTTTATCTGTATATTGTAGTACTGTATGTGTGTTTGTTTTTCTTTTAAACATAAATTAAACTGACTACATAAAAAATATTGCACTGCACAGTACTGAGGAATACAGTAAATTGCTGCTATTTAAATAAAGATATAGGGGAAAATGTATCACGCCTAGGAGAGAGATACTGTAATGTGGAGAAGTTGCCCAAATCAACCAATCAGCTTCTGTCATTTAGCTAGCACAATTTTTGAAATGACAGAAGATGATTGGATGCTTTGGCCAACTACTCCACTTTATCTCTCTCCAAAGCTTGATACATCTCCCCGACACTCCACAAATGGGATGTGCCCAACTTCCATGGTAAAAAATGTATTATATTAAATCTACTTACGGAAGATGAAACTGGTTTATCTGTGTTTCTACTGTATATTTACCTAAATATTATTTCTACCATTACTTTTTATTCATTTGTCAAAAAATTATTTATTTATTTGGAAACTTTTCATTAAAAGGCCTCCTGAGATCCTTACAACACGTACACAGAGGGATACATGCAGACTTGGAAGATATATGGCCATTAAGAGGGTGGATCACAGAGGTCACAGGATACACTGATTCATTGTTAGGTCCTAATACTTGAAGAAAGGGGAGTATAAAGGTTAGTATTATAAATGATCTCTTCTTATAAAACAACTGTGCCTAGTATAAGGCAACATAATAAATATACCGATATATCAGCTTAATATTACTAAAGTCATTTAGATGAAACTGATCTAAACTTACCTGATATTTCAATTTAAATTATATTAGAAAGAAGAAATGTAATTTGCACTTTTAATCTTTTATAAATACAACCTTCTGTCTGGTGCTTAATCACCCTTGAAGGCAAGTACTATTTTCCTGCCATATATGTGTAGCCACAGCTCCTTGCTTGCACAGAATATCTGGTTATTTTTCACAGCCTTTTGAAATATTACTAACATCTAAACAATCCTGCAGAGGCATTCCTGATTCATGTTTAGTTACTATGAAACCTTTGCTATTTAATGTTGCCAAATTGCTAATAGTTTCCACTTACACCAACGTGTACTCTGTATAATCTTATAGTATTGTGTTTAATTATGACTGGGGTATAGTTGTGTTTTTTACATTGCCACTAGAGAAGAATATTTTTTTGTGAAATAATTTTAGTTTCTTGGCAGAATGATCTTTTTGTTTATGGAATCGGTCACTTAGGGGAAAATTCAATTAACCCTGGTAATTACCGCAGGCTAATTTACGCCCTGGGGATTTTTTTTATAAATCCCAGATAACTAGCATGTTAATGGGTGCTGTGAGCATGTTAACACATAGGTCTGTGAACTTATCATGGATTCTATGTATAAACGCACATTAGCACTGTAATTAAACGAGTGTGAAAAGGGGGCACTTATTGAATAGCCCCAGGCGTCAAAGTTCGAAGGCTACCACCCTTTTTTACACCCGTTAAATTAACAGGGGTAATTGAATTTGGCCCTAAAGCTGCTTACTTGGTTCAAACTGCCAAATTAACAGGCCCAAGCTGGTTGGGGGGAGGGTTAGGGTTAGGCACCACTAAGGGAGGGTAAGGGTTAGGGGGGAGAGGGGTAGGGATAGGGTACTTACCTGCCCTGTCAGGATCTTATTCCTTTGGGCTGCCGGCATCGGTATATGAACCGCCGGGACTTCATACTCATTCCCATAATTTTCAATGGAGAATGCTGTCAGGGCAATATCATGCGTATCAGAATTGCTGGAACAGGCTCCTATCGAAGATACAGATGCACCCAGTTACATTGTTGCTGAACGCACCACAAACATGCGCACGCATCACGCCATGCAATTCTCCATGCCTGCATACGCTACGGTACACTATATCACATATTGCGATTGCACCATCCATCCCTATGGAGGCGCGGGTTAGAACGCACTGCGTGTATTTGCTCGCGGACGTGCATCTTGCACCATGTGTGCCACGATTTGCCATGCCAGTGGCAAGGATGTAGCTGGGCATATCTGTACTGTCTCGGCAATGGTTTATTTTTAGATATACACTCAAAATCATTACTTATTGCTGTAATATGTGGCGATAAGAAGTTATAGTTAACGTGTCCCTACTGCCATCAGTGATAAATATATCCCAAATAGGGATTTTGCCAGTGGAACACACTAGTAGTTGTAGTCAGAGGAGTAGCGTGTAGCCAGAGTGCCCAGAGAACGCGAGTACTACGGTGCCCCCCCCCCCTCAAGTATTCCAGGGAGGATGGGGGTCAATATGGGATTAAAGTAAAGAGAAGTAAACATAAAGATTAGGAGCAGCCCCTTGTAGTGGTGCCCCCTGTAGTGGTGCCCATATGCAATGCCCGCTGTAGTGGTGCCCATATACAGTGCCCCTTTGTAGTGGTGCCCATATGCAGTTCTCCCCGTAGTTGAGCCCTTATGCAATGCCCCCTGTAGTGGTGCCCATATGCAGTGCCCCTTGTGCCCCAGGAGATGTCCCCCTTATGCAGGCCTCCAGTAGTGCCCCCAGTAGTGATCCCCCCTATGCAGTGCTCCTTATACAGTGCCCCCAGTAGTGGTCCCCCCTGTGCAGTGCCCCTTGTGACCCCAGTAATAAGCTCCTTGTGCCCCCAGTGTGGTACCCCTATGCAGTGCCCCCAGTAGTGGTACTCCCTATGCAGTGCCCCTTATATAGTGCCCCAGTAGTAGTCCCCGCCATGCAGTGCCCCCAATAGTGGTAACCCTTATGCAGTGCCCTTTAAATAGTGGCCTCAATGGCTGCTAATTAAAACAAACACACTGCTATATAATAATAATAATAATAATAATAATAATAATAATAATAATAATGCAGCGTGTTCTCAGTATGCGAGAAATCGCTAGATGCGGCCGCGGTTGTGTGCAATTCAAAATGAGCGAAAGCTCCCTGTTACAGTATATGACAATTATATCTCCTTTGGCTTTGGAATATACCAAAATTAAAGATATTTGTATTGAATAGAAAGAATAGATAGGAACATAATTGGTGACTTCAAATAAGTACTTGTTTTGTGTCCATGGTATGTACGCTTCAGGCTCTGGTTAGCATTTAAAACTTCATATCATTGATCTCAATAGTGAACTTATGATCAATGATGTTTAAATAATTTAATGTATGTTGATGCTTAAAACCTAGGATACAGTATTGTGCCATCTCTTTATTTTATTGTACTGTGTATGTAACATTTATTTACAGATATTCTAAAAAAAAAGTGAAATATAAATCTAAGTAATAAAAACTGCTTTTTCAGTGTTTGTGAGACCTGAATTTTAGGTCAGTAAATTATCTTCTCACCAGGATGCAGAAAGTGTGGCCAGCAGGGCGAAGTGTACTGATCCCGCTGTAATCATCTTTCCTCACTAACATGATTCAATTATCAGAGACCTGGTAAATATCAAGCAAAGACTCTAGCTTACCAGCAGTTTATACACATTAATGCAAAGCATCTGGCTCTCTGGATTTTATCTGCAGAAAGATATGAGCTCCTGATCACCATTTTTGCTTTTTAGTCATACATATTTTGCAAGTATATTCTTCATGAAATAGTGACAATTTGTTTTAAGGTTATGATGGTTATACTGTATACTAACATTGTTAATATAAGCAAAATGTACACTTTAAGTGGATCTAATCTGTACTAAACATTCAACATACTGTGCAAAAAGTTTGTTTGCACCAATCGGGACTGATTCTCAGTTAGAAGAGTCTGCGATTGATTATCAGTGCGGCTAGTGTACCTTTTTGTATGTTCTCTAATATTGAAATGTGGCAGTCTGCCTCGGTGTGTCTGAAGTCTGTGCGCCAGAATGCGCTAAACCTATCCCACCTACTGTATTTGCATTCGTGTACATAGCTGTCTTCTTTAGTATCTGAATTATCGCCAGCCCCATGCGGCTTCCATACAAAAGGTCTACAATGTAAAGGTTGACAATGATTTGGTCGACACCAGAAGGTCGACATGGAAGAAGGTCAACATGACAAAATGTTTCAAAAGGTTGACATGGTAATGGTCAACTCAGAAATGGTTGACACATGTTTCTGTTAAGTTTTTAGGGTTAGGTTTAGGGTTAGGCACTTACCGGAGTGTTAGGGTTAGGCACTAGGAAGGACGTTTAGGGTTAGGCACCAAGGGAAGGGTTAGAAAAATATATATACAGTATATGTCGACCATTTCTGTGTCGACTATTTCCATGCGGATCCTTTGAACCTGTTGACCTTTTGTACTTATAGTAAAAAAGATGACTGTGCTGACAGACCTATCAATTGGCAGCCAATGTGTTAAAAACAACATACAGTATATGTTTTATTGAAGCAACGCAATAAAAAATGTAGCTAATGTGTCAGACACATGAAATATGTAACGAGATAGTAACACTACATAAAAAAATCATTTGAAGATACATTTAAACAACAAGATCAATTATGGCATACAAAGTATACATTCAACATGCAGTAGTAAGAGTAATAAAAATCAAGTTACTGTAGGTACTGTTTAGAACTCTGTTGCATCAGAATCATAGGACAGCAAAGGTCTGTCCTACGCATGCCTACTCTAAGAGGACCACTGTGTAAAGTGCAAATGTCACCTCGAAGTACACCCTACTGCCCTGTTAGATTCACACTTTAAGTAATTTAAATGTTTATACTTTTGTCTCCAAGACACTGTTCACTTAAGCCTTATTTGTAAAGTAAATAAATCATTACAGCGAGGGAACACTGGAAATGTATTTAATACAGTTTGTTTTAATACATGTTTAATATAAGTGTTATTTCACATCTCCCCCAAAGTGCAGCTGGACGTCAGAAGATTCATCCCATTAATTTATAGTAGACCTGATCACTGCAAATTCAAAACGTTTGAATGGCAGAAATGGCTGTACAAGCATTTATACAGCTGACAGTGCGGCTAGTTCAGTGTTGGGCACAATTGCTCCTAAATCACAGGCGTAATTTGCTTTCATTTAAAATAGTTGCATTTGTGACAATGTGAAAAGTGGCAATTATATTTAGATGCATGCCGGTGGGCAACAGTGGCTAAAGCTCCTGGTTTACACGAGACACGTGTCCCATTTGCTCCCATCTCTTTAACCATTTATTTTATTTAAAACAAGTACATTAATAATTAGGCACCAAAAAAATCTCTGTCATCCGGCAACAATTGACATCTCGATGGGATGACCTTGTATATCAGTCATACTTACCGATGTAATCTTTCTCCTCTCCAGGAGAAGCCCATAGCGGAGATGCACATGACCGCTCCAGGAGCGGAGCCGGGCTCTTCATGTCATTATGCTCACCCTGTGCTGCGATTTGCTGGTATGTGTGGAGGAAGCCGGGCTAAAATGCGGCAAAATGTGTCATATTGTCCCAGTCCCGTACATACGGACCAGTGATTCCTGGTATTATTCTCACCATCCTGTCCACTATACTGGGAAATGGGTGAGATACAAGACATCCATCCACTTCTCCAGGGGTTTGGGGACTACCTGAGTTCTTTACCCTGCTCATCATAAGAAGAAGGTTTGGGGCCAAACATCAGGGTGTCGGTATCTCACAGTGCACACTTATGGTGACAGTATGGGAAAAAATTCAAGAAAATATACCATTGTGTATAAATGAGGAGGGGGGGGGGCACCTATCTCATGAGGATGGAGGCATATGTGAATAATCCTGTAGTACTTCTGCATAATTGTGATCTGCAGGAATACTGATAGAAGGAAAGAATTATCCAAATTTGCAATTTATATGTGGTGGTTGTTTCCTGAATGCTGCTAATGGAATTATTTATTATTTAATAATAGTTATTACAAAGCACTTTACAGAGAATAATACCTGTAGTCATTCACATCAGTCCCTGCATAAGTAGAGTTTACAATCTATATTCCCTAATACATGGACACACACACTAGTGTTAATTTATTTGTCAGAAGCCAATTAATCTAGCAGTATGTTTTTGGAATGTGGAGGAAACCGGAGTACCAGGAGGAAACCCACCATAACACAGGGAGGACATACAAACACCACACGTATACAACACCTTTTGGAATCAAACCCATGACCTCACTGCACCACCATGCTGCCTGTTATAACCCAAAACCATGGAAATGCTTTTGTAAATATTAATAAGCAAATCTTTACATTTCAATTTTCTCATACATAGACAACAAATTGACTAATTTAAAAATGTTCAACATTAAATTAAAGGAAAATAAAGAATATTTGCAAGAAACAATCTAGATTCCATAACATGTTTTTAAAAAATTTTATTTACTTTTTCAACACAAACCTCTAGAGACATGTTGACCTTTTAGGAAGTGTGTGTGTGCCAAATACAAACTGTACACAATACGAATTGCTATTTGAGAATACAGGTCATACATGTTTACAACAAGTAATGCAGGAAACATTTCATATGCACAAATGCTTTTCTAGTGCTCCTGAATGTATACCCATTGTTCTGCACCCCAGCCCATGTCCTTACGCTGACACTACATGAGAAAGCACAATTCTACTAATATAGTATCTCAAAACTGAAAGTGTCAGATGGAATATCCCTCTTCCTTGCACCTATTCTTTCCCTTCACCACCTATACCCATCTTATGTACATACTGCTTGTAAGGGTTGGTAGGTATTTAACATGGCAGGGTGCAAATGTTTCACTATTCAATTACCTGTGCAAGTTAACAAGTGTTAACTTTTCTTCAGAGTTTAGTTCAGAACCCCTGTGATCCCCCCCTTAATGATTAATTAGGCACTTAGATGTTTTTTAATTGACTTAATTTGGCCAAAAATAACATGCCGTTTTTAGGATAATATTCTGCAAAATGTAGACTAATGGGTTTAAATTATATGGAATATGTATATGTATTGATGGGGCAGGTATTTATGCACAACAATTAATCTAGAACATTTCATTTGCTGAAAAAAAAACGTACTATTCTTACACGTTTATTAAAAAATGCAAAAATCAGTCATTTGACAACTTTTAAGAGCCCCAAATACTTTGCTTTTGGTCACTAATATACTTCTATACTGGTTATTATCACGTATTAGTTTGCACTTATTTGGGGTACACGCTGATTTCCCCATTTTTCCCCACACTTAATACAGGTGTTACCAGCCAGAAGTACCACGTGCATGCCAGAATAATCCTTTTCCAATTGAATTGTGCTGGAAAAAAATCAAAATAAACTCACGGTATGCACGTTAACTCAAGCCGTGGTAAACCACGATTTTAGCGTGACTAATTGAATTTGTCCCTAAATATGGATAGTAAATTTTATCTCAATCATCTTCCAGTTTATTAGATCATTAGTATACATTGAAGGAGTATGGGAGCACATCTCTTGGTGCATATACCTATGGTGCATGCCACATGCACCAGTGGGTGTGATCATGGCATCGCAAGAGGCAATGTTACACCTTCTCAGTACTTCCGTGCTCCTAAGGAGGCCTAGGTAACTAGTACCCGCCCCCTCTCTTTGCCCTCCAGCAGAGAATTTCTAAGTGCACATTGAAAAGTGCCACATGTGGTAAAGACAGCCCTGATTTCCACTAGCCGACATGATTCATGTAAGCCCGAATGAAACCAGGCACAGCATATATTAGGAGAATCACTAAAAAGCATCAATTATTGAAACCGCTGTTACTAAAGTTGTAGGAGGGTGGACTTTGATGTGAAATTTTAACAATGTACTTGGCCAGTATTTCTGATTTCTTGCCAAGGTGTATGCTTAATATAAGACATAAATAAAGCTTGAGCATCAGTACTTAAGGAGAGAACTTGTAACTTCAAATTAAAATGCAGTATATTAGTAAATACAGGGTTTCATCTGTTCTGGAAAGGACAGTAACATATTTCCGGTGCTTCTTTTGGCTTCAAAGTCTATAATTTTTCAAGATCATTTTGAATTTCCTCCCATCATGTTTCATTGATTATTGTTTCGCTTTTTGTTTTTGTTTTCTTAATCTGCAAATGAAGCACTAAGAAACGAAACCCCAGGTCTACAAAAGGAAATGCAGAGGGATCTTAAAAGGCAGAATGTGAATGTGCACATAGGTATTCGCAAAGGTATTTGCGCACAATATTATTATATTATTATTATTATATTATCATATACACAAAATATAATAAAGTCTTGACAGTTATTAATAATGTGACTTCCTATTAATAACGTGGCTTCCTATCAATAATGTGACTTCCTTGCACATAATGGAAAAAATTGCTGAGTTGCATTTTATTATATTTTATAAATTAGCCCAGGAAATTTCAAAATAGGGTTATAAAATGGTCTATGTAAAAGCACAGCAAACTATTACACGGACATTGGCATTAAATATACAATTTCTTGTTGAGTAAGCTTTGTCTCTGCAGACAGACAAGTAAGAAAGTGACATCCTCAAAAGCAGTATGCTGAATTTGGAAATATGACATCCCTTCATTTCTCAGCTAGGAGAGGTACACATTTATGTGCTGTGAGATGGAAAATATGCATATTGTGAAAGTTATGTCTGTTCTAAAGAGCCTGCTTCTCCAAGTTACATTTGCGCAATCACAATATCATGTGGATACATTTAGTGTCTTGATGTGGTAACATATTTGTATTGCAATATTGTCCCTTAGTTTTAAATGCAGCTTTGTGAAATTGATAAAGAATGGTAACTAAGGATATTTATAGGAAAATTCCACTTCTGGAGAACTGTCCTAGATGTACTCTCTTCCCATTCCTCACAAGCTGGGAGACCTCTATACTAGTGCTTGATAACCGTACAAAGTGCAGTTACATTAATAAAAATATTTTGTACATTGGGCCTGATTTATAGTTGTACACAAACCCAATGGTTTGCATAAAATTATGATCGTGGGAGGACTGTGCATGCACAGGACCCGATCTACGCATATGCAGAATAGCTCCTATGTTCTCGCATACAGTGCTCCCTAAACCGCAGTCTGAATGACAGGCTGTGGCCATTTCGGGAAGGAACAGGGTCTGTTTTGTAGGTGTGCTACAGATAGCTTAGAGATGTGGATTCTCAGTATTAGCAGTAAACTAAAGTCACATTACCCTCTTTGTATACAATATAATTCTATTCATGTACACAAAAGAGAATAGTAAGCTTAGGCTTACTCAGATGGTTGATGGCAGCACGTGGACCTGCAATGCCGGTAGGAGGCGTCTTTTTTTTTCAGATGCCTCCTGCGGGATGCAATTGGGAAGCCAGCAGACATTTTACTGACAGCCGGCTTCCCGACTGTCATATCCCGGCGAGGGTGAAACGCTGCTCTTTTCCCAGCGCCGGGAGACTGGAGCCCGGCATCCTGATCGAAGGGATGCTGGGCGCCGCGAGCGGACAGCCGCGGGGGGGGGGGGGAGGGTTAGATTTAGGGCTCCCGGGGGGGACTTAGGGTTAGACACCCCCCCGGGGGACTTAGATTTAGGCAGCGGGGAAGGGGGGGGTTAGGTTTAGGCACTTAGAGGGGGGATTAGGGTTAGGCACTGGGGGCAGTTAGGGTTGGGCACCCCTAAGGGAGGGTTAGGGTTATGGGGGTAGGTTAGTTAATACTTACCTAGGGACGATCGGGATTTCCAGCGCTGTCGGGCTGCCACTGCCGGGATCTGTTCCAGTGTTGGGCTGCCGCTGCCGGGAATCGACATACCGATTCCCCTCCTGCAGCTTTTCCATATTTCCACATTGCTGCTGCGTCCAAAGACGCCTTTTGTTGTGATAAATGAGACACTAAATGGGTAGTAATAATAATAATAATTACTGTACCTCTCAAAGTTAAGGAACAGCACTATACGAAAGGATCTGCAAGAAACAGTTTGCATTAAAGTGCACCCTCTTGAATTGAATGCACAGGAAAACCCATAGATTCTGCACTTTTCGTGAGGGTTACTGTACAGAGAAAATTAAGAATAATTGAATAGCCCCAGGCATGGAACCCAGAGAATTGCCCTGCGTGGTAAACCCCGCACCGAATTTGATATGCCCTTTGAGATTTTAACAACTAAAGGTGGGTGCACACTAGACGATAGATCCCGCAGGATTTTGGGTAACAGATAAGGTACATTGTCTTGTCTAGTGTGTACCCATTATATGTGCACTCCCATGGGTAGTTAGCGTGGTAGGAATATAGATTGTAAGCTCCACTGGGGGCAGGGACTGTTGTGAATGGCCAAAAATTTCCTGTAAAAGAGCTCGAGAATATGTGATGTAGTTATAATACCAATGGTCAGGATGCCGTCTGTTTAAATTCCGGCATCAGAATTCCGACCTGGGACTGAACATAGGCAGCTAAATCCTGACGCTAACCTTTATGCCGACCCTGGAAACCCAACAGACGGCATCTCGATCGAAGGTAAGCCGGGGCGAGGGTTAGGTTTAGGCACCACAGGGGTTAAGGTTAGGCTTTGGAGTGGGGAGGTTAGGTTTAGGCACCACTGGGGGGTTAGGGTTAGGCACAACTGGCAGGGTTAGGCAATAATGAGGGACAGTTAGGTTTAGGCACCAAGGGGGAAGGGTTAGGTGTAGGCACTAAGGGGAGGGTTAGGGTGTGGGATGGGGAGGGTTAGGTTTAGGCACAAAGAAGGGAGGGTTAGGGGGGGAAGGAGGGAGGGTTAGAGCACTTACCTGACCTATGTCGGGATATCGAGCATTGGTATGCCGCTGTCAGCATTTTGACAGAAGGCATCCCGACTGCCGGTATTACATACCTAACCCAGGGAATATGTATGCACTATATAAATCACTGGTAGTAATAATTAGAAAAAACATATTTTCTTTTATAATTATTGCTTAACTACAAGGTTCCTTTTCAGCTGGTTCTGCTGAATATTCAGCATAATCTGCATCTCATAATATTTTGTGTGTTTTTGTGTATGAATTTGGGGGTCTATTTACTAAGCAGTGTTAGGAGACAGAGTGAAAAGTGATAAGGAAGTGATAAGATGCCAGCCAATCATCTTCCAACTGCCATCTCACAGGCTGCGTTTGAAAAATGACAGTTGGGAGCTGATTGGCTGGCACCTTATCACTTTCTGATCACTTTTCACTCTGGGCCTGATTCAGACATGGGAACGCCTACCGTCTGGGGCCGACCCCACTGACATCACAAGTGATGTCAATGGGAGTGTTTTCGGCTCTGTTTGAGCCGAAAACACTTTTGGGCTTGCGGCAAAGAGATCCTACCACAAGGGTCTCGTCGCAAGCCCGATGGTCGCGATGGTATTGACCATCGCGAACATCATCATGGCCACTCGCTATAGCTGTGGGTGGTCACCCACAGCTATGCGAGCGGCCAGGAGGCCGTTCTGCAAAACCAGAGGGCTGGCCCTGATTCAGAGCGAGCGCTCTGTAGAGCGCTCGGCTCTGAATCAGGCCCTCCGTCTCCTAACACTGCTTAGTAAATAGACCCCTTGATCTTTAAAACTTCACACCCTTTGATAAATTACTTGTTTCACCACAATGTTTGCATGAAATTTGTAACTTTCCTTTCAAGTGGTGATTTAAACAGATTGTTCTAATTTGCGCAATGATATGAGGACCATAAAAGTAATAAGTTGATACCCCGTAAAACATATACATTTATTGATCTTAAAACACCATACGTAGCTACTCATAAGATATGGTATGCAAATCTAAACCTAAAAATGTATCAATCGCATTGTTATCTATCTTTCCACCAAAGAAGCTAAAGAGGGATTAGTAGCTGCAGCTACAATGACACAGCCCTGGCAGCAATAACCACATATGTAATAAATGAGTGAACACAAATTCTGAAGGGATAATTAAATACTTGATCTTGATAAAAGTTTGAAGTCCTCATAAGCAAATGCTCGCAGTTCATTCGGTTTCCTTTGTGGAAGGAATGACTGGATGACAATAAAGTTCCCAATGTTCACAAAACAATGATGTACCATATGGGCCTTTCTAAAAATGTATTCAAATCAAATTCATATTTTTTTTGTAAATTTGTTTCTTACTAGTAAAAACCATGGTCTACATGGGTACTTTCCCAGTACACCACCATTCACAAGACATGCTATTGACCACTTTGATTGGTAGTGTACTCTACAGCCAGAACAGAACAGAGAATTTGAATGTGAAAGGGACTTAGCCAGACTGCAAAAGGCAGCTGATCAGTTGGCTGCTGTGCCTTGTAAAATCCGCTGCTTGTGGTATTATGGCTCATTTCCACTCACAACTTCACCAGGCTGTGAAATTCCCCAATGGCTGAAAATCGTAATCACAATAACATAACTGTACAATTATTGCTCCAGTCATGGAAGCTTGATTTTTGCAAAATTTAGATTTAAAATTAGAAATTAGTAGAGATGTGCTCCGACCCTCGTGTTTTGGTTTTGGATTCGTATTCTATTCATATTTGTGTTTTGGTTTTGCAAAACCACCCTCACGTGGTTTTGTTTTGGATCTGTATTTTTAAACAAAAAAAAACAAACAAACTGCTAAAATGACATCTGTTAGCATGCAATCCAAAACCCGAGTTCGTTTTTAAATCCGAGCTCCGAACCACAGGAAGATCTGAACCAGGACTCGGTACCGCAAAGTGATTCCGAACTTGGACTCGGGCTGACTCTGAACCCCTAAATTCAGTTGTTGTTCGTTCTCTGAGAACTGGACGCACACATCTTTAGAAATAGATACTAATAATTTAGCTGAATGCAAATCACTGGTGGAGCCCTGCATGAATGAACATGTTATGCCAGGTCATGAGATTCAATAACCATCATGAAACCAAGAAAGAGAGGCCACTTACTCCTAGCACAACATATATCTTAAAACCACTTCTACAAAATGAGGGACCTTCATATTGGTGGTGTCCTGAAATTCCTATGCAGGTGGTACATTTAAAATCTCAAATATTGGCCTGTTTACTTTGCTTACCACTCATGAAACACACCACACAAACAACAAACACTATAGGGAGGGTGGGTGAGATATAAAAAATGGCAATCATCTAGCCCCTTTCTTACCATATGTAGCGTCTGTCTCAGATTAAATTTTAACCACAACTAATACAGCCTTTATTGTTGTTCCCACATGACATGGTCTCTGGGTATAATGCCCATCAAGCACAATTGGCTTTCTGTATGTCTTCTTTTTGTACAGTGAGCTAAGAGTTTGGTTGGTGAGCACCTTGCAATCTTCAGGAGTCCTGAAGCTAAAGATCTTTGCAGTTATGTTAATTCAAAGAAGAGATTTCCTCAGAAAAATACCTTTAACTAGAGATGTGCGAGAACCCCCGTGTTTTGGTTCTAATTCATCATCATGTTCTGGTTTTGGCAAAACCAAACTTAAGTGTTTTGGTTCGGATTCGGTTTTGGTTTAGTTTTGGTTTCCTTTAACATTTATAAAAATCAATAAAATCATGTCATTTAGACCTGTTTACATGCAATCCAAAACCCAAGTTCAGTTTTTAAATATGAATTTTGAACTAACAGCAGACCTGAACCGGGACTCTGTTTGACTTGGAACCGCAAAGTTATTCTGAACTGGGACTCGATTTGACTCAGAACCCCTGATTATGGGTGTGTTTGTATTTCCGGACATTTATACCTGTAACGTTTGTTCCCATTTAAGTGGATCAAAAATTTTAATGAATCCACAATGTTATGAATCACCTGTGTTTATTCTGCATAAACCCACTAGAGTCACACAGCAAGGTCTTGAAGCCTATAACAGCCCCCCATTGTTCCCTTAGAGCTGAACATGCTCACCGGTACTTAGGATTGCCACTATGTCTCATGCTTGGCACAGTAGGGGCTTATGCAACAACGCATGTGTTCGCTAGATGTTAGTATGCGGCAGGAGCAGGACTTATCCCAAGGACTAAAATTAGACACAGAAGCTAGATGTGATAGTCCTGCTGGTAGATACAGTCTGGAAGCCATCTAGGATGTTCCAGAATAATAGACCACAGGTACAGAATTTGTGTGATAAGACCGTAGGCTGAGACTACAACTAGACTGGAGATGGTGGACGGCTTGCCCTCAGACTGCAGTCACTGAATAGCCGGAGATGAAAATAACAAGGCAAGGTAAAATCAACTAACAGGAAGGAGTCCCACAAATATACGGACAGGACCAGCATCTTACATACAAAGTATAAGCTATAACCGGCAACGAGGAGAATCCTAGACTGCCGTATAACAGAGAGACCCATCAATGAACTGCAGCTTGGAAAGAAGAGACTCCTAATTGTTAATGTAGCCTTATTTAGTAGGTAGGCTAGGAATGTGAAAGAAGTACATAATTTATATAGAGGTAGGATAGTATATATAAAAATATATATATATTTATTGTAAATTAGAACATGTAGTTTATATGTAATACTATGTATGTAAACTTATGGGTCCCAGGTAAAGGACAGTAGCAGCGGCACAAGGCAATTTAGAAAGTGCTAGACATAGCATGAGCTTAGGCTAAGGGTAGACTGAAGATTGGAGCAGTGAAGAGGCTCGTGCCGTGGGCAGGAGGAGAGTGGTCGCATGGCTCAGGCTGTGGCTGTCTATTGCTGCTAGGATGACTGCAGTTACTGCAGCTAATGGAAGTCTCTGGTGCTGAAGCCTGTTTGGGGGTATTGGGAGCTTCCCGGCAGCTGAGGCGATTGTACCTGTCAAGAGTGGACGAGGTCAGAGCGGGCTGCTGGTCCAGGGGTCTCCGGTGCAGAGGCTCTGATTGAGAGGACGGGGTAGAACGTGAGCTCCGGAGGTGAATAAGGCCGGAGTGCTCAACTGGCTCTGCAGTTACAGCCCCGAGGCTTTCCACCCAGGTTGCCATGGCAATAGTCTGGAGGAGGTGGCTAAAAAGGCGGGCGGACCCTGAAGCTTAGTGAGCCTCAGGAGAGAACAGCTGCCGGTGAGTGTCGGATGAGAGGCAAGCCTTGGCTCGGCAGACACAGTAGCCACGCCCACACCTAGACTGACAGCAGCGCTGCGGTAAAGAGCTCCTCAGTACCCCCACTTAGCACTGGGATTTGCTCCATGCTAGAGAGGCACAATGGGCCTACAGCAGCAAGGGCTCTAACGTGACCCAAAGCCTTAGCCTATCATAGGGCCAATAATGCATTCTTGAGCCTAAGTGGGTCTGGGGCGATCAAGATACACAGCAGTTGTCCGCAGTATAGTTAGGCCCAGCAGGATCACAATATAACCCCTTCCCTATTGAAGGTTAGTCATTTTATATGCTATAAGATCGAGATGATATAAAGTACAGAACAATAGACCACCTGACTAGAAGAGTTGGGAGAGGAGTATACATTTATATCAGCACTATAGGAGAGGAAGTTACGGCTGAGTGAACCAGTTAAACCGTTATGTAACTTTTATCTGAGAGTATGCTAACGAGAGTATGAGTCCATTGAAGCATCCCACTGTTGCTGGTTACTTCAGGGACCAGATACAAGTAGCTTAGACATCCCAAGGATTATTGATAGGAGATTTGCTACATTGTATATAAAGTAAAGCTCTGGCTTTTACATGGCAGATGACCCATGAGTATAATTAAAATGTAACTCAATGTAACTTTTTATAACCAAACATCGAGGAATATAATCCCTGCCATTAAAGGAAATATTAGTGAAGGGTATAGGGTGACTGGTTGCACCGGGACAATTTATACCTGCAACCTGTGTGGGGAACTTTATAAAGGACAAAGCAAACAATCTATTGGTATAGTTAATTTTGCAGAGATTACCTAGTTCCACAGAAGTGTTCCTATTGTTATGTACTATGTGTATGGTATAATGTAAAATGGTTGTCATATGGAAAGCTGTATACACTGTTATGTTAATGTAATTCATATTTACTGTTGAACTATAGAGGTCAGGTAAACGAGTTGTGCAAAAATAAATGCAACTAAAAATAACTTTGTGTAGCACTTACCTTAGGAGTTGAAAGAACGACCACTGTCGCAATCTGTAACAACACAAAAAAAAACCAAAACACAGTTTAGGTGGAGGCACTTTGTTGGTTAGTCATTAGGTAGTAACCAGGGGTTATACTAAGTAGATGCAGCTGCAGCACTGCACGTAACTACAGTACACATCATATTAATTGATAGCAGCCCCAGCAGTCCCTGTGGACACCTGGCTTCCTCGTCACCTGGCAACCGCAGCCGGCATCTTCATCCAGTATCCCACTTGCCAACCAACCGGCAGACCCATCAGACCTTGCTGCTGGAAGCCATGGTGTCCCAGTTGCTTAGCAATAACTGGGATCCCGGCCAGAAGCAAGCCGCAGTGGCGGCTTCTGACACACAGCAATAATATGCTTTCCACAGACACATATATGTATAGACAGTGTCTACACGTAATGGGATTGAAATACCAGCGGCTGTTTAGCCACCAGTTCAAATCCCGACAGCGAATGCCCGACAGGATGAAGATCCTAACTGGGGCATGCAAGTACCCTAACCCTCCCCTGTCCCCCTCTAACCCTAACCATCCATTAGTGGTGCCTAACCCTAGCCTCCCCCCTAGTGCCTAACCCTAACCTCCCTCTGGGGGTGCCTAACCTTAACCCCCTCATAACGTGCCCAAAACCTAATCCTCTCGGGGGGATGCGGCCCTAATCTCTCCCTGGGGTGCCTGACCCTAACCCTACCCCCTAGGGGTGCCTAACCCTAATCTCCCCCCAAAAAAAACCTAACCCTAACCCCGCTAGACTCCCTAATCTCAACCCTCCCCCCCATGGCTAATGCTAAGGGCGCCCCAGACTTACCTTTGTTCGGGCTGGCGTCCTCGGCATTCCAGCATTGGGATTAAGATAGGTACAAGTATTTCGACACCTATGTTAAATCTCTTGTCAGGATCCCGATGTCGGGATTGAGACCGGTGGGCATGCGGTTGCCAGTCTCATAACTACATCCTGTCTACACATACCTGAATGAAGACCTGTATAAAGGACCATCAGAATAAAGGTTCTACTTTGACAGCTCTGTAATCTTTTCAATCAAACACATACAGCCCCCTCCTTCATGGCAGTGCATTCTGCTTGTTTTACATCCACTAAACTGATAGCTTTCAAATGTAGAGTATGCAAGGGAAGAGCCTCTGTAAGAACTCCTCCAACAAATTAATTTCACATTCCAGAGAGGTAGAACTGTCAAGAATATATTATCTCCCAGCTGTCTATAGAGAACAGATTGCATCCTCTGTCAGTGTTGTACATTTCATTATACAGTTATAGATAAGGACTTGCTGGATGTAAGTGTTGACAGTCCACAATGCCACAGTAAGAGTGGTGGTTTATAATAGAGTTTAAGGTTTATCAAGTTAGATATATGAACTTAATTTCAAATCCTATTGATGTGTATTTGGCACCAGATATTTACTTAACTGCTATTCACTTTTGGGAAATTGCTCTATTTATTATCTCTCATTTTGAGAAAACATCCTATTTGACTCCATTCAGCTCCACATATCATGACACAGTCCATGTCACATGCAGCCCTGTGCTCATTAATATAATGACAGGAGTGGACAGGTTACAAAGTATGGCCTCCAACGTGAATGATTAAGCTCCTGAGTTCACAACCAGTTCTGCAACACGGCAGTCCCATAACACGCTCATGAAATGGACCATCTTCATGCGTCTAAGTAGCCACCTCCCAGTCACTGCCTAGGAATGCACATTCCCAATACATTTCTTATGCCATGTGTGTCAACCATAACTGTGCCTCTGTGCGTGCACACAGTGTAATGTATGTGTAATGCATGTGTCATACAAGTTTTTATGGACTTTCATGCATGTACAATAGCAAAAAAAAATCTCAACTCTGCAAACATAGGCATTACATGCAATCAGAACATCCTTGCCAATTCTCCCTAATTGTCAGGGAGACTCCCTGAAATAGCAGCAATCTCCCTGTCTCCCTGAAGAGTCTATCAATCTCCCTCATTTCACCTTATCCTCATTAAGACACTGTTATATAAAAGAAAAAACAGAGATATATACATTCAAATGGGATCATTAGTATAATTTCCCTGCATTGGTTATAAGGCACAATGGGGAAGATGTATGAAGCTGTGGAAAGTGATAAAGTGCAAAGTGATAAATGACCAACCAATCCGCTCCCACCTGTCATTTTTCAAACACAGCCTGTAACATGGCAGTTGTGAGCTAATTGGTTGGTCATTTATCACTCTGCACTTTATCACTTTCCAGAGCTTCATACATCTGCCCCAATGATCCCTATGGTTACATGTATTTGCTGAGAAGTATCAGTGTGTTTTCATCAACAAGTAGATCTTACTAACTGCTTTGGGGCTCATTTACTTGTGGATGTAAATCAATTTTATGACACGTCTCTTATATGTAGTAGTACGCGCCCACTTTACCGCCGCGCTCATAGGTGCTGCTTTCACAATGTCCCTGAAATGCTTTTTCAAAAGTAGGCAAGTATGAATCTGAATCAGGCCTTAAATGTTCTAAATTATCTCAAAATGAGACATATTAAAAAAAAAATCACAAGGCATGTCTTAAATGGAGAGCAAGCACACAAAAAATTTAAATCCCTGGAATTTACCTACAATTGTTACGAGTAGATGCTCTATTTGCACAGAATACTTGAAGCACTGTGAGCAAAAGTACTGTCACACAGCTGCAACATATCATGGTATGCAGTGTAAATGTCGTACCTATCATCTTGTAAACCTATAATGTTAGAATTTAATCACTTGCTACATAGATCAAGGGGTAATATTTATACTAAACTGATAAGCATGATTCAAAAGTTAAACATGTGAAATCCAGATTTACATCACTTCCAATGATGTCACATCTGGTGATGTCATATCTGCTGTCATTTGATATTCAGAGGGTATATCTATTAAGCAAAGGACCCAGATATACAGAGCTATGTTACATATAAAGCACGAAAAAGTATATGTGCAAATATATTCCTTATGTGATGACTCCCAACTGTGGAACGCTCCTGGAACACAAAATTATACTTATGCCAATCTGCATGCCAGACTATGTGACGTCACTTCCTCCTGGCCGAAGATTGCAGCGTGGCTGTAGATCTTATATTTGGCTCAATGCTTCTCGACTTGTTATGTTGTTTCAGGTTTAATAAAGTCCGTTTTTCTTTTATGGGTTGCACTTTTATAGATCAACCAGAAGTTGTTGCTGGAACATACTGGAACACATAGTGGCCATTTTGGAAATAGTAAAAGACTCCTGATAGAGTGGTTGTTATGCAACCAGGGAAACAATCAGTGTTAACAGAACAGCAATTAGTAAACTATTCTTATAGCCAGTTATAAAATGCGTCAGTGTGTATGACCCATTATACAAATCACAATCATAATTTATAATAAATTAACGTTTTAGAAAATCCACATAGCATACCAAATGCATATGTAATCCATATATTAGTCAAAAATATATAAAATGTAAATATTAAAATGTATTATTTACTAATAGGAGGATACTAAAAGGCAAAACTAAGCAGAAAATAAATTAGGGAGGTATTTAAAGAAAAGGTTCTATTTCATATCCTTCACTGAACCCCAAGGGATACATAAAGTTTATTAGGTATATATCCTTCTCCAATCAAAACATGTTAAATAGGCTTGAAGGTAATATCTTTTGGATTAAAATTATGGTGACCAAGGAAGGCTTTTGTTACGATATGACTTTTCACTTTGTTCTTGATGTTACACACATGTTCCTGTATTCTTAACCTTAATGTTTTAGTTTTTCAAATGTATTTTAAACCACATAAACATTCCAGAATATATATCACTGAGGTAGAATTACAGTTCATAAAGTGCTTAATATCATATTTTCGATAATTATCATGATTAAAAAAGTTCTTCCTATTTGGATGAATATAGCAGATCACAATACAAATGCCACACTTATAACATATATGGGTAAACTGTTAGCAGGCTGGAAGTTCCTAAGAAGGCTAGGAGCTAAAATGTCCTTAAGGTTCCTAGCCTTCCTAAATAACACTTTTGGATGAACTGGGAGAACATTTTTTAATATTCGATCCATTTTCAAAATGTTCCAATGTATGGTAAGTGATTGTTTAATAATATTTTTAAACCTTTTTTATGCAATTGCGTTTGATGTGATAAAATTGAGAGTCTGGGATGTTGGTCTCCACTTCTTGATGTGACTGCTTTTAAAATTAAGTTAACTATCAACTTCTTAAATTAAGTTCTTGGTGGTGATCATGTTATTGTCATGCATCAAAATAAGATCCAAGAATTTGATTGTAGTCTTGTTAATGTTAGAAGTGAGTTTCAAATTGAAATTACTAGCTGAGATAAAATCTAAAGACACATAAAAAGTGGTTTCATCTCCATCCCAGATGATTAAACTGTCATCAAAATACCTCTTGTAGAATTTAAATTGACTTTAATATGGATGGTTATAATAGATGAAAGCCTCTTGCCAGCATCCCATAAAAAGGTTGGCAACGCTAGGGGCAAAACCCGTCTCCATATCAGTGCCACAGGTCTGCAAATAAAATGTGTCCAAGAATTTAAAATAATTGTGACTAAGGATAAAATTGATTGTCACAACTAAAATCCTTATAAATTCCTGATACATTGGGATCCCTACTAAGGTAGCTTTAGCAGGCTGCAATTTTCTTCTGATGTTTGATACATTTGTACAGACATTTTATATCTTTTGTGAATCAAATGTATGTGCCTCTCCATTCTATATTCAATAGGTGGTTTAGTATGCTTATAGTATCTTTCAAGTATGATGGTTATTCTTTCACATACTCATTTAATAAAATGTTAACATGTTTATAAATGTGTGAAGTCAAAGAATCTATTCCTGCAATAATAAGCCTTCCAAGTTGATCAATTAGGGATTTTTGTATCTTTTTTTAATATAAAAGATGAGAATTAGGGTATTCAGTGTCTTCAAATATTGATATTCTTCCTTATCCAAAATATGGTGTGTAGACCTTGTACCAAAAATTGCCTAATATCTTCAACAAACTTGTCAGTGGGATCACCATGTAAAATCTTACATTTATTATTATCCTTTATTTTTATAGTGCTGCAAAGGTTCCACAGTGCCTTACAAATATGTAAAACAAGAAAGCAGTGACTTACAGTACAAAACATGCAGGGCAAGGACATCAATTATAAACATTGCTACATCCGTGAATGTAACACTCAAATAAGAAGCAGGACATCAGCAAACAAAGGTTAGGTGCCGTTGTAGTGAGTGTACGAAAGTGTAGGTACGGAAAAGGAGAAGCACATAAGAGAAGAGGGTCCTGCCCATGAGAGCTTACAACCTGAAGGGGAATTCTCAACACTTAAAAGTCTGCTTATCTAATATAGACTACTGTATCTGATCTATGATAACCATGCCTTTTATCAGTGACTATGGGGCATATCCAATTGGGCGCGAGGTTTAGCGAGTCAAAAATCTCAACCCCTCGCGCCCAATTTAGAATTACTGCGGGTATGCATGCTCCCGATACCCGCGGTATTCAATTTCCAAAATAACGGTCGCAGAGTTTTCAGTTCTGAAAACCCTGCAGCGCATATTTTTTCCAGAAAAAAAACCCCACCACTTACCCTACCGGGGGTCTCCAGTAGTCTCTGCGGCTCACGGTAGCCTCCCCTCTCTCTTCTTACTGGAGAGGGGGCTGCTGGGAGTCCCAGGGGCTGGTGGGAGGAGCAAGGGCTGCTGGGAGATGTAGTTCTCCTAGCGCCCATTACGGGGGAGCGACAGTGACACTGGGGGGGCACACTGACACCGGTACACACACACACACAAACACTCATGCACGCATACACTGATACACACTTACAGACACCACACACACTCACATACTCACCCCTGCTGCAGAAGAGCCGGTTCCCGACGCTGGATGAAGAAGAAGATGCAGAAGACAGCGCTGCCAAAGGTAAGTAATTAAGGACCAATTAAGCTAATTGGATACTTCCAAATGCTTAATTAGTTCTCAGGGGGGGGTGCCGCGGGGGTGTCAGAGCAAGTCCCGGTGATTTCTCCCGAAATCATCGATTTTAGGAAAAATCACGCTTGCACAGGACGTGTGCAAAAAAATACCTCCCGGCGCATGTTTAGAAACAAAACACGCACCTAATAGAATAGCAAAAAACCCGCACCTGCACGAAAAACCTCGCAGGTGCAGGGTTTTTTCTTTTCTCGCAGCCTATTAAATATGCCCCTATGTCATCATTTTACTGTAAGTTTTCAAGGCATTATTTTTCAAATTGAATGCAATAAGTTCCAAGTTCTACTCACAAAGATCTTTCTTTATTAGATTGTAAAATATGCTTATATGGTTACCTGCGGATTCAATAGGGTAATGTTAAAACTTTTTCTTTTTCTTTAATCCAGATGTCAAATGATGTATACAGTATTTTTCAATTTATTTTTTCACAAATTGTCTTTTAAGCATGAGACTCCTCACATATTTATTTAAATCAATGAAGATCTCAAATTTTGTTCAATTTAGTCTTGGGCACAAATTTCAAGCCTTAACTTAACAGCGATGTTTCTGATTCAGGCTAGATAAATTGAAGATACCTTTGGATCGGGGATTTATTGTTGGAGGTATCTTTTTTTGTAATGTTTTCCTCCTATTGTCCTGATTACCTCTTCCTCTAGGTATCTTCTTCTGAGGGGGGATGCCAATTTGAAGTTTTGTTTTGAGGTCCGAGTATTGGTGCCCGGGTATAAAAAATCTGAGTCACTATTTAAATTCAACCTTTGTATGCAGTGAATCCATTCTGTGTCGTGATAGCTCTAGTGAATGGAGAATAGGGGTTTTCATCTTATTGATTTCCTGTTCTTTTCTTCTTTCGTATGGAGTGATTTTCCATTTTTTTCATCTCTCCTCCTATACAGTATATCTATATAATAAGTGAGAAAGTGTGTGTTTGTGTGTGTGTTTATCCTTTATGCACAGGTGGAGGTTTTTGGCTATTTTTGAAGTTAGTCGAGGCCATGGAGGTCTACATGGTGTCCACCAAGTAGGCCGTGGACTCTGCTTTGAAATTATGGTTTAAGCAAGTTCGCTCAGGATATCTTCCAGTGCCTAAAACTGCATTGATCTGAAGGCACAGGCTGTTATGTACCAGTGGGGGGCAGGCAGAGCTCCAACAGAAGATCAGTGAGTGGGAGGATCAACTGTCACACTGCACAGTTACTAATTTCCTCCAAGCACATTTTCATATGCCATGGTCTCCAATGTTGGTCTACAATGTAAAAAATGAAAGCTGCAGATGTACTTCAAAGTCAATTCTTTAACCCCGGCAATGCCGGGTATCCCAGCTAGTATAAAATATCTGCCACAATTTTAAGTGCAGTTGTTTGAAAAGCCATCAGTTTGCCAATTCTGTTAATTTCATCTAAACAGAACTTATTTATCATAAATTGGTAAAATAGGCTGATAACTTACAACCCATTGCTGCGATTCGCAATGAAAAATGTATCATTACGCATCCATTTATTATGCATCTTTTTACGGGACAGCTCTGCTGTCCCAGTAAAAACTGTCTGTGGTTCCCAAAGTTTACCAAATAATTCTTCCACCAATAGGAAAGACTTTACCTATCAACTCTGAGTCCGCATATGTGCCAAATGAAGTTTGAGCATGTGCATACAAGGCTGGCAAGTGTTCAATGTTACTTGCTCCATGGATGTCACTAAAATCTTGGTAAAAGTTTTTTTTTTAAATTGAGGAAAAGAAACCATTTTATTTAAATAAATGTAGTGGTCCATTCTTTTGTAGACTGGCTGCTCTATGTACAGACAGGAGCATGGTTCAAGCGCAGGAATAGCTGCGTAAAAACTTGTCAGTCTCTGAAAAAATGCCTGTTGTGTCCCCTGATGATAACATTAGTTAGTACCTTCAAACTCAGAAAGAAAAACATGAGAATGGTACTTATGTAACACAGAATATATCTGAGATATCTCATGCATAAAACAATTAATTAATGTGGCCCACATAGCACTAGAAACGTGGAAACTTCTGCTTTTAGCTTGTTTTTTTTTCATTAAAAAAAAAAGATAAATAGGCCCCTGATGAGTGTACAGTTGTTGAATTGAGGTCACTGATAAAAATTTCATCTTTGGGTCCCCTTTACCCAACTGCATCACCTCTAATAGGCTGTAATAAATGTTATAGCAGGAAGCTACACAGACCAAGCCTTGCCTTTGTTATACCTTTATTCACTGATGCTGTTAATCCACTATTATCTGGGTGGGCACAAGACCTTCCCACAGTCATGAAGGGGTTCCTGATAGAACTGTACACATTTTGGGGTTCTTCTGACTTTACAAATGATGATAAATGGCAAAATGGTAAGAAATAAGCAGTTTAACAGCCCATTCAAGTTTAATTAAGGAATGTAAGGCCAATATGGCTGCTTTTATTTCTAATTCTAAATTTGTAAATTTATAATAATAAAGTATATTTTGTTTTTCTTATACAGTAGCTCTAACCGGACCATCCAGACCTCAGTGGCTCCTTATGCAAAGTTGGAAGTAAATTGTTGCTCTCCTGAATCATCAGTGACAGGGGATTACATACATATTTTGCAATGGGACTGTCCCCATAACTATGTTTGGTTTTCTACTCATTATCATCATCAGTGTGCGCTTGCAACTACCCTATATAGTATAGAAGGTGTGCCTCCAAACAAATGTATTTTTGCTTATGTCCAACACTGCACAGCCGCAACACTCCATCACTAAACTATGCCTACTTGGGAACACCCAGTTACAAGCTAATTACTCCTCTTGAGTTATAAAGTGGAGATGCGATAGAGATTCACATGACTTTGCATTATCCACACTTGCGTTTGCTCACTTCTGGAGTATGAGCAGTGTGAAAATACAAAAAATTGGCTCCGCACACAGGTTTACGTTCAGCGCTCCATCAGTCTCATGATATGTATTTGCCACTTCATTAAAAACTGCAGTTAATGTCACTTTCAAGTAGAGATGTGCGTGTTCGGTTTTACTTTGTTCTTTTCGCTAAAATTATCGCAAGTTCGGATTAGTTCGGATTTCTCTTACTGGCTATCCAAAACATGTGACAGCTGGGTAGCCAATATGATGCCGTTTTTGAGATCTGAACATATGAGTCCGAGTAAAACCGAACCACACATCTTCAAGTTGGTACTAAAAACCATTCACCTTATGAAAGAAGGAATGCCACAAGTTTTTGCAAACTCTAACCTTGTAGCTCATTTAAATATCTCATGCACATAGATAAAATTACATTTTTCGGAACTCAGGCTGAGCTTTTCAGAATAGGTGAGTACATATACAGTGCAGAAATGCCTGATCTATCCAACAACAACATATGTGCCCAGTGGTTAATATGGGGATAAAAAAAAGCTGAACTCAAAAACACATCACATACTGTATGCTGGGAGGACATAAAAAATGTTATATTAAAGAAAAGGGGAAAAAGAAGTGTTGGAACTGGGTTACTTTGCATTCCAGAACAAGTTCAGCCCTGCCTTTGCCCCTTCACATAATCCACCATCTTATCTTGCAAAGTCTGGCGCAGTGAATAACTGTAGTACAAAATCCTAACGTGTCACAGCTTTTGTGCTGCCCTGTTAGCACAGGTGTTTAAATCAAACTGACTGAGGTACTAATTACGTCACCTGTGGTGCAGCATGGATATCCTTAAAACCTGGACTGTTAGGTTGCTTTGAAGACAGAGTTTGGGAATCTCTACAGTAGTCTATTTCCATAAATTAACATCTGCTAAATACATAAAATACTGGCATCAAAGTTGGACAGATTAATACATTGATTATCTTTTTTAAAAGCAACTTATACCGTAAATTGCCAATTAATGTAAATACGGCAGGATTTCTGTTTTTTATTTTAATTCTATTATTATTTGAACAGAAATATTCTGAAATAGCTCTCAGTGGCCTGAAGACACAGCTGTTAATTGAATGCAGACAAATGTGAGGTTGTAGTATAATCCAAAATGTGTGAGAAGATAGTGTTTCTGAGGTGTGCCGATAAGAACCAAGCAGAAACATTACATTTTCTTTGGTAAAACATTACATTATAAAGCTATCTTATAAAGCTACATAACTCTCCCCAACATTTGACACCATATTTATTAATGTTATAAAACACAGGTTCCAATGTTATCAATGTGTCTTTCTAGTTTAATATGTCACAGTGGGTTACTAGGAACATTTCATTCTGCAGGACACTTTCAGTCTTTTAAACAGTCTCTATTTTATTGCTCTGTGCACTGTATGATCCCATAAATATATGATTTCCTCTATATTGTTTATCCTTTATATAACATAAACATAATTTCCTTCCTTTGCTCTTGATGTAAGTATACAATTAAATCACATGCACAAGGCAGAGCTGATCTATTTTGAATCCAAGGGCAACACAAATGTTTCTTATACCCCTTTTACACCAAAGCTAAAACCCGGGTTATTGCAGGGTTAACTCAGGTAGCTCCTTGGTGTAAAAGGAAACAGGGTTGGATTCCTGGGTCGAGTGACCAGGCAATACACCCCAGGTAACTTGCAGAGTTTAACATGGGAATGACCCATGAAACCCTGCAGTGTAAACAGCGCAATCCGGGCGTTGACCTGGAGTGCGCTGTATGTCATCTCCAAGCGTTCACTTCCACCCGGTGTGAATGGCGCCGACTTAAGAATAACCTTGGTTGGCGCAAGCTAAATTCTGGGGCATGATCCAGTTTGGAATTTAGGTATAAAAGCAGTATAAGAGGATATAAGGGCTTTGGTGAAATCAGAGTGACATTCCAATAAAACTTTTTTTTTAAAGTGAAAACACTTTTTAATGTTACTGAGCATGCGATGGTTATTATTACTATTACATTGTTTAAATAAAATAGGACTGACTTAAATGCTTTTTGATATATATGCTTCCCTTTTATTCACTTTTACCCACAGTCAATCACAGCATCATTCTGAGAAGCTTAATAATCCCTTAGAACGGAGTAGTACACATTATGGGCCTGGTTCAGAGCTGTAGTCAGAGCAGGCCTATAGAGGTGGCAGATAGCTGACTGGACAGTCCTGCAGCAAGAGGTGGCTGAGAGTGAAGGAATAGGACAGGAGGAAGATGGTAGTACAGGCCATTCTGGTGGTGCCAATGATGGGTAAGGAGGTGGAGAATAGGAAGCCAAATAGCCAGGGAAAGGTAGTGGGTGCAAATGACTGGTCAGAGAAAGACTGGAAAATGCCTGGCAATTGGTGGGCAGGAGCATTATCTCCTCATTCACTCATTATTATAAGCATGTATTTATATAGTGCTAGCATACTCTGTAGTGCTTTAAAAAGGTATCTGCAGTCTGCTGAAGACTAGTGTATTTCATATATTGCTATTCCAGCATACCAGACTTCTCTTGTCCTGCACCTAGCCTCTGGAATGCTTTCCAAATACACTTTATCTCATGCTCAAGAACTAGCTGTATGGCAGGTCCACTCAGTTCTCCTGTGCATTTATTGGTCTATTTAGTAAAGGAGGAAATACAATTTTTCTACTAAGTGATTGCTATTGTCAGGTCTCTCTGATTAATGATTCTCCTGGTAAAGCATAGGGAAGCCAATTTAAGAAACATTTCTGATGGTCCATTTTTCTGGCTTTTTCTACAGCGCTGACAGTCCGGCGCGGGACCTCGGAGAGGTACGTTTTAAACAATATGGGTGCAGGGTGTGCGGTGCGGGCCCCCCCTGGACCCGGGGGACCGTGTGCACAGCACACCTTTCACCCATTATAGATACGCCCCTGAGGTGTACCTAAAACACTAGATGTGTAAACTAATTTTTTTTTAATGACCCAGTGTTTCCAATACACCTACAGCACTCCAAGCTAGCAGTATCCTAAATGTGACATTTCTGGCTGCTGCTCCTGGCTGTGTTACACTGGTAGTATGGCGTTTGGCTATAATGTAACAGGAGGAAAAGATGCTGCTCCCAGATCAAGTGTGCTATGATAAAAAAGCATTAAGGAAGCGCACAATGTGAGGAGGATACTACTTGTTATGGGAGGGTGTGCTGTCCATGGTGACCACAGGGCCTGTGTCAGTCCATAGGGTCACACAGAAACACAGTGGGTCACACAAATACATGGGCATAATACTGAATATGCTGGGGCACTCAAACAATGCTTCCCTTGTAATTCCACCTCCCTATCACCCTACAGGCCAAGTTGATTTTACTTTGGAGACTACAGCAGCTTCAACACTCATATCTGATGGAGACTTCAGAACTCCACAAGCACTTGTAGCTCCATGCCTCCGTTTAAACTCAATCTCTTCACTTTTTTCTCCAGCTGAGCTACAGGGCAGACCAGCTCCATGTCTGAAAATAAATAGCAAGTGAATTTGAGGCCAAATAGCCTGTCATAGGAACGACCTGGAGGAAAATTGTCTCTTGCCATGGAAAAAAAACATTTGTATCCTGTACCCTGTAACTTTAAATTAGGTTCAATTTGTTTTCATTAGGTTCATATGTGTTATGTATGTGTTATGTCCATTGCTTGCTTGCAACATTGCCCTCGTACTTTCAGTATCACTCCGTTAACAGCTCCCAACAGCACTCCAGGGGATCCGGTAGAGAGCGGGGGATGAAGAGAACTTGAAGGACTTATTGGAATCAGCAGTGGGTAAGAAGGAGTACTTCAGAGGTGTGGGACGCCGCTCTCTGATAACCCCAGACCAGTTCCTATCTTACACCAAAACAGTTATATCTATACTGCCTGCTGTCTGGCTAATAACTATGTTTATACAAATACCCTAGACTGACATTGCCAGTTATTGTATGTGCACAACATTTGTTTATATGTGTATTATACATTTTAGTTACATTACTAAAACTTTTCTTCAACACTTGTTTGTCAGCTCTATGTTTATATAGAATAGTAATCTCAATACATAAGGTCTTATATATAATGGATAGAGATCCATCCATCGCACTTTAAGACTATTTGGGGACCTTGCAGCAGAGCGCAGATTATACCACCATTGATCCATCTCCGATTTATATGCAGCAACTCAAATACACCCCATTAAGGTGAGTTTGAGTCAAACCTTTATTTTTCAACTTTTGTGGTCTGTAGCCCATAGACTACAATGGCTAACATTATCTGAAGATGGGGTTTTCTACTGGGGCCAAGCTCTGAAATGCTTTGCATTGGTAGATATCACAAGTAGCTGCCACCATAGAAACTTATGGAGGCTGTGCGTGCGATCGAAAAAAGGGGGACTGCTATAGACATCTCTGATTGGTGCTTTACTAATACTATCACTACTACTACTAGATCCAGTACTACTACTAATAATTATAATAATAACAATTAATGTATTATATTCATCAGTCTAAATATCCATACCCAATCATTTATTGCATCTTTCTTTATTTACTATGATTATTTCATGCAAAAAAAAAAAATGACAATTCACAGACTTTGTTAAGTTCAAAAATCTAAATCCAGGGCTCCTTTGAAAATGTAAGGTTATAAAATACCACATCCATCATGTTAACCTTTTCTAAATTCTGTATGTTTTGATATAGCCAAAGGTGATATAACACCACAAGTGAGGCAGCTGTCTATACGTCCTCTCACTGGGAGAAACAAATGTCATGAGAATAATCCCCTGGATCAATCACAACAATTATATCAATAAAATTGTTTTAAAAGAAAAAAGGGAATGCATGGGAATAATGCAAGTGGCAAGTATAAAAGCTAAAGAAACATAAATATGAATGAAAGGGTGTGTGTGGAGCAATGCCCAATAAATGAATCATGCAGGTTAAGATTATACTATCTCATACATATTACATAGCACATGACACAAAGGTCTAAAACAGATTATATTTGTACAGTAAGTCTATAATAAACAGTGCACACTGAAATTTGTTTGAGGACACTAGCGGCAAGTAATGGCTGGGAATCATCTGCTGCACTGTGTAACTGCATATTTGGGCTTGTTGCTATACATCTTGATGTCCGCTGAGAGTTTACAGAGCATAATGACAGTGTTTGCGGAAGCTAGAGCTTGCCCTGCCAAAGAGTAGGAGTTGGGAAAAATTAACGTATTTTTAGTAGAGATTCTCCAGAAATCCGAATCCACCCGAATTTTGTGAATCCGGGTAAATCCGAGTCGCGGTTCTAATCTCCTGAGGAGATCCGGGTAAATCCGGGTCACGGTTCTGATCTTTTTGCGGTTTGGAATTCGGATTTTAAATCCGAATTTTGGGTTTTGGATTGCATAAATTAAATGATTTTAGCTGTTTTTAAAACTTTTTATCTATTTTTTATTTAATAAATCCAGATCCAAAACAAAAACAAAACACTTGAGGGTGGTTTGCAAAACCAAATCCAGATCTAAAACCTTGAAGGAGACACAGATCCAAAACTAAAACACGGGGGTCGGCGCAGATCCCTAATTTTTAGTAAAGTACAGTGTAGAGACAATGCTGTATCTTAAAAAGATAGAATGGTGGAAAGGGTGTTTTTTTAGGGCCACTCTGCAAAATTACATAAGTCTTGCACCAGCCCAGAGTCGGTGGTCATTGGGCATTGTCCCATACTAGTAGTGGATTCTGTTTTATGCCTACATGTTGCTCTGTGGCCAAGTAGCATATTTGGATTCACACTCTGAGCACTGTAATAAACAATTTAACACATACACAAATGTCAAATGCAATAAACATAGACCTGACATTCTTAGCGCTCATGATTAATTGAAGGCATGAAACAGAACAATATTTTAGTTGAAAGATTCTTTTTTTAATTAAAAGTTGTGGTTTCTTGGACCTCTTTGTACACTCCTAGGTTGCAAGGCTAAGTGGTCAGCACCACCACTGCCCTATTGGTACCTGTATTTGACTTATGGGGTGACTGGACAGGCATCCTGCAGAGCCATCGGGCACGTCATAATTACATGCCTGGTGCCCAACCTCCTGCTCCCAGACCTCTCTTCTCTTATGTCATGATGTCACATGTGTTGGGGGCAGGGACCTGTGGGTGTTACACTGCTGAAGGGGCTTCACAAGTGCGGAGGGTAGGCATACACTTTAATGTGCTCAATGTGAACAATTCAGGTACCCCTATATAAAGCCAAGGCATTTTATTGTGTGCCATGACTGTGCTTAATAAATGATCTTCAGTGATTTGGTGATCAATCCATGAAAAAAATACGTAAGTGCTTATTACTAGATAGCTTTATTAATTGCACCTCCATCAAGAATCAACTTGCATTCAACAATCAGTGGGCCTGATTCAACATGGATCACTATTGCGATCGCAACTCCGTAATCGCACCGAGGCCTGCTGTGAAAATATGCTAATTAATGCAATCGCAAAACCATCGCAGAGCCAGCATGGAGATGCCCACTAACGCTATCTAACATCGGCCCCTCACACAGAATTACAGCAGGTCTGACCTGTTGCAGAAACTGCAAATTTTGTAGATTACAGTGAGTACTCAAGCTGCGTATGCCGTCTCAATGGCTAATTAATGCACACCCAGGAACGGCGTTCAAACAGACAGACTTGCCTGTGTTTCTCTGACCACTCCCCCGTCACCACCCCAAATGCTCACAGCCTGTCACTCACTCTGCAATGGCTTTTCTTCTGCTTGAGTGAACCCAAAGCAATCGCAATGCACAGTACGCACCATTGATCGATCTGCATACGCTGTTGCATTTGCGATCCATGCTGAATCAGGCCCAGTGTTCAGTAAAGTAAGAAGTTTCAATTTTAAATTTTAGCCACTCATTTGTGTTTTACTTACTGTGTAAATTCGCTTTAGGTTTTGTCCCACAAGAGGTTTTGTCCCACAAGAATTAATGGTCACATAGATAACTCCAGATTAAACATAAAAGTATAGTAGAATAGCTATGAACTGATTTTAAGTTAAATTCTAAAGGTTATTTTTAAATTGACAATCATTTTAAAGGAAAAAACAGTTTGCCTTTAAAATGATTGGCGCTTTATAAATACGAGAACACTCTCATGTATTCCCGCAGCAGCACAAGCTCGTTCCCTCTTACTTAAACCCCAAAGTCTTAAGTGGCAAAGTTACTGACTAGTTTATTTAGTCCTCCAAGTCAATGACATGAGTCAGATTTTTGCAGAAATGTACTATAAAGCTAAATTTAATAATTTCCTTAATAAACATAAATGTTCTACTATAGAGGGAAAAATGTAAGACAGTACAATTCTCCCTGTACAATAACATAACAAAAACTAATACTACAAAATGTAGCTTTAGGATAACCCACAACCAAACCAGCAAGTCCCCTTTTTCCCATCTATATAATTACTACACCTGGGATATCAGGTTTACCTGAATAACTTGTTTTATATCTTTGTCAAGAAAACTACTCACAAATTGAAATGATGGCATTCCATTCTTAATCTGTTTTCATGTATGGGTGTCAGTTTACAGAGCAATTGAACTATTTGGATTAAGAGGCCAAAACTCCTTATGCTAATTTTCAATTTAGAATGCTTTCTCACAAAAATTCTCTCAAACCCATACTTCTAATGGTATGCATTAGAGATGGTTGGGTGTGATCAAAGTGGTAGGTTGAATTAAAATATGAAAAAAATATATATATTATTAATATATATATATATATATATATAATATATATATTACGTTATTTATATAGTGCACACACATTATGCAGCACTTCACAGAGATTATTTAGTCCATGTCACAGTAGAGTTTATAATCTATTTCTTAATGCATGCAAACACATACACATTATGGTTAATTTATTCAAAAGGTGTGTGAGGGGTGTACACGGCACTGTGATTGGTTCCTGTTGTGGTATACATGATCTGAGGATGTACAGTATGATGAGGCTAGGTTGGGCTGAGGATGAAGAAGATTGGAGGGCATGCTGAGGGTGCAGAGGTGATAGGCTATGGGGTATATTAACTGAACTGTGGTATATAGAAGTAAAGGTGTTGCCCATAGCAACCAATCAGATTCTACTTATCATTTATCTAACACCTTCTATAAGATAACTAGAATCTGATTGGTTGCTATGGGCAACACCTCCACTTCTATAAACCCACATTTTAGTTAATATACCCATTCATGTCTTTACAACAGGTTTTGCACTCTATTTCAGATTGCACTGCTACAGTACCTGGTGCTGCTCAGTTTCTTGGTATAACTCTTGTTCAGAGCTTACTGTTGGTGGTTACTGTTTGATGCAGGATCCTGGCAGTATACTCATATGACCCTTAGTGTCTAGTGGTACGCAGATAAATGTATATACATTAGAATCATGCACAGACCTTGTGTTTTGGTTTTTGCTCTTAATCATCATCATGTTTTGATTAGTGTTTTGGGTTTGATCTGGATTTCTTTAAACATTGATAAAAAACAGATTAAATTGTGTAATCTGGATCTGTTTATTTTCCTATTGTATTATAAACATCTATAATATTCATCTCCCGTCATTTACAGTTCCTTTGACCACCTCACAGCTCATAATATTGTTTTCACCAATATTGGCTAAAGGCTGCAGTGAGCTGGCAGGTTAAACTAAGTGACAGAGGAGCAGCACAAACACACGATAGTTTAAAAGTTTATAGGATATCTATGACACATACTGGCATAGCAGTGGCAGACAGGATGGCAGTTTAATAAGCAATACAACCCAGTAGAATGTTTTCATTAATAAAGAACTAAAATCTTAAATTAAAATCCTAGTAGAAAATATAATATATGTCCAAACCACTTCTCTAACAGCAAATCACAGGCCTCAGACCAGTATAGGAGATTGCTGCTGGAGTAAAGTCTTGTAGAAAAGTAGATCACCATAAAAATTACTCAAAACAGCAAATCACAGGCCCAATGCCATTGCAAACAATTGCATTGATTATTTACTATAAGTAAAAGTAAATCAGAAACAAGGAGCAAACTAATAAAAACCAAGCTTCCATATGCGGGTTTTCAAATGCAAACTGAATCTGAAAACAAAATTATAGGCCTCAGACCAGAAGAAGTGATTGCTGACAGAGTAAATTCTACTAGAAAACTATATCACCATCAAACTTACCCTGAACAGCAAATCACAGGCACAAGACCAGTAAAAGTAAATGGAGATGAAGTAACAGGTAAGCAGAATTTACAACAACTCAGTTAGTGGGCAAAGCCCATAATGAAAAGTGGTGAATGATGGAATTGTCCTTGGGCCCACCTACTCTTATATTGTATATTAAAAAGGACATGTACAAGTCAACAAACTGAGCAGTTCAGTGTGGGATTTGTTTGGAGCCTCACAAATGAAAATATTTTGGTGGTTTGGTTAAACCAATCTACCAATGGGCTTGAGGATAACAGTGTTAATTATCCTCAAAGTTCAAGATGTCATTATCACTTTCATCACTGTTGTTAATATCATCATCATAAAATATTAGCTCATTCCCACTGGGCTCAACTGTTACAGAAGTCTATGTTTGTAATTGGCAGCAAAGGTTTTCCTCTTTGAATTTGTAGTTAATTTTGATGAACATCAGTTTGTCCAGATTTTTGGAAGTAGCCTCCCAGCTATGCTAAACACTTTCCAAGTACACACTGGATGGTGGGCCGCTTAAGTACACCATAGCTAGTTTGTACAAGGAGCTCCAAATTGCCCTTTTTTCCTCCCAGTTTTCAAAGGGACTGTTTGAGATGCTAATGTTATACATGATCATTAAAGTAAGCCTCCACCATTCTAATGATGCTTACTGTATCAGATTGAGTCACGGTAGAGGTGTCAATATATGTTGGAATTTATTTTAAACCTGACCAGATGTCATAATGTTTCTTTCTGGTGCACTGAGTTCACTCATCATCATCAGTAGGTCTCTCAGAAAAGGTCAGTTTTCTCCCGGCAGTAGCATTTGCAGGAGAAACTGAAGCAGGAAACATCATGTTATGTGCCACTTGAGCTGACAAATTGCTCGCAAGGAGCTCTTTGCATCTCTTAAGTTATGTCAGTCATTAAATATGACTTAAACCTAGGATCAAGCATGGTTGCCAAAATGTAGAGATCCAATTGCAATATGTTGCAAAACCTTTGGTCTTGGTGAAGCAAATAAAGACCTTGATCTACAAGTCCAACATGCTTAGTGGAATCACTTTGTTTCATCTCCTCCCTCTGCTTTACTAGCTTCTTTTTCAGTAATTTCATTAAGTGTATGACCTAATGTATTCTCAAGTTTGCTGCAGTAAAGTGGTAACTTGTCCCCACTCTCCCTATCTCATGACTTGATGTGTACAAAATGATGGCTTGTCGCTATACCTTCAGTCACTGAAGCATTTAAAGGGTGAAATTCCACCTGGTGATTACCTCTTGCTTCAGTTGGTGGAATGGCAAATTGAACTTTTCTTGCAGCTGTTGCATTATTCTACATGCGTTTGCTGAATGCCGAGAATGTCCATTTGTGGCCTAAATTTACGGTCCACAACCAACATCTCCTGAACACACCTGTCATTTTTAAAGAAATTCTGAACCACCAAGTTTATTTTGTGCACAAAATAGGGTATGTGTTGAAATTAACCCAGTTGTAAGCTCATACAATGTTACTTGTGGTATTGGAAATTATAAATCCTGAGGAGTGTCTTAGTGGAGTAAACCATTTTGCTATCCCATCCATGAGTTATTCCAACAGATTAAAATTAGTGAACTTCTTTGTGAAGCCAGTGATACAGAGAGTAGCCTGCCAGTTAATGAGCTGGCGTTGTGTTACATTCTGCTGCTGAAGGCAATACACCCACCCAGTGTGCTCTCACAGTCAAGTAATCTTTAGTTTGACCATTACTGCTTGTCCACATATCTATAGTTAAATAGCTACAGTAGTTGGTACAATAGCATTTTCTAGGTAAATAAAAAAAATTGTTTAACATCCCAGTAGATGTGAGGAATTGCTTTTCTGGTAAAATAGAATTGAGATGGAATTTGGCAACATGTGCACATGACCTCAAGTAATTGGCTAAAACCAGATGCATTGATTTTGGAGATTGGATGCAGATCTAATGCTAACATAGCCACCATGCCTTCAGTGATCTGCTGTACATCAGGATGGCAGATTACATACTTGTTCCTCTTGAAAATGTTTGTTTCACAGACAATTGTTGTCTGAAACTACTAGTCTTCTTGGTCCCCTTCTGTGATTATGATTTGCCCCAAGCAGCAGCAGCAGCCCTAGTGCGCAAGGGTTCTTCTTGGGAACCATGGATGGAGAGGAGTAAGTTAACCTTTGCAAATTTAATGCAGGAGAACTAACTGCAATCGCTAATGAGAAGATTGATGATAAAGGTGTTTGGCAAAGGAGATTGTATGTGCTGATATCTATACAAGCTGCTGGTAGCTGAAGCTGGACTGCTTGTTATGTTGAGAAGGGAAAAGAAGACTCCTATGTGGGGCACAATTTATAAGTATATGTAAATTTGTTAAAACTAAACTTTTAATTAATTTATTAGTAAAATAAATAGCCTTATCAATATACTAACAAAAAATAGACAAGCAACATATACCTACAAATAATTGTGGAGGAGCAGATAAAATATGATTAAATGTAATCACTCAATATTATGCCTGACAAAGGAGTCTTCTTTTCCCTTCACGTCATAGATATGTATAGTACCTCTTGACTCCAGTGAGCACCACCAACTCTAGAAATTACCCAGATCCCCAGATAGTTGTTGGTTAACATAATATTTTTGGACTTTATTACAAGGGTCTAGTGTGAAATCCCTCTTCTTTCAGCTTTTTATTATATATGATTTTCCAGCTATTGATAAACAACTTGAATGAACTCACTGTAAATGACATAATATAGAGGATGTGCCTAGATGGTTAATGTCCCTACCTCTACTTACTTTGGCACTACAAATGCCACAGATATCTTGACAAATGTTGTCAGGATTGATTTGGGTAAAAATAATTCCACATGGAGGAGGAGGCTTTTTTGGTCTATTGCCTAGGCATGACAATGTGCTTCTTATGATTGAAAAAACTGCTGGCACTGGTGGCTGACTTACTTTGATACAAACAACATCCTCCTCCTAAATGTTATCAACTTCTTCTTGTCCATCCTCATTAGTGTCAGATACACAATTATCCCCCTCGTCCTGTTGCACATTTATAACGTCCACAGTAGCATCCTCAATTTATACTGTATGTCTAAACAGTCATTATGATTGCTTTTACAACTACTCATCCTTTCATTTGCAGTGGGTTCTGAAATGGTGGAAGGAGGCTTCTCTAGGATTATAGAGTCAATAATGTCAGACCACACATACAGTAGCACTTGGGGACACCCTTAGACTCTCCTCATGAATTTGCAAAGTTTGTGAACACAATTTGTTCTTCAGCCTTTGTGTTCTTTTTGAACATTGATTTGCCTGTTTTAGAGGTGACACAACTAGATTTAGAGCGAGAAGGTGGTGCATGTGAGGTTAAAGAAGATGCCTGACTGTGTTTGTCCCTGGCTTTCACAATAGGCATTCAAGGGCATGAAAGAGCAGTAGAAAGACCACAACTCGCAAATAAATGCAATGATCTGAGCCTTGCTTTGCCACTGCATGTAGCATATGGCATGTTTGCAATTTTACATTTTCACGTGTAACTTTTCCCTTTATAGATAGAGGTAATTTTTTTTCTTAAAGATTGTTAAACATTGTATAGATTTGGAGTACCCTTTCTTACACCTTCTTCTTACTCCTTGAACCTCTTTAAAAGTAGATGTTGCAGAAGTGCTCTGACAGCCAGCACTAATACTGGGTTGCTCCTGTTCTTCCATAGACTGATTCATGATTGATTTACATGAGGACAGGAATAAAGCTACTGTACATAAACTTGTAACTGCCACCAAGCCAAATGAATGTACAGTACAATGAGATAGAGAAATTAGAGACTGTTACAATTACCATTCAGTTTTATTATAAGACTTGAGAATTTATTGGAAACCAAGAAAAAAAATCTTTTGTCAAATTTTATTATTTTGGGGTGCAGCTGATGGGGCTACAACAGCCAGCATATACAGTAATGTAAGTTGCCTCTCAAACACACACTCAATCTTCCCTTGAGATATCTAAATTGAATTATTCAAATACTTCCGATTTTTTTTAAACAAAAAATATATTTTAAAATTTTTTATTATTTTGGAGTGCAGCTGATGGGTACACAACACTCAGTAAGTGCAGTAATATACACTGCCTTTCAAAAACACACAATCTTTCATTTAAATATCTAAATTGAATTATAAAGATTTTTTTAAACTAGACAAAAATATTTTTTTGGGGGTGCAGCTCTCTCAGATACAGCAAAGCACAGTATTTGTTGGTCAGATTAGCTTTATCACTTCAAATTCTAACATATAAAGGAGCCTATTTGCAGATTTCAGTTGCTAGTGTCTGACCCTGGCATACAGATTAAAGATGCCTGCATTCATTTATGCCCTTCCCACCTACTCCAACTACCTAGAATCCTCTCTAATGGAAACTTGTATTGCATCACAGCTACAGTCCACAACCTCTTCATGCACTCTTCTGTGTGAAATGGCACCTGAAATCACAAGGGAGGAACTTGTATGCAACCTGAAACACACAAGATCCAAGATTTATGAGAAAATTAAGTTTTGCCTTGGTTTGAGAAGTGAGTTTGACGGGAGGAGCCGAGCCGGGACACGGTTCTACTCAGAAACCCCAAATTCTGTTGGATTTCTCCAAATTCAAACTACTCATCTAAGTATACATATAGATGTGTCCACATACACCTATCCTCAATTTGTGCCAAATACAGCCCTGTTTGGCATGTCATGGACTTTTAAAAATTTTTTTACAGAAATAAAATAGTACATATACACGTTGAGTCTCCCATATCCGAAATGTTTGGGACCAGGAGCATTTCGGATTTTGGATCATTTTGGTTTCAGAATACCTTGCAGGGGGTCTGGGGGATGTCACAGGAGGCTTGACATGTGCAGCGGAGGGGTCCGGCAGGTGTTACAGGAGGCCTGGCGTGTGCTGCAGGGGGTTCGGCAGGTGTCACAGGAGGCCTGGCGTGTGCTGTGGGGGTGTCCGGTGGATGTTGTGAGTGATCCGGCGGGTGTCGGGTGAAGTCCGGCAGGTGTCATGTGAGGCCCGGCATGGGCGGTGGGGGTGGATCCTGCAATAGGGTCCAGCAGGTGTTGCAGGGGAGTCCGGTGGGTATCATGAAGTGCCTGGCGTGCACTGCAGTGGGGAGAGTGTGGCATATAGACCACTCCCACGCCACTAGTGATTGGTCATTGATCTGTGACGTCATGATGCCAGGTCACGTCATGACGTCACGGCTGCCAAAAAATACTTCGATTTTTGGAATATTTCGGTCAATAGAATTACGGATATGGGAGACTCAACCTGTATGTGCATAGGCAAAACAAAAAAAATTGGAATATACAAAAACAAAAGTACAGAATAGCATTGTATCATACCGACACATATAGCAATAAACTAAGCTGAAAAATAGATATAGTATAGAAAAGCAAAAACTGCTATGTATCAAAGCACATAATAAAATAGATTGTAGATAATAATACAAAATATAAGAAAAGAACAAGTGGGAAACAGAAGAACACATAGAAGAGAAAAGAAGAAAATGGGGAAAGAAAAAGAGGAAAAGGAAAAGAAGAGGAAGAATTTGTTGGTGGTGACAGGGGAAGTAGGAAGGAGGCCGAGTCTGGGTCTATGTTGTACATTGGGGAAACCTGAATAAAAATCGCCATACCAAAATGCAGAGAAAATAAACAAATAAATAATATAAATAAATTATGGTCGTTAGAGTAGGAGGTTTGAAAAGCGTGGTGTGGTGTTGTTATATAGGAACCAGTCACCCCCAAACCATGAGAAACTTATGAGATGTATTGTGGAGATAAGCTGATATTTTCTCCATGGCTGCCACGTGCCAAATTTTATTTATGAGTTGCTGCCGAGAAGGAGGGAGTTAATGAAGTGTCATACTGTACTTGAATATAGGCAAAAGTGTTGATAGAAGATGCATCGAGTTTATTCTGTAAGGAACCCAGAGAGGCGCACCCACCTGAATTGAAGACATCAGATACCACCCGAACCCCACCTTTAATCCATAAAGAAAAGAGGGTGAGGTTGAAACCTGGGGAAAATGCTGGATTAATATAGGAGTAATGGGGGATGGATAGGAGGTAATGTTATAGTGAGATTTACAGTAATCTCAAATGGAGCATGTAAAGAAAATAACAAGATGTGAGCGAGCAGACTGAGGCCTATAAGGTGTAGCAAAGCCTACAATACCGAACATAAAGGGGATATCACATGTATTAGCTTCAACTTCCACCCACCGAGGTATCTAGGAAGATGCAAACCAAGCTATTGCCTGACTTAAATAGGTAGCATAGTAATAAAGGTTAACATCAGGAAACCCATTGCCACCAATGGTAGTGGGATGACGGAGAGTGAGAAAACTGAAACGGGGAGGCCTGGATTTCCATACAAATTGTACAAACCACCTGTATAATTGCAATAAAGTTGATTTAGGGACAGCAAAAGGGAGGGTCTTGAAGAAGTAGAGGAGTCTGGGCATAACGTTCATCTTAACTGCTACTATCCTACCCAACCAGCCATCTCGCCATCGGAGGAGTTCGAATTTAATTGTTTTAAGCATATGGGGGAAGTTCACATAGTATAGGGTTACATATCTGCTTGTTATATAAACTCTGAATATTTAATTTTAGAGGGGCGCCAGGCAAAGTTATAATTGTGCCACAGGAGATCAAAGGCCATGGGCGATATATTGAGTGTGAGAGACTCAGTTTTAGAAAAGATAATCTTGTAGCCCAAAGTGAGCCATATTCAGCCAAGATCTGAAAGAGTTTTGGAAGAGACGTATGGGGAGAAGTTAGGGTTAGGAGTACATCATAAGCAAAAAAGGAACTTTGTAATCTGCCTTTCTGAGTAGGGTACCCCTAATATCCGAGTCAAGGCAGATTTGAGCTGCAAGGGGTTCAATGGCCAAAGCAAAGATCATAGGTGACAAAGGGCACCCCTGTCTAGTGTCATAGGTTATAATGAAAGGGGATGAGAGAAGACCATTCACGGAGACCCTAGCTGAAGGGGTAGAGTATAGGACCTGGATGCCCTGGAGAAAATTACCACCTAGGTCAAAGGCCCTCAATGTTTGGAGCATTAAGGGCCAGCAGATCCAGTCAAAGGCCTTTTCAGCATCTAAGGAGAGCACCAGGGTTGGAGTTCGAGTAGAATTGATGGTGTGAAAGAGACTAATAACTCATCTGGTATTGTCCCTGGCCTGTCTCCCTGGTATAAAGCCAACTTGATCATTAAGGACCAAGCTGAGCAATACTGAGTTCAGGCAGTTTGCAAGTATCTTCGTATAAATATTAACATTGGTGTGCAACAGCGAGATGGGTCTGTAATAAGCACAATTGGAGTGGTCTTTTCCCTCTTTGGGAATAACAATAATCCTAGCCTCAAGGGTTTCCTTGGAGAAAGAACCACCGGACATCACACCATTGAACACCTCAGCAAGATGGGGGGAGATTAAGGAGTTAAAAGATTTATAATAGGTGGCCATAAAGCCATCTGGGCCAGGGGCCTTGTTGGCCTTAAGGTTCTTTATCACTTCAGAGATCTCCTGTGCCTCAATTTCAATAGCTTAAGGATTCAAGCCTACTTCCCGGCAAGGAAGTACACATGTGTCCTCTTACGCTGTGGCTGCAGTTGCGACAAACTTGTGCACTAGGTCCCAGGCAAATGTTACTTGAGTGGATATTTTATTTTTGTAAACATTTTATAAAATTTTTTGTTTATTAATTTGGGGTCTTAGAACAGTAGTTCAAAACATCTGGTGAGCTCGATTCTACTGTACTACAAATAAACAAATAATTGTAAACTTCTGTAAAGGCAAAACTATGGAGTGAAATGACAGAGATAGCAGATGTTGATTCTCACAACATTAAAGCACCAAAGAACCAATGCAATCATTATTCCTCTTCAGTGTGTCTCTGGATATTTGTTCTGCTGCTGCCTATAATGATGTTCTCTGCAATGAGACACATAGGCAGCTAACTAGAAGCCAGCACGGTGCAACGAATCACCACAGGCATTAAGAGTAGGAAAGAATACTGTGGTCATTTTGAAGTTTGGGAGCACAGATGCTCTCTCACTCCTAAAAGAGCAGTGGAACGAAGCAGACACTACTGTCCTCAGTTTGTTTCCATGGATACTAAAGAAATGGTCAGCTAATCACAACATACACTATTTGTCAAAGTGTAGCAACAATGTGTTTCTGAGGTTTAGCAGGAGATTTTAAGCAGAATTCAAATTTCAAGTATCAGGAGCTATTGCATAGACTCCAGCACACACAACAAAAATAATAATTAGGTGGAATATTTTGTGAGATATTATGTAAATTGCCTTGAGTTGTCTCTACATCAACTTTAAATAGTGATCCTGCAGAAAACTCAATTATTGTTGGATTTTAGATAGTGGAGGCAAGAATTCTGAATTCATTTATTTTAAAATGTGCTATAATGCACAAAAGCATAATATAAAATGTAATCCCAATTTAAATTACTGTACACAGAACAGCACATTTTTAAATGTGCATTCCTGTGTTAATTAGGTATAATCAATAGCCATTACATTAGATCTTAATTAAAGGTTTAACCATGGTTGTTGCATGTGCCAGGTGATTGTTGGCATATTCCCGAGCTCAAAAGTGCACACGTCAGAAAATCTTAAATAAATGTGCACTTGGGATTATTGCAAAACTTGAATGATATACATAATAAACTGACACTTAAGTCACAGAAGGTTAATGGTGAATATTAAGAAGCCAGTTATATTAATATATTGCTCCTGATTGTAAATTTACCTGTTTTTTTATATTGATTAGCATTGCTATGCATACTTCGATACTATAGTGCTAATTGAAGATATTCCATTTATTAAAAGTACATACTAACTCCCTTTCATCATATATTTCTAATATTAAGTCTTTTTAAAATTCTAAAGTAACATTTTGCCATAATTGTGACATAATACAAAGTCATAAACCGATTGGTTGTATCTCAACATTAAATACTACCCAACAAGTAGTCTGTATGTGACTGCAGAATTCCACACATCTATACAGTTGGATTTAAACTTAAGCATTCACTGTGGAATTCCCTCTATCATCTTTGTTTTATCCACAGTTGGTTATTGGCTACATAAGTGGCCTGACAGTTGATTATTTAGGCTACCCCTCCAGTGCAGTTTAAAATAAACCATATCACTCAAGAATTAAAACTATAAAAACAACTGACAACAACATTGTCATTTAAAAATTCGGTCAAATAATATTGACAAATTATAAAAATATATTTATATGATGACGAATCATAGACCAGACAGGGACAGCAAGGCAGGCATACAAACCATATGTTGGTATTCAACTCTCCAATAAAAACAAAATGGTGGTGTTGCTTTTTCTGTAAGGGACAATTTGCCTCAAATAACACATGTGAGCAGAGTGCATCCATAACTAATAACAACTCTAATAACAGCAGCAAACAGTTCAAAAACAAACAAACCAATAAGTGAATGGATGGGTGGAAATCCAGGAAACAAAGAAGCAGTTAAGCTGCCTTGCAACAACAAAATAGTCCACTAACCTCATCCTTTAAACCAATAGACTGCCATAAATGCCATTCTAAAACTAAATCCATTTAAAGGAGCAACATCAAAGGCATTAAAGGTGCGCAACTCGTTACATTAGTGATATATTGTATTGTGTTTCCTGGATAATACATTTTACAATTATAATAAACTTTTTTTTTATTGTGAACAGTTGGTAACTCTGTTTCCATTGCGCATTTCTTTGTCGTAATTTGATCTGTATAATTATGTAACCCTCACAGTAGGTTAATTGAACTTCAGCACTAGACTCAGATGGTTGTATAAGTTCAGTAGCACCTTGGTTTTAGTTTTGTCATTAAACTCTGCAAAATTTTATAGCTGGCATGAAACTTGTAAGGCTCTGTCTCTATATCTTCTGCTGTGAGGAAGCAGTTGTCTTTAGAGAAAGAAACACATTGAGTGAAAAGAGGAAAAATTAGTGAAAGAGAGACAAAAGAAAAAGGGAAAAAAGTGTGAAAGTAAAGTAAATTTAAAAAAGAAAATAACGTGAAAAGGAGGGAGAAAATATGTGAAAAGGAAGAGAAGAGTAGAGCAAAAAGTGTTTGTAAAGAAGAGAGAAAAATTGTAAAAAAGAAAGTGATAATAGTACGAAAAATAGAGAGAAAGAGAAACAAAAATTGCAAAAGTGAAAGGAAAGAATAAGAAAATGAAAGTGAGAATAAGAGAGGGAAAAGAAAGAGAAAAAAGAGAATTTGCCAGCAAGAATGGATAATGTATAAGTAGAAAGATAGGAACATAGAAATAATGAGCTAGGAAGAGATAAGACCGCCCCTCCAAAAAAATATTTACAAATTAAATCACCTGAAGGTGGATGCACATTACTGATTGTATACCAGTGACAGCACTGAGATGTTCAAGACAGTGCTATTTTCACACATATTGGTTTTAACTTTAATAATTGAATATTTGTATACCACATGCACCGTAGAGGTTTACTGATTTTTTGGCGTAAGTGCAGTTGCCAATAGTCTCTCAATTATGTGAACCTTGGCATTGCGTGCGGATTGCGTGCAACCGAGAATCAGGCCCACAATGCCTTGGGGAAGCTTCTCTTTTACACATGTACTCTGCAGAAACTAAATTGCTGATAATACTCTGCAGGAGATGGTACAAGATAGACAAATTAAATGCAGAATTCAGGTGTAAATGAGACAAACTATTGGTAGGATTTTTAATGGCTGGGGCTTTGCATGGACATTATCGTTACACAGCAGAGGTAGCACATTGATATATGCATTTCATAGCAAAAAATATATTTTTGACAAAAAATTTGGATGCTGGTTACATGAGAGTGGATGTCATTAGCCTCTTCTAAGAGGCACAAGCTGTGTTTCAAGATTCTTTTTACTGGGGTACCCTGATTGTAGATGTAATGTGCAATGTTTATTACTGACTTTCTTGAGGTTCCAGAACAGATGTTTAGTGTGGTTCTATTCTTCCATGATTAGGCTAATGGGAACAGAAACTAGTGTTGCCACTTTATAACATTCCAGTTCAAAACATAACCCTCTTTATCAAGTGTATTCACTGCAAGTAAAGCAACATTATTTCAATTAAATATCACCCTCTTTGTAATGTTACCTTTGTTATAATGGCAATTTTGGCCTCTGGTTTTTGCTGGTTTTATAAAGAGAGCATAATAATGTGTTATTACAACATGTTAGCTGACAGTGATTTATCATGTACTTTTTACTAAAAATCATTCTGGAACCACAGTTTGAGCATGATTTAGGTATCATAGTTATTTATGAAGTTCCTCTCTATCATTAGGCTAATAATGTTAAAGACTGCAGTCTGGCCCCTATTTATTATGCTCTAAGAAGTGTATGAACTGGGAGCACTGTGTGGCATTATGTGAACTGGAGGGACTACACCGTGGCATATTGTGCAATGGGACACTGTGTAGCATATTATTAATTAGAGCACTACTTAGGGGCAGAAAATGAACTAGGGCACTACTTTGGGGCATGGGGCATAAAATTAACTAGGTTCATACTATAGGGCATAAAAGGAAATAGGGCACTATGATGGGGTATAAAATGAACTAGGATACTACTATAGAGCATAAAATAAAATAAGGCAATACTCTTGGGTATAAAATGAACTAGGGCACTACTATGGGGCATAAAATGAAATAGGGCACTACTATGGGGTATAAAATGAACTAGGGCACTACTATGGGGCATAAAATGAAATAGGGCACTACTTTAGCAACTGATGCAGAGAGAGGCGTCTCATTCAGAGCCGTTCGCTATTTGCGGTCGTTCGTTCAAAAACAAGGGGTGGCTATTCAAATGATCCGTTCGCACATTGCAGTCTGTTCACACCTCTAAGTCTGAACGAGCGAGCAAAACATACGCTCGTTTATTTGATAAAAACGCCCCCTGGCCGCTCGCACCATACGTCATGTCCGCTATTTATTAGATTAATCGAGTACATCGTACAGCGTATGAACTGCTCGCTATTCTTGTGGTTGGTTTTTTCAACCGCTATTTTGCGAGCAGTTCTGAGTAAAAAAAAAACAAGTGACGTGGTCAATGACGCTGCTGTACTAATTATGCACTCCCTTAAAACGCCCGTTTTGACCTTTAAGCACGCCTGCGTTCGAATTCCACTCCCCCGTTTTCAAGCACCTTCCCCTGTTACCACCCACATACGCCTCATTCTGTCACTCAAAATAGCAGGCACTCGCTATATAGTGTACAAACGATTTTCGTCCGCACTGACTGGTTCGCGCATGCGTACTAAAAACCGTACGCATGCGCAGATGTGCGAACATCGCTCGGAACGAGCGTACTGCCGCTAGCGAGCGGCTCTGAATGAGGGCCATAGTCTGCAGGTTGTGGATGATAGTGCATACCCCGGGTATCTGAAAGGTGTGGGAAGCATCAGTTTTCAGCTGGGAACTGATACTCCCTACTGCTCTCTGATACTCCCTACTGCTAATTGACACTTCCTACTGCTCTCTGATATTCACTACTGCTCTCTGATACTCCCTTACTACTCTCTGATACCCCCTAGTTTTCACTGATACGCCCTACTGCTCTCTGATAACCCCTGCTGCTCTCTGATAGTCCCTACTGCTCTCTGATAACCCCTGCTGCTCTCTGATAGTCCCTACTGCTCTCTGATAACCCCTGCTGCTCTCTGATAGTCCCTGCTGCTCTCTGATATTCACTACTGCTCTTTTTTCAAGTTGCCATTTGCAGCTGCTAACCATATTATGGGGAATGTGCTTTTCTAGAGTAATGGTAATGTAAGTACCACAAAAGTGTAAAAACACAGCACCAATGCTCTTTTGTAATGTAATGTCTTTGCCTCACTGTACTAAGTATTAGAGCAGCTAAACAGTCAGGAAAAAGCAGAAGGACATGAAGCAGGGAGCAGCCTTGCAGGAGAATTACAGGACAGACATGAGGCATGGGAGTAAGCAGCAGAGATAAGAGGTTAGATAAAGGGTTACTGTCATCGGGTTGAAAAGACACAAGGGCACAGGCGATTGGCAGACATGAGTCTGGGATATCAGTGTCACCTGTATATAATATATGGTTTACTGCGCTAAGCACTGTGATTGGTACATTGTGAACATATAATATTATGTAAATATGGTTTGCTGTCTGTTAATAAACAGGAGGCTCAGATAAAATATATAATTTTAATAATCTATAAATCACATATCCATTACATGGACAAACAATATAAAAATGTAGAAGATAAAAATATACACAGAAAAATTGCAATGATAGAAATTGAAATGTGATCATAAGATGCTAGTGATGAGTGACCATCACTGGCTGAAAAAACGTTGTATAATCTGATACTCATACTGTATCTGTAGCATGTACAGGTCCCAAAACACCATGGGCCTGATTCAGAGTTGGTCGCAAGCACTGAGCGCTCTCAACCGGGTTGATGGTGGCCCATAGCGCATGCGCACGACGGAACCGGCTCCATTGTGCGCATGCGCGAGACCCGGCTAGCGACGGGCAATCCATCGCGCCGATTCTCGCTCCAAAAGGGGGTGAGCTGTAGATGTTGAGTGACAGCTCGCCCCGTTTGGTGGGCGGGCCGGGGGGGTAGCTGCCCAAACGGAGGCATTCCCGAGGGAACGCTTGCCATTTGGGGTCGGCCCCATTGACATCACGAGTGATGTCAGTGGAGAGCTTCTGGCTCTGTCAGAGCCGAAAGCTCTCTGGGGCTTGTGATGAACGAGACCCTACCACAAGGGTCTCGTCGCAAGCCCGATGGTCGCGATGGTCTTGACCATCGCGACCATCATCCTGGCCACTCGCTATAGGAGGCCGCACAAAAAAAAAAAAATAACGCCCAGATTCAGAGTGAGCGCTCTTTCACAGCGTCCGGCTCTGAATCAGGCCCAGAGTGCGATATCTCTCTCAGCTGTGAACCTGAACAAACCATATTGCAATGCAAGGGGTGTAAATTAGGGGTGAGCGGGTTCGGTTCTACTCGGTTCCGTTCGGGTGTTTTTACCGAATCTTATTGGGTATCAGCTGTCACGAGTTTTGGATAGCCAATAAGATTCGGTAAAAACACCCGAACGGAACCGAGTAGAACCGAGCCTGCACATCCCTAGTGTAAATACATAGATTTTTCTACATGTGGGGTAAATACTGGTTTATTTTGCATGTAGCCCACAAATACTGCACAGCTTTATTATTACTCTACAATTAAGATGTCAGTTTGGACACCTCCCTCTCAAATCTAAATCTCCCTGCACCTTTAAATCTGCCCCACCTGCAGTGCAGCATGGTTGTTACTTTGTAGCAGCGCTTCTGCTGTCAGCGTGAATCAATTGTATCCAATTTCACAGACAAATGTGACAGCAGAATAGGCTTGAATGAACGTTTCTTCACTGCTGGCGTCCCAATGTAAGAATGTATCCGCACTTGGAAATAAGTAATTCAAATGAGCATGGTAAGTGAATTGAATTAAAAACCTTACAGAGCGTGTCCACATTGTTGTCCGTCCTGGCTCTTTTCGTCTCTGATCATGTGATGCCGCAATGGGAGAAAGACAGAGATCCATGCAGCGGAGAGCAGTGAGCCTGTGTAGCGTATTCGTGCTGGTATCTGTCCTGGCTTTATTGATTCTGGCCGTGTGGAGCCGCAATGGACGGTGAACCAGGAACTGTTGAATAGAATGTTGTAAACTGTAAGGATGGGCGGTATGATGAAATAAGGGACCCGCCGGGAAGTAGCAAAGCACAACCAATGCTAGTGGAGTGGGGACCTCGTCTGCTTGGATGACGTCAACGTGTTTCGTCCTGTCGATCACCGAGACTTTCTCAAGACTGAGGGCCTGATTCAGAGCCAGACGCTATTTGCGCTCGCACGTTCAGAAAAAGGGGCCGGCTATTTAAATTGAGCGCTCGCTCTTTGCGGTCTGTTGACACCTCTATGTCTGAGCGAGCGAACGAAACATGCGCTCGCTATTTTGTAAAGACGCCCCCTGGCCGCTCGCATCATACGTCATCTCCGCTATTTATTAGATTAATCGAGTACATCGAAAGGCGTATGAACTGCTCGCAGTGCTTGTGGTTGGATTTTCCTACCGCAATCATGCGAACAGTTCAGGCTAAGAGACAACAAAGTGATGTGGCCGATGACGCTGCTTTGTTAATTATGCACACCCTTAAAACGCCCGTTTTAACCATTTGGCACGCCAGCGTTCGGATCTCCACTCCCCATTTTCAAGCACCTTCCCCTGTTACCACCCACAAACGCCTCATCCTGTCACTCAAATTAGCAGGCACTCGCAATTTTGCAAACACACGATTTCCGACCGCACTGACTGGTTGGCGCATGCGCATTACGACCCATACGCATGCGAGCGAACGAGTGGCTGCTTATGAGCGGCTCTGAATCAGGCCCTGAGTGCCATGACTGATGGTACCTCCTTAAATCCCTCCAGGCATCACCTTGATTGTTTAATAAATTGGAAATACCTGATTGACCTTATATCCTGAGTTTGGCGTTTCTTACTCTGGGTTAAAATTTTACTGATTTTCTAGAAATAGATGTTGCTCTTCAGACAAAAATAGTAACAAAAAATAAATAATACTAATAGAATATATCATATAATGCATATAAAGCTCAGTGTGAGCCAATGGGCCTAATTCAGAAATTTTCGCTGACATTTACGCAGATTAAGAATTTTTAGCCATTGCGCATGCGTGAAACCCGTACTGCGCAAACATATCGATTGGTTTGCAATTACACTCACACAGGATTTACTCGCAAAGTGAGTGGCAGGCAGTCACTGTTTGGGGAGCTAACGGGGGTAGCTAAGGAAATGCAAGTGTATATGATCTTTTAGACTCAGTTGCATGGGTGTGCATAAATTAACCATTGCGATCTCCTTCGCTGCATGAGAGCTCTCAGCGTGTCAGGAGAGACGCAGTGTTTGAGACAGGTCAGACTTGACACAGAAGCTGCGTGGCTGCCTGATGAGCGTTGATGTTCCTGATGTTTACCTGTTTCTCATCGTCGTACAGATATGAGAAGGCAGCAGTGGGTGTCCCTATGCTCGAGTAAACTTTGGAAGACATTAGCATATTTTTGCAATTGCCATCCGTGAGAGATCACAGTTATGATTGCATTAGCAGAAATCTCTGAATCAGGCCCAGTGGGTGTGATATTGGTGTGATCGTGTAGTGATCATTTTATATACAGTTTATCCAGTGGCGTAACTATAAATTTTGCTCCCCCATTCCAAAAAAGTTTCCAGATTATTGGGAACATAGGGCCTGATTCAGAGCCACTCGTAAGCGGCAGCTCGTTCGCTCCGAGCGATGTTTGCCCAACTGCGCATGCGTACGGATCGTTATACGCATGCGCGAACCAGTCAGTGCGGCTGAAATTCATGTGCTCGCAAAATAGCGAATGCCTGCTAATTTGAGTGACAGGATGAGGCGTATGTGGGTGGTAAGGTAACAGGGGAAGGTGCTTGAAAACGGGGAGTGGAGATCCGATCGCAGGCGTGCTTAAAGGTCAAAACGGGCGTTTTATGGGTGTGCATATTTAAAACATCAGCATCATTGACCACGTCACTGGGTTATTTTAGAGCCAGAACTGCTCGCAAAATTGTGGTAGCAAAAACCAACCACAAGAATAGCAAGCAGCTCATACCCTGTTCGATGTACTCGATTAATCTAATAAATAACGGACATGACGTAGGATGCGAGCGGCCAGGGGGCGTAGTTTCCCAAAAAACGAACGCAAGTTTTGTTCGCTCGTTCAAACCTAGAGGCGTGAACAGACCGCAAACAGTGAACGGTTCATTTGAATAGCCACCCCTATTTTCTGGACGAGCGAGCGCAAATAGCGACCGGCTCTGAATCAGGCCCATAGTTTATAACCTGTAAACTGCGTGTATCAAGTTAGTGCCCCTTATACAGTGCCCCCTATACTAGTGCCCCTTATGCAATGCCCCCTGTAATAGTGCCCCTTATGCAATGCCCCCTGTAGTAGTGCCCATTATGCAGGGCCCCCTGTAGTAGTGCCCATTATGCAGGGCCCCCTGTAGTTGTGCCCAGTAAAGTAGTGCCCCCTGTAGTTGTGCCCCATATGCAATGCCCCCTGTAGCAAGTGCCCCTTATGCAATGCCCCCTGTAATAGTGCCCATTATGCAATGCCCCCTGTAGTAGTGCCAATTACGCAGGGCCCCCTGTATTTGTGCCCATTAAAGTAGTGCCCCCTGTAGTTGTGCCCCTTTTAGTAATGCCCCCTGTAGTTGTGCCCCTTCTAGTAGTTCCCCTCGGTAGTTGTGCCCCTTCTAGAAGTGCCCTCTGTAGTTGTGCCCCTTTTAGTAGTGCCCACTGTAGTTGTGGCCTCTCCTGTAGTTGTGGCCTCCCCAAACCTCTCTCCCTCTCCCCCCCTCCCTCACTTACCTGACTTTGCGCGCTGTCATCCGCGTTGTCTCTCCCGCTGCCGCGCTGACTGGATCCAAATAGATCCAGCAGACGCGGCCGCGCAGGTTCCCCAGGTCGCGGGTGACGTCATGACGTCACCCGCGCACTGTATTACTGTGAACACTGGCCTCTGAAGTGATCGGAGGCTTCCTTAGCCTCCGATCATTTCAGAGGCCAGCGCTCACAGTTGCAGTGGCGTAACCACTGCCCCCGTCACCCCCAAGCTACCCGGCGCCTCCAAGCCACCGCGGGGGCTGCGGGGGCAGTAGTTACGCCACTGAGTTTATCCCTATGCTTTTATTTGCTAGATACACACAAATTTGCAGTATATTATTGTTAGTGCCGATAGCAAAAGTGAGTCTGTTATGTACCAAATTTACTGTGATTTGCAGCAAATTTACTTTATTTTTTAACTCCATTACATTTCCCCCTTTGGAATGTATTTATTACATACCTATACCATATTTTGAAAAATTCTAATTTTATTATACCGTATATTATGACATGGTAACAGTGTTAGAAATACAGTGTTATAAATACCGGTACTATTGTTAAATAGGATTCCCCATGCTACTGTAGCAAAAACTGGAGTCAACTTACATAGCTAGTGGTAACCCTATTTCCTTTATTGGTTAAAGTCATACTAGCCTACTTTTGAAAAAGCATTTCAAGGAGTTTGTGAAAGCAGCACCTATGAGCACGGCGATAAAGTGGGCGTGTACCGCTACATCTGAGAGGCGTGTCATAATACTGACTTACTTCCAAATGTAAATGAGCCTCAAAGCAGTTAGTAAGATTTACTTGTTGATGAAAACACACTGATGGTGATTTTCAAGGCTTCCTCATATATTGTGTTTTACAAGGGATTCCATTATAAGTGGCCAAAAGAAAACCTTATATGAAAATGCATGCAGCCATAGGGATCATTGGCCCTCATTCAGAGCCGCTCGTTAGCGGCAGTACGCTCGTTCCGAGCGATGTTTGCACATCTGCGCATGCGTACGGTTTTTAGTACGCATGCGCGAACCAGTCAGTGCGGCCTAAAATCGTTTGTACGCTATATAGCGAGTGCCTGCTATTTTGAGTGACAGAATGAGGCGTATGTGGGTGGTAACAGGGGAAGGTACTTGAAAATGGGGAGTGGAGATCCGAACGCAGGCGTGCTTAAAGGTCAAAACGGGCGTATTATGGGTGTGCATAATTAATTCAGCAGCGTCATTGACCACGTCACTGGGTTATTTTATAGCCAGAACTGCTCGCAAATTTGTGGTAGCAAACACCAACCACAAGAATAGCGAGCAGTTCATACGCTGGTCGATGTACTCGATTAATCTAATAAATAGCGGACATGACGTAGGATGCGAGCGGCCAGGGGGCGTTTTTAACAAATAAACAAGCGTATGTTTTGCTCGCTCGTTCAGACTTAGAGGCGTGAACAGACTACAATTTGCGAACGGATCATTTGAATAGCCACCCCTTGTTTTTGAACGAACGACCGCAAATAGCGAACGGCTCTGAATCAGGCCCATTGTACCTTATAACCAAAGCAGAGAAATTGCACTGATTATTCCCTTTGAATATATATATATATATTTCTTTTTTTTCCAAGTATATAACAGCTACATAATGGGGGTAAGGTGCAATCAGGAAGATTGCTAGACGCTTCATGGAGTCAGGGAGATTGCTACTATTTCAGGGAATTTCTCTGACAATTGGGGAGACTTGGCAAGTACTGTATGGTTAAAGTGAAAACAAGCTGCATAAACACCCATTTGTGACAGCTACAGGCTCTTTTCACCCTTGTTTGCAAAATACAAATACTTTGAACTTTTTCTCTATGAAATCATAGCTTAGCTTCAAGTGAGCTTCTTATTTTTTACTTGCTTTCAAACTGTGTTATATCTCTGAGATTAGATGGAATAAAATTCATCCTACAGCTTACTGTAAAACATTATAATATTTTCTTTAAAATGATCAATTTCAAGTTAAGTTTGTCTTGCTGCCACTTTTGATAACGTTAGACAAGGAAACGGCGTATAACCTGCCAGAGCTTGTTACAGTCATTGTCAGCCAGTCTGCATAAACTCAAACTGAGCTCTGAACAGACCCCTGTAAAAACAGCATCAGCAGTCAAAATATGTGAAACAGAAAGACTGTAAAAGTAGACAATTATTGATCCACAGGAAAAGCATTACCACCACTATGTAGAGAAAACCACAGCATTATTCTGCTAGTAGCAAGATGTTATTGTTCAGGAAAACATTAATCAGCCCTGCAGAAATGTAATGAAAATGCTGAACATTAGCAATCATACTGTAATGGAAGATGGTGAAGACAAATGATAAAACTACAGTATATATACGAGCATAATGCTTCCACCAGTTGTTTTACTCGTGTCTCCACTTAGTTGATGGTGAGGATGCGATGAAGTGTGATAGACAAAGCTGTACTATATTCTTTCTTAAAATGCCCAAAGGGTACTTGCAGTGTCTACATTGTCAGCTGCCCACAGTATTTCCTGACAGCTACTCAAATGCTGCTTCTACTCTTTAAGGCTTCATCTCTGCTGCACAGATGTGCCTGGGGAGCAGGAGGCTGTATTTTGTACTAGATACTTGACATATTTCAGGCAACATTGTATGAACCATTAATAATAACTGGAAAAGTTAACAGTTTTTACTGTACTGGTTGCAGCACAAAACTTAGCAGCAGCAAATACAGTATTTGTCAATGAGACTTGTCTTTGCTTTTCTTTATACTAGAGATGTGCGGTTCAGTTCCCCAGAAATCTGAATCCCCCCGAATCATAATTCCAGATAGATCCGAGTCGCAGTTCTAATCTTCTTTGGAGATCAGGATATACTGTATCCAAGTCACTGTTCTGATCTTCCAGCGGTTCGGAATTCGGATTTTAAATCCAAATATCGGGTTTTGGATTGCAATCATTATATGATATTAGCTGTTTTAAAAAGTTTTTAGCATTTTTATTTTTTAAATCAAGATTGCAAAACCAAAACACTAAGATAAATCCAGATCCCAAACTAAAACACGGGGGTCTGCACACATCTCTACCTTATACATTAAGTGGGCTACCAACTGCTCCCACTGTCATTGGTGATAACCTACTGGCAGTACATATGGAAAATTACTTCTCAATAATTGTTTTTTTAACAATACCATGTCTGTTCTGCTAATATCCTCTCACTGTGGCATTAACAGATGAGACAACCTGAAATGAAATGAATACTGTAGGCTTGTCCCAAATATATATAATATAACATAGAGAGAGGAAGATGTATCAAACCTTGGATGGAGAGAGAGTGAGGAAGTTGCCAAAAGCATCCAATCAGCTTCTGTTATTTATCTAGCACAGTCTTTGAAATGACAGAAGCTGATTGGTTGCTTTGGGCTACTTCTCCACTCTCTCTCTCTCTCTGTCCACATCTTGATACTAGGGATGTGCGCCGACCCCCGTGTTTTGGTTTTGGATCTGTATTTTTTTTTTTAAATAATAAAAACAGCTAAAATCACATAATTTGGGCCTGTTTTTGTTTCTACTGTATTATTAACATCAATATAATTTATTTCCAGGTTGTTAGGGATAATGGGACCAAGACTTGCTGTTTACATCAGAGAAAAGCAGCATGTAGTTCTCCGGCTGAACTAGAACTCCCAGCATCTGTGATGTTTGCTGGGCCTACTGGAAGTTATTTGTCAACAACAGGTGGCATACTTCAGGTTACCTCATGTATGTACCATGTAAATATGTATGAGTGTGACCAATATACACAACTAATTTTTGTATTAAACGTATTTGCACTTTATTGCACACATCCTGGCAGGAAGAAGCTCTGTGCTGCTGCTCATATTTCCCCACCCCATCGACTTGGTGGTTAAGAATTATTTTTTTTTTAAATGAAAGGGGCATATAGGAGATGCTGTCTGTGGCCATTACAATTTGTGGACATTTATAAACTATAAAAAATGTCGGGCAGCAATGCCCCAAACAGCACAAAGAAAAGAGGTGCAAGATGGAATTGTCCTTGGGCCCTCCCACCCACTCTTATGTTGTATATATGAAACAGGACATTCACAGTTTAACTAACCAATCACTTCAGTGACAGGAATTGCCACTTAAGGCTTAATGATTGCTTTGTTTGGGGCCCCACAAAACAAGCTGCCAATGTGCAGTGGACATTGGTGGCAATGATCCTATACACAAACTGGCTTTACAACATACGTAAGATCAGATGTCATCATCGTCATCATCATCCCCATCCTCATCAGTGTGTACATCCTCTTCTTCACGCAATTTTAGTTTGTTCCCACTGGAATCCACCATTACAGGCACTTCTGTATTTTTTTTTACTTAATTGCTGGTAAAGGTCTTCCTCATGGAATTTGTAATTAATTTTGATGAACATAATATTTTCCACATTTTGGGGAAGTAACCTCCTATGCTGATCACTGACAAGGTTTCCGGCTTCGCTGAAAACTCTTTCAGAGTACACACTGATAGGTGGGCAACTTAAGTAAAGCAAGTTTGTGTATGGGACTCCAAATTGCCTCTTTTTCCTGCCAGTAGTGAAAAGGCATGTCTGACATTCTTATTTGGATGCTATCCCTAAAATAATCATCCACCATTCTCTGAATGGTGACCATATCAGACAAAGTCATGGTAGACATGTCACTAATTGTAGGAAGTTCTTTCAGACCCAACCAGATGTCATTAGGTTTTGCTGACTGATCTGTATCACAAGCAGTTTTTTCCTGGCAGCCGCAGAAACTGAAGGAGGTGATGCTGCCATGTCACGTGCCACTTGAGCTGACAATTTTTTCACCAACAGCTCTTTGCATCTCTTCAGATTTGTGTCTAATGGAAAGAAAGACACAAGGTATGACTTAAACCAAGGATCAAGTATGGTTACCAAAATATAGTGATCTGATTTCAAGAGATTGACGACCCTTGGATCCTGGTGAAGCGAATGAAGGGCTTGATCTACAAGTCTGACATACTTAGCGGAATCACTCCATTTCAGCTCCTCCTTCAGTTTCTCCAGCTGCTATTGCAAAACTATGTTTAGGGGAATGACCTGACTCAAGCTGGCAGTGTCTGAACTAATTTCACATGTGGCAAGTTCAAAGGGTTTGAGAACCTTGTACAACATGGAAATTATTCTCCACTGTGCTTGACTAAGGTGCATTCCCGCTACTTTCCCTATGTCATAGGCTGTTGTATTGCCTTCGATTGGCTTTTGCTGATCCTCCATCCGCTGAAGCATATAGAGGGTAGAATTCCACCTAGTTACTGCCTCTTGCTTCAGCTGATGGTAGGGCAAATTCAACAGTACTTGCTGGTGCTGCAATCTTTGACACACAGTTGCTGAATGTCAAAAATGTCCCGAAATTTTTGAGGCCACCGAGAGCATCTTCTCCACGCCCCTGTCATTTTTTTAAAATGTTGCACCACCAAATTAATTGTGTGAGCAAAACATGGGACATGTTCGAATTCACCCAGATGTAATCTCTCACAATATTGGTGGCATTGTCAGAAATCACAAATCCAGAGGAGAGTCCAGTTTTTCTAAGAGGTTCTCAGCGGAATGCCTCTTAGTGAAACCGGTGATACACAAAGTAGCCTGCCTCTGAACGAGCTGGCATTTGTTAGATGCTGCTGCTATTGCTGTTTGCACTGTTGGATGCAATACACCTACTCAGTGGGCTGTCACAATCATGTAATCTTTTGTTTGCCCTGTCCCGCTTGTCCACATATCTGTGGTTAAGTGAACAGTGGGTACAATGGCATTTTGGAGGACACTAATAAGGTTTTTTTTTAATGTCCTTGTACAGACTGGAAACTGCTGTTCTAGTGAAGTGGAATCTAGAAGGGACATGGTAGCTGGGACACAGGACCTCAATTAACTGTCTAAAACACAATGCATTAATGGTTGATACTTAACACACATCTAAAACCAGCATGGCTGTTATGGCGTCAGTAATCCGCTGTTCAACTGGGTGACTGCAATCATACTTGTTCCACCTTATAAAGGATTGTTTGACAGTCAATTGTTTTGTTAAGCTACTAAAAGTAGTCATCTCCTTGGTCCCCTTCTGGGATGAAGATCCACTCACAGCAGCAGCAATAGGCATAGCTCTCAAGATTCTTCTGAGGAATCACGGATAGGAAAGGAGTCAGTCATGCTTATGCAATTGGATGCAGCAGGACTACCTCCGATCATAATTGAGGATGTTGATGATGCAGGTGTTGGTGGTGGAGATTGCAGGTGCTTGGATCTAACAGAGAGAAGGGAGCAGCTAGGTGATGCTGGACTGATTGTTAAGTTTTTACCCAAAGTTTCTGAATTTTGAAAACACTTTGAAATTTGATGAATGCGCTGCAAGTGAATTAACAGGGAAGAAGTTCCTATATGGTTAAGGTCCTTACCTCTACTCACTCTTGCTTGGCGAATGTTACAGATGGCTTGACAACTGTTTTACGGATTTGGATGGAAATAATTCCACACATGAGAAGTGGATTTTTTGTATTTTGCCCCAGCATGACAACAATGGGCTTTATTATACCATGGGCAACAACTGTTGCCTGATTTACACAAACAACATCCTCAGCATCAACATCCTCATCATCCTTGTTAGCTCCAACTACAGAAATATCCTCTTCATCCTCCTGGTGCAATTCCACAGAAGCATCCTCGATTTCTACGTCAGCATGTTGACTTGTGCTGCTCATCCCCACATTTGCAGAGGGCACACAAATGATGCAAGAAGGATACTTTTTAAGTACAACATTAGAAAGGTCAGGCTCACAAATGGCAACTGCGGACACACTTGGACTCTCCTCGGAGATCTGTGACTTTTCTGAGCACACAGTTGGTTCATGTGCCTTAGTGATTTAAATTTTTTTGATACTTCTACAGGGAGAAGGGCTTACATCATCATAAGATGCAGAACCACCAGTCATAAATAAAGGCCAAAGCCTTATCCTTTCCATGCCACTTTGTGTAGTAAATGGCATATTGCCAATTTTTTTGTTTCTCTGCAGCTAACTTTAAAAAAATTTTTCTTTAACACAGTAAAACATTGCTTGCTTGATTTTAAATGCCCTGACTTAAGCCCTTGGGCATCGGCCTTTGTAGATGACGTTGACGGCCTTGCATCATCATCATGAATGCTGGCAGCAACTGCAAGACTGGTATGTGGTTCCTGCTCTCCTCATTTGATCGTCCTCCATATCAACAAACTTACACTGCAGTCTCACCGGCAGTGTCACTGAACAATATTTTGACACTGGGGAAGAGCACCCCTGAATGAGGCAGCAGCCCCTTGATGAACAACACAGACAGCACTCCATTTTTAAGGACAACAAAGCACCCCTGCCGAGTGCTGAGAGACCACCTGCAGTGCAGAGTCACAAATACGTGGATGATAAACTGCAGTCTGGCCGGCAGTGTCACCAAACAATAATAGCACAGCTAAGTTGCTAATGCACACACACAAAAAAAAGGAAAAAGCACCTTTTATTTTTTTTACACTGGGAAAGAGCACCCCCCTGGACAACACAGCACCCCTTTATGGACTGCATCCCTAGCCCCTTGATGGACAGGACAACAACACAGCAGCAGCCCTTATGTATAACACAGCAGAAGCCCCTTGACTGACACAGCAGCTGCAGCACCCACTGAAGCCCCCTTTTATATACTGCATCCCTAGCCCCTTTATGGACAACAGAGCAGCTGCCTTCAGCCCCAGACCCCGACAGGACAAGTTGGACAACACACTGACACAGACAGTGACAGCAACATGTCTGTTCAGTTCACTATCCACACCCGGAGTAAAAATGGCGCCGATCACTGGGACCTTTATATAATCCAAAACCTGCGAGAATCCGACAGTGGTAGGATGACGTTTTGCCTCGTTTTGAGATCTGAGTCAGGTGAGAAAACTCAAGCAAAGCTCGGTTCTCACCTTGGATCTGAAAGTTCGGGTGGGTCCGGTTCTCTGGAAACCGGGCCCGCTCATCTCTACTTGATACATGTCCCCTAGTATATATTTGTATATAAAATGCATTTTACAAAGAAAATAAATATTTATTCATTTTTTTAATTGGTGGAACTGGAAACTGATACTTTCAATTCCATTCATGTACCAGACTGTGTGACGATCTTAACTTGGATGACTTCTAGTTATTTCAGTGTATCTTATTTTATTGTTTCCACCTGAGATCAGTCACCTCCTGGATAAAACAGATCAGCAACAAATATACAGATGTGCATTTTTTTTATTATGCACAATGATTAAATACTAGTAAAGAGACCCATAAGCCAGGTCACCTCTGTCTGCTGCTCTGTCTCACTCCACCCACTAGTCTGTCCCACTCCACCCGCTCTCTATCCTCTGGTCTTTCCTGGGCCAATCTCCTGCTCTGTCCCCACCCCCTGTCTGCTGCTCTGTCTCGCTCCACCCACTACTCTGTCCCACTCCACCCCACTCTCTATGCTGTTCTTTCTCAGGCCAATTACTTGCTCTGTTCCACTCCATACAGTACACCCCTCCCGCATCCTGCCCCCTCCTTTCCACTTCTGCATACTTACCAGTTCTGTGGGCACTCCTCCTCTCTAGCTGGGCTGTCCCATTGCAAGTAGAAGCCATTCGAGGGGCAACATGTGCCCTGGATCCCACTGTGCATGCATATAGGAGACAGGACAGACCTCAGTAGATTGCTACATACTGTAGATCTACTTACCATGATAGTGCTCACATACCTACCTAGCTCTACAATTGGTACACTGGTGTTATAGATGAGGTGCATGTGGTAAGACTTCTGGTCTATCTGGGGGAACTACTGTTACTGTTCAAGTAATTTTAATATAAATAAAAACAATGTTCATCATTGCAGTTCAAAGGAATTTTCACCTTTAGAAGGTTACACTCTCCTCGCTAACCCACACTACTAATTTCCTGGTTCTCCCACCATTCAATCAATATAACATGATTTCCATATATACTGTAACCATGGACCACAGCTAGACAGCTTCTGTAAAACTGTAATATGCAGAACCATCAATCACATTGATAGAATGCCAGATAACATCTAATTATATGACTGAACCCCATGCAGAATTAGGAGCAAGCTGACATTTTGGTCTGTGTATCAACAAACCTGGGTGAAAAATCATTTTTAAATATAATTGAGATAACTGTGTTACTATTTTTCAATTAATACACTCTCATGCAGTTACTGTAGTATCTTCCAATTTAATAAAACAGGCGCTCCATGTAATAACAGGGCTAATAAAAAATAATGTTTTTAATTTTTTTTATGTTTTCCAACAAAATGCATGCACACAACTCACTACAAGCTTCATCAATATGTAAATTAATTAAAACAATTCTGATTACATTTGATCATGCAGTACAGTATATAACTATAAATTATTATGACGTTTTGCTAAAGCATGTTATTCTTCACAATTCTGGAATTTTCCATACTGCAGACTGACATTGAAAGCCACGTGTTACATTTCAAAGTCAAGATTCAGATATACAGAAACCGTTATCGTTATCGTCCATTAAGGAAAATTGAAGCTGGTACATACGGAACATATATTATACTCAGAACATATTGAAACAATAGCAGATTGGATTCCCCATACATCTGGATGATTTAAGTGTCTGATAGCACCTTCAGTTGTCAGGTCAGGCAGGAAACAAAATATATGGAAAAGGCCCTAGACTGCTCACCCTTAATATATATAATGGGAGGTGCTACCTGTGGAGACTATTGTTGCAGACACAAAAAGAAAAATTACAAGTGCACAACTCCAAAACAAAATCTATTACTGGATGTGTCCTTTATAACAATGTAAACTTTATTCCATTTGACTTTCAAGACAAATTATTCTGTATTGTATATAGAGCAGAATGTCATGAAACACAACATAAAATGACTATCATTTACAATGGGAAATATATTTTGCTTCTTGCATTAATTTCCCTGGAATTTGTAAAAACTCAGTTTTGTGTTTCTGCCTGGAACATTATTATTATGATTATCCTTTATTTATATGGCGCCACAAGTGTTCCGCAGCGCCTTACATAGTACATAGAACTAATAGGTGAACAAGAAACAAGTAACTTACAGTACATTACAGTGCAGGACAAGGACACGACTTATATACATTGCTGAAATAGTGATTAAAGCACTCACAATAAGCTGCCGGGAGTTGTCAGTCCCGTGTTAGGTGCCCAAATGGGGAGTAGAGAGTAGAAGAAATTGTAAAGAGAAGCACATGAGGGAAGAGGTCCCAGCTCATGAGAGCTTACATTCTAAGGGGAGGGGCAGACAGACAGGCGTGACACAGAAGGGGAAGATTGGAAGGAAAGAGCATGAGGTGGGTTAGGATGAGTGCTGAAAGGCCTTGATGAAGTAGTGGGTCTTGAGAGCCCGTTTGAAGATTTGTAGAGAGGAGGAAAGTCTGATAGGGAGAGGGAGAGCATTCCAAAGGTAGGGAGCAGCATGGGCAAAATCTCGGATGCGGGAGTGGGAGGAAGTAATCAGTTGGCAAGAGAGGCGGCATGCATTAGTTGAGCGAAGTGGACGGGCGGGAGTGTGAAGGGAGAGAAGGTCAGAAATGTATGCGGGAGAGGATTTGGTCAGGGCTTTGTAGGCGAATGTAAGAACCTTGAATTGGCATCTAAAGGGGAAGGGGAGCCAGTGTAAGGCTTGAAGGAGAGGGGAAGCAGATGTAGAACGTCTGGAGAGGAAGATGAGCCGAGCAGCAGCATTGAGAACAGATTGTAGTGGAGAGAGGTGAGAGACTGGGAGGCCAGCTAGGAGAAGGTTACAGTAGTCCAATCTGGATATGACCAATGAGTGGATGAGGGTTTTAGTGGCATCCTGGGTGAGGAAGGGTCTAATCCTGGAGATATTTTTTAGGTGAAAATGGCAGGACTGCGAGAGGTGCTGAATGTGTGGTTTAAAGGAGAGGGAGGAGTCTAGGATAACTCCAAGATGGCGCACTTTGGGGCTAGAGGAGATAGTTGTGCCATCAATAGATAATGAAATTGTGGGAAGTGATGTAGTGGAAGAGGGTGGGAAGATGATCAGCTCAGTCTTAGACATGTTAAGTCTAAGAAAGCGCTGGAACATCCATGAAGAGACAGCAGAGAGACAGTTGGAGAAATGGGTAAGGAGCGAGGGGGAGAGCTCAGTGGTGGAAAGGTAAATTTGAGTATCATCAGCATAGAGATGATATTGGAGGTCAAAGGAGTTAATGAGTTCACCTAAAGAGGATGTATATAGGGAGAAAAGGAGAGGTCCAAGAACAGAACTTTGGTTAGTGGAAGTGGAACATTCATACTATTTACAGCACTGGTGGTGAGGGGAGGGGTAACAAATTGAAAATCTAGCCATAGATTACTCTATTGCATTCAGGCCTGTATAGACTATGGGTGGGTTCAGTTGCAGGGTTGGCCCAGCCGCTGGAAAGAGTCATAGTTACACCTATCTCATATATACACAACTGCACTATGGTGCAATGGGGGGGACATGATCACTGCATCTAAGGGGGTAGTGATTCCTCTCTCCTGCTCTTCCTAGCCCCCACACAGGTAATCTTTGCCCACCCAAACTTCTTGGTGTCCCTGGATGTGTTAATCTTAAAATATTATCTGATGTTTCTATTAAAAGGCATTTCGGTTACACCTTATAGAACTAAGAACCACCTGTGAGGCCCCTGAAATCTTTCAACTTGCAAACCACCGATTTAGAGCCTTAATGAAGATCATTAGGAAGTGAGAGTAATTTGTGTAGGAGCTGTACTTTTTAAAGAACTGTGATTTCACTGCAGGACACATAGGTCATATTTCCACGTTTTGAGGTAAAACTCTCCATAAACTTTACTTGTACATTTAGAAGATTCTTAGACATGTCTGTCTTGCTAAAATGAAACACTGCAAAGTCCTGCCTGCTAACCCTTTTGGAACACCCACTTATTTAATTAAAACAAACTTAATTCATGAGAGTATGTGGGACATCAGACCGGCTTTACATCATGTGTCATATTTGGACATTTTAATCTTTAAGTGATTTTGGTTTTGTGTCCATACAAATATGTTTTCACCAATCAAATACAAAACATATGTCCTATTGAAAGCAATATCTGGTACCTGACTATCACCATATTAAGCTGGGTACACACCTAAAGATTTTCTGTCCAACCATCCAACTAGTTGATTGGTTGGATTGAAAATCTGGTAATGTATGGGATTTATGATGATCAGCAATTTGCTCCGAAATGCCAGAAAACAGATGAAAATGGTCGTCAGACAAGTTTGTTAAATGTTTGATCTAAACAATTTGTTCAAACAACGGTTTTTGTCCATTTTCCGGCATTTGGGAGCAAATTGCTGATAGTCATTTGCTTTCACACCTTACCACATTTTCATTCCAACCGGTTGGACAGAAAATCTTTAGGTGTGTACACAGCTTTAGACAAAATGGGTCTGTAGCCACCTGCAATACTAGAACACCCTGTAAATGCTCTCTCCACTCCAGTATTGACAAACCATTGTTGTTGTACTTGAGGATGCAGAGACTGACAATATGCAGGTTATAAGGGTCTAATGTACAGCTGAAAACAATATATATTTCTATGTAGCACATACAGTACTGGACTTATATGCAGTACATCCTGCTTTGGTGTGCCTGGATGGCTGCATGCATATATTCCATCTCTTGGCAACTCCGCAATCCAGAAATGATCCTAGATTCCCATAGAGATACTGTAGGATGATCTGAATAAGTGCTAAAGTGTAAACATCCCCTTAAAGTCAATCATTAACACTTTACAAGCAGCTGCTTTCGTTATGTTATTCTTTTCAGTTTTTTTCAGAATTTACTGTATTGTCATGGACGGCTTATGTTAGTTATGAGCTTGTGGGGATAACATGACTGAATTGATTACATATGGCTCATTTGTGTTCATCACATTGCTCACAGTAGCTCATAAATGCGCTTCTTCACTGAACTGCAACTGCTCAAAGTGCACACGACTAAAGCATAGGATGAGACCTGATATCTGCCAGCTATGAACTAGTGAAAACTGAGGAAAAAATAATCAGTAGCAAAATGACTGAACACCCGTTCATAAGCATATAATGGCCCTAAAGTGTGTCTTCTCCAGCCCATTAGCCAACTTTAACAATCTCACCCTGCAAAAAGACACTTGTTTTTGCTTAGTGCCTTGTGCCGCTGGTCCATTCAATTACCTAGCAAGGTACACCATTGCCCCAACTCAACAGAGGAAACGTCTTCTTCTCCACAAATGCCGCCTTCTTGTTTCACAAACCAATGCTTTTTTACAGAAAACTATGTGTACCAGAGCAAACTGAGGAATGCGACATCAACAAAGAAGGATTTATTCTGCCCAGAATTCGGTCACATGGCCGACCGTTACCACGTCGACAATCATAATGTTATCGCAATGTCAACATTAGGATCTCAACATTGTTCAACATGTCGGCAGGCACCATGTTGACATGTTAAACAATGTTGACATTGAAATGTTGCTGTATGAAATGTTGACATTCTCAGTTAGACGCCACCAGGAGGGTTAAGGTTAGGCTGGGGGGGAGGTTAAGGGTAGGATGCGAAGCGGGGGAAGAGGGTGGCCAAGAGTTAGGTATTAGGGGGTTAGGAGTTAAATACTTACCATAACGCCGATCCGTCACAGGTCTCCTCCAGAAGTGCTGGTCACATGGCTGCTGGGATCTGAGAAGACAGCACTGGAGAAGCAGCTCCCACCAGAACCAGGTAAGTGACCGCTGGGCCACCAAACATTATGTTGACATTCTATCATGTCGACACGTCATTTGTGTAGACTTGATGAATTTCGACTTTTCTACCATGTAGACATTCTTATGTCGACCTGATGCATGCCAACATGAGAACTGTCAACCTAACATACCACCCCCCACTGTAAGTATCACTCTTATTTAATTTCGTAAAAAAAATATACAATAATCAACAATATATTACATCCAATAATATCATTTTTACCAGGTGGTCTTTGTACTTAACATGTCACTGGAGAACATCACAGGATCCTCATGTACTGGCCAATCTAAGGGGTGAATTCAATTAGATTCAACAAGCCGCTTATCATACAAATTTCTACTTATCGCGCGATTCTATTAGCCGCTGTTTTCACATCTGCTCATTCCCCATAGCAAAAAGCGTTGAAAAGTTTTCACCACCTCCTGAGTAGGTGATAAGTTGTGCAAAACCCCTATTTTAAGGTAAAAATGTCAGGACTTGGAATGACTGGTACACCTTCCTTAATGAATTATTAGGAAAAAAATAGTTTTTAATTACTGAAGCTTGATTTGGCCAATATGATATGTAATTTTTTGGGTGAAAAAGTAAAAAGTGTTGGAAATAGGGTTTACAGTAGTGGGACAGGTATATGGGGGTGCTATATGAATTGGACATGTGCTTTTAAGATTGCAGGTGGATGTTAGAGGCATATTGTGAAGGTTTTTTAAAAGTGCCTTTAAATGACACAAATATATACTTATAGGGGTTTTTATGCACCCTCAATTTAAGGATTTAAATATTATTTGCAAAAAAAACTTGTTTTTATCTTTTTTTGCTGTTTTATAAATATGCATAAAACAGCCATTTGACACAACTTAAGAACCCTAAATAAAATTGTATTAGGACCACTAATACACATCTATATTATTTTCCTGTCAGTTTGCCTTTTTTGGGTTGAATGCCGCATTGTGGCTTTTGGAACTGGATTGTACAAAAAATGGTAGCGCGCATAGGCAAAAGTCGCAAAATTATTACACACAAAGTAGTGAACTGTGCGATAACATACGTTAAGTTATCGAATTATCACAAACTAATTAAATTCCTCCATAAACTTGCAGACCACTGAAAATCTTAATTCTGAACGATTTTATCTCAAATCCTCAACACTCGCTGTAACTGTGGGCCTGATTCAGACCCAGTCGCAAGCACTGAGCGCTTGCAACCGGGTGCGCATGCACGAGACCCGGCTAGCGACGGGCAATCTGTCGCTCCGGGTCTCACACCAAAGGAAGCGAGCTTTCGATGTTGAGTGACAGCTCGCCCCCTTTGGTGGGCGGGCCGGGGGGGTGGCTGCCAAATGGAGGCGTTCCCATGAGAACATCTGCCGTTTGGGGGTGGCCCCACTGACATCAAGTGAAACAAGAGTTTGCTTTTTATGAGCAAACATTGTCACATGGATTTCCTCATTTTCTGTTCCAATGTGATAGAAGAATACATGTATTGTACATTTCCTCCTACTGTGGGTTTCACCATAATTATATAACGTCAAACTTAAAGAAAGGAAGAGCATTATGATACATCTGGCTAATGAAAGGTACATTCCCAGGCATCATGTGTTCCTGAAGGACTGACAAAATTCCCGAAAGAAACAGGAAACCCATTCTCCAGCCACCAGTGCATTCACAAGCAGTATCTCATGCCACCTAATGGAAAAGTGCAACAGCTGGAAAATACATGAATGCACATGTAACCCTACTTTTCTTTCCAAGTGAATAGATATGCGTCTAAGTTAATTGAGGATAATGCAGCATAGCCAGGAAATATTACACTAGCTAAAAATAAACAGACATATAGGCTGCATGAATAATTACCTCCTCTTAGGAGAAACAGGGTCATCAAGAAAGCTTATTGGTTTGATGTCAGTGGGGTGTAGTCAAGGATCTGGGGGTGTGGCCCCACCTTATTGCAGAAACTAGACCCTTTGCAGTAGCTGAGTTGCTATAGGTTGCTATAGTGGGGGTCATGCTTACACCTCCCTGGCAGACCCCCCCCCTTTCCCCCTCTTGGCACCCCCAGAGGAGAGCATTCCCCATGGTAAAAGTTTTCCCAAGCACATACTATTTTAGCATTATTGACAAGATCTTCAGCATTGCACTTACTGTACAAATACTCCTCAAGATTATTAGGGTTTCCATGGTCAATACCATTTACCACAACATGAAATCGCAGTCTCTTTTAAGTTCATCATAATGGTCATTTTGATTTATATTTATAGCTACCAACCTGTTCCCATAAAGTATTGAAATGCAGAGATGTGTCCTCATACATTGTGGCTTCAGTCGCCCCAAACACCCCCTCTTAGCATTAGGTCCTGGGCCCCTTTGCTGCATTGAGTGTCTTACTCGCTCAAAATGTGCAACTTATTCTCAAAAATAAAACAACTGAAAGTGATGAAACTACTCTGCTAGACTGGCATGTAGTCAGCATCCTGGCGTGCGGGATGCCGATGGTCTAAATACCGGCTCCAGTATCCCGATTGCCGGCATCCCTAAGGTAAGTATCAGGGGTTAGAGGAGGGTTAGGGGTTAGGGTTAGGCACTAGAGGGAAGGTTAGGCTCTAAGGGGGGAGGGTTAGATCCCAGCTCCAGTATCCTGACCGCCGGCATCCCGAAGGTAAGTATCGAGGGTTAGAGGAGGGTTAGGGTTAGGCACTAGAGGGAGAGTTAGGGTTAGGCACTAAGGGGGAGGTTAGGTTTAGGCACTAGGGGGTAGGTTAGGGCTAGGCACCAGGGAGGAAGGGTTAGGGTAGTTGTTAGAGTTAGTGGTATTACACTTTCCTATCGCTGTAGGGATTTTTACTGTCAGAATGGCGCTGTCGGTATTCTGGCCAGCGGCATCCCAACTGCTGGGAACTCATACCCAACCAGCTAGATTACACTGATCAATTTGATGTGCGACATTTCTACATCTCTGTGTGAATCAGTCCAAATCTATAAAGTGCTACGATGCAGCAGCGTCAGAGTTTTCTCATGCCAAGTTCCGCTTCTTCTGAGACTTTGTACGTGTTTAAAACTAATTTCTGTGCAGTTAAAGTCTCAGACCACCATTTCTAGTATACTGTGAGTGGTGATCAGCTGTGTCTGCCAAGTAAATAAGAGGCAGAAAAAGATAGTACGCTAGGCTACTCTGAGCGGCACAGGCATACTGGACATCTCACGCCATATGATGAATTTACATTAGGGGGTATATTTACTAAAGTGCTGGTTTTTAGTGGAGATGTTGCCCATAGCAACCAATCAGATTCTACTTATCATTTACAGTATATAGCACCTTCTAGAAGATAATAGCTAGAATCTGATTGGTTGCCATGGGCAACAACTGTTGCTATAGGACACATCTATATTTCCTTTTTATTTAAATGTTCTGCATTGTGTAAAAATGTTTTCAATTTAAATATAATTATGTCTCATCTAATATACAAATAGGAGATAAACATGTATGCAAATTACAATTAGAAATCCAAGTGTACTATTTATATTATATTGCCTACAGTAGCTGTGCCAACCATGGGACTCATTTATGAGTAAATCCAGCTAAAGGGAACAAGCCTACAGCTGGGCAGAGCACGTTACCATACAAGAGGTGCTATGGATGGAAATGCAAGCAGGAAAAAAACTTCCCGGTTTTCCATACAATACACAAATACCAGGAAGCTTTAATTTAATACTGTCATTTAGAGTTCAGCTAGAATGTGTCCCCTTCACAACTCTAAATCTGTCTGCACATTTTAAATGTAATCCCATAAAGGATTTAGCTGGATTTACACCTAACGCTAAATGAGGCCCCATGTGTTTAGACATGCATAGTTGGGCCATTCCATGTCACGTACGGGGCATCAAGGAAGCTGATACTTGATAATTTAGCTCAAATCTTTGTAGTAAGAGCCTGTGCTATTCTTTTAAGAAAACCTATGAGAAATAGCTATAATTTAATTAGTCAATTTATGTTAAAGATACACAACTACAGATTTTTTATTTTACAGTGTCACGTATGGGACATTTCCATGGAATGGCCCAGTTTGGGTGCTTCATGTCTGTTACTGCGTTGCCCTGTTGCACACAACAATCAGCACTTTCTAATGACTTCAAACAAATCTGGGATTAACTAGAATGTTACTTTGTTCAAATGGAAAATTCCTGCATATATTCTATTTAATATGTAAATGACATACAGGGGTGCTGTGAGGGGGATGGGGCAAGAGCAGATTGCCAAGGCCGTGGCTACCCTTGGGAGCTCAGTGGTGGGGGTGGACAGTGCTCCAGCCCCTTCTGCCACCAAAACTGAGCCATATTAAAGTGACTGCTAGTCCTTACAGTCACAACTCTTCCAGAAAGCGTGTGCAACATTGCCTTTGGCTTTTGTCTAGGATGCGCACACAGCCTGGGAGATGGGCTTCAGGACGCAGCAACCCAAAATTACTCTCTGTGGCCCTGACCACTCATGTAACCACTACAGTGCATAAGGATGTACATTGAACATCCTTATGCTGGATTCAAGCATATCTGGTGTTAGGCACCACTTTGTTAATATTGCATGTAAGGAGAGTATACAATGGCATTGTTTCATTCATTGTTTTGCAACAAATGTTGCCACTTATATAAAATAATTTAGGCGCCTATTTATTAATATATAAGTAAAATCCCCCAAAAGTTACATTTCTTATCGCCACAATATGCAGTGTCTTGGAGTACCTTTTTGGGGCAATTTGTCATTCCTCAGATGCTAGAACAAAAGCTGAGCATGTGCAAACACTGTCCAAAAAATTGTGCAAAGTTGTTGCCTAGAAGCTTGCCAAGCTCTAAATAGCTAGACCTTTAGGAGCTTGGTAAATAGCACTTTTACACATGTCCCCATAGACAGCTATGGGAAATGCTTTTTCAATACTTAACAGGTGGAGACGTAAATGTAAAATGTCCACATTTTTTAGTATGTTAAATAGTTCAATTAGTAAGTAAACTTATATCTTAGGTGAATCTTAAGATGCAATACTAGAAATTTGTAGTAGTAGAAGCATTGAAGTACCGTACCTACAGTATGTATTTTTCACCATCTACTTTAGCTGTACATTGTATTATTTAAAATGTAGTATAAAATTGCACTGTATAAATTAAGTCCGATCTTCCTCTGCACACCCTACTCTGTGGCTTCAATAAATACATACAGGAAACTGCACTGAACCAAGATGAAGCAAAATGAGTCATTACAACCCATTGCATACAATTTCCTGCCAGATAAGTAGAATTTACTTTTTTTTGTAGTACTTGTCTTATATGATTCATGTATCTTAGTTACAGTGCTGCCGCTATCAAATCATTATATGAGCTATAAGCATTAACATTAATTCTGCAACTAGAACCAGATGCCTAAATTTTTAATAGTTACATAGTTATGTTAAAAAAGTCCATTAAACACAACCTATTAACATGTATCTATGTGTTGAACCTGAGGATGGTACAGCAAAGCCTCAGAGAGGCAGCTGCCAATTTAAATTCACAGTATGAAAACAAATTTCTTTCTGACCCCATGAATGGTAATCAGATTAATTCCCTGGATCTATCACACCAGTAATGAATTCTAATAATTATATTTGGAGCTACTATTTATTGTAAGAAATGCATTCAATCCAGCGATCTCCCTTGCAAAAGAATTTACTAGTCACTATCCTTATACTGCAGATCTCTTTGTCATTAATAGATGGTGTTTCCTTTCCTTGGCACATATACAATCCTAGGTAAGAAAAGATTGAGTAATACTAATCTGGAGACATTTGTACAAACAAATTGGTCCACCTCCAAGGTGCCAAAAGATAAATATATAAATATACTATATGTGATTGTGCACTTAGATAATAAAGTGTATATAGTTTATACATGAGTATATATATGCCAGCGTATTTCAACTGCTGTGCCGCAGCACACTAGTGTGCCGCAAGCGGTTGTCATGTGTGCCACGGGGTCAGAGCTGGCAGTCAAAGCCTCCGGTCAGATTAGTGTACTGTGGACCGGGCAGCTCTGCCGTTGAGCTCTACTGGAGGCTCAGGGTTGCCCAGGTTGTGACCTGATGAGATGCGGTGACATATCGCAGGTCACGCAGGCCACATTGCCAGCCAATCCATCCGTCCCGCTCCTCCAGTCAGCCAGCCCTCCCTCCTGCCCGTCTGGACGCTGCTGACAGCTCTGCACTGTGTGCACCCCCAGCCAATGAGGGACAAGTAGGGCCAGAAAAATGTAAAAAAATGTTTTCATGTGGGAGCCAGTGTGATTTATTTTTGGGGGGAGCAATGTGTTTTTTTTTTCTTTGAGGGCCAGCCAATGGTTTTATTTTTTGTAGGGAGCATTGTGGTTTTAATTTTTTGTGTGTGGTCAGCCAAAATTATTTTTTTTCTGTGGTATTTTATTTCTCTGGGGCCAATGTATGTGCATTTTATTCCTGTGGTGGTCAATATATGTGTGTTTTATTTCTCTGGGGCCAATGTATGTGCATTTTATTCCTGTGGAGGCCAATGTAATGCTTTATTTCTGTGGAGGCCAATGGGTGTGTTTTTTTTATGTGGTAGCCAAAATTTATGTTTTTTCATAGGTTGTGCACGCCGCATCGCCGGATGGTGTGCCTTGGCAATTTTAAGATCTTGCGTTGTGTGCCTCAAGTTGAAAAAGGTTGAAAATCACTGGTATATACAGTATATGTGATTGCTTGGTACTTATGGCCCTTGGTTACCTCAGCCAAACACTGCACAGGGATGTTTATCTGTGATTATCAAAGGCTAAACACACCACTGCCTTAATCAGGAGTTCCACAAACATGCCATAGAGTGTGCTATACAATAGTTGCCTGCTTTCCTGTAATGTCTGAGAGGTTCCTGAATGAGGAGACTTCTTGGACTTCCTAAAAAGAATACAACTACTCTTCCGATAGGATGCTTGCCAGCATGCAAGAAGGGTCTGACAATTTGAATCACCCCATTTGCATCGGTGGAGACTTAGAACCTGATGCAGAGTTGGATAGATATTGAGCGTATGTTTGCCCGTATTGCATGCACGGAAATAAATGCATATATTCGCCCATATGCAGAGTTGTATGTTTGGCTTGCTACTAATCATCATCAACAAGGCTCACCATCATTAGCTTGGAGCAAGTGATATGCTTTCAAACAGTCATATTTACACTTATGTTCAGGTCTTCTAAGCCTGCAGTTCTGTCAACATGCCTGTGTGAGAGTTCCCCATTAGAGCCAGTTACACCACCACAGCTGTAAGTGGAGATGTGTTTGAAATGCGTACAACTCTGCACTCATGCTCACCTTTACTTGCGTACACTTGGCACTAGAGAATGTGCAATGCAAAAACACGTAAGATACATTCTGCCAACAGCCGTGCAATCAGCTTAGCATCAGGCCCAAAGTAGGCAAGATGGTTTATACAGTATAATGTCATTATATGCCTAACCTCACTGACCTAATAAGGCAAATTGCACGACTGAGCTCTATCTCAGTAAACAATGAATGTTTAGGGCCATGATGATGCAGATATATGCTATTATGTGACTTACCTTTCCAATCATGACCCAAATTGTGTAATCGCATCCTGTCTAACAGTGAACATTGACTAGTCAGGGATATGATGGTGGAATTACTGTCTTCATATGCTTTGGCTTGCCAAGATGATATTGTATCACCAAGTCATAACCACATTTTCTTGTTATAACTCATCCACAGAACCTATAGGGCTATGTGGTACAGAAGTGTTCATTCAGGTAGCAAATATTTTACTTTTTACTTTGGTTTGATGCAATGTGCGTCTGTCATAGAAGGCAGTTTTATTTATTCCTTCATGACTGAGGGTATATTATATCTGTATTACAGTTACCACAGGTCATAATGTGGCTGTGTTGGTTAAATTGAGAAATATTTTCAACTGCTAAGTGCTAACCTGACACTCCTTTATAGCTGTGATAATAGTAAGTTACTGTACTACCATCCAACTCCACTGCAGACAGCTAAAACCCTGGCATACTGGCAAATTGTATTAAACACTGTTATGATGGCAAAGCCGGAACAGGGTTCTATAACGCCCTGTGCCGACACCGCCCCTTAAAGCAGTGACATCATGACTTCACACCAAGGCCGCAGGGTGCCTGCCCATAGCATCCCTTGGACGTCCAGGTGACTTTGCAGCAGTGCTGCAGGCTGCAGGATGCCATTCCAAACACCAAACACAATGGAGCAGCAACAGTGCCATCCTTAGGACCCTGCGCCATGTGCACCAACACCGTTTGCCCCCCCCTAGTTAAGGCTCTGTGTGAAGCAATCTGATATGGGTCAAAGAGTTAAGACTGGAGACATTAAACCTGCTCTTATGTATGACTGATGCATCCAATATATTCAGTGCTTTCTTGTAGGGCAAATCTGTCAGACACTCTCTGACGGTAATTTATGAACAGCAAGATCTGTGAATCTGTTTCTTTTGTGTACAATTGCATCTTATTGTGAAATACATGTCATAGTCTTTGTAAGCACCTCCTATGATGGTCAGTTATTTTTATCTAAGTTTTAATCCTGCAGTCTGTGGAGATGCCTGCCTCCGCAGTGTGCGATAAACTGTCAACTTCCATGGAAACTGGGCAATCACCTTGATATTGGAAAATTGGGACTGTCTGCCAAAAGTGGGACAGGTAGAAGGTATGTTCTATACTGTGGTACCCAGCTCCATTGGCTTCTCCTTTTCAGCTTTTACTGCCTGCCTCTTCCTGGCTTCTGCAGCACTGCTCCTACTGCCCACTTTGGCAGAGTCATGGTGGTACCTGAATTCTGGTGTCTTCTTATTTTATGTGTGCTGACAGTGCTCACCATTCATTGTGCTAATGGATCCACCATTCATTGTGCTAATGGATCCACCATTCATTGTGCTAATGGATCCACCATTCATTGTGCTAATGGCTCCACCAGTCATTGTGCTAATGGATCCACCATTCATTGTGCTAATGGCTCCACCATTCATTGACATATTGGGCCTGATTCAGATATCTACGCTAATGCATTACAGATAGCAATTGCAAAAATATACTAATGACTTCCAAAGCATAGGGCCATCCACCGCTGCCTTCTCACATCCATCCAATGACTTGCATCGGCACAAAAAGCGAGAACATTGTCGCAGATCGGGCAGCCACACAGCTTCTGAGTGAAGTCTGACCTGTCTAAAACACTGCATCTCTCCAGACATGCTGAGAGCGCTCACGCAGCAAAGGAGACTGTAATTACTAATTTATTATGCATGCCCATGACACAGAGTTTAAATAGTTCCAACACGCCTGCCTTTGGCTAGCCACCCCTCATCACCTCCCCCAAAAGCTACACTACCTGTCACTCGCTTTGTGAATTAATTCCCTGTGCGAGCGTAATTCCATACCAATCTCTGTACGTACGCTGTATGGCTTACACGCATGCGCATTGGCTGACAATTGCTCGATCTGTGTAAATATTGGCACTCCGGTAAATTTCTGTATCGGGCTTATTGTTATGAAGGCCAGGTATGGGGCAGAGCAGTGAGGCTCACCAGTGCTTGCCGGGCACCACGTTTAGCCACTCTGACACTGCAAACATGTGCATGTGATACAAGATTTAATACACTTGTAAGGCCCATGTTTGCTATACTCTAATATTATTTAACAAACTATCAATTTGTAACACTTTTGGGAGATCCTACAGTGATCTGATGGAGCTTCCAAGCCCACATGTGTTATTACTGTATATTCAGTATTATTTAGATGTAACAGCAGCGCATACTGTAAGTAAGCTGCAAAAAAATTAAGGTTGCTCTGGGTACCAGGGGAGATTTTTCTGGTGTATAGTTTCTAGTTCTGCTTTGCCTATATATTTTTGTATGTATATTTTTTATATATGTATTTGATAGAGTGAATTTGGTGTTGGATACTTGGGAATTTAGGGCTTGATTCAGAGCCACTCGTAAGCGGCAGCTCGTTCGCTCCGAGCGATGTTTGCCCAACTGCGCATGCGCACGGATCGTTATACGCATGCGCGAACCAGTCAGTGCGGCCGAAATTCATGTGCTCGCAAAATAGCGAATGCCTGATAATTTGAGTGACAGAATGAGGCGTATGTGGGTGGTAACAGGGGAAGGTGCTTGAAAACGGGGAGTGGAGATCCCATCGCAGGCGTGCTTAAAGGTCAAAACGGGCGTTTTAAGGGAGTGCATAATTAATCCAGCAGCGTCATTGACCACATCACTGGGTTATTTTAACTCAGAACTGCTCGCAAAATAGTGGTTGAAAAAACCAACCACAAGAATAGCGAGCAGTTCATACGCTGGTCGATGTACTCGATTAATCTAATAAATAGCGGACATGACGTATGGTGCGAGCGGCCAGGGGGCGTATTTTTCAAATTTACGTTCGCATGTTTTGCTCGCTCGTTCAGACTTAAGAGGCGTGAACAGACCGCAAAGTGCGAACGGTTCATTTGAATAGCCACCCCTTTTTAGAAAACGAACGACCGCAAATAGCGAGTGGCTCTGAATGAGGGCCTTAGTGTTGGATACTTACAGTAAGGACAAATTCTGCAAAAGGAATATACAAAATTTCATGAATTAAATATTCCACAGAATAGTAAAAACTGTACTCACCAATAGTAAAAACTGTGTTAGATAAAAGTTTATTGCAGTAAATGGTTAAGTATTTATGAGAATAAAACATGCTAAACAGAGTGCTTTGAGGCTTCATGATTCCATAACCTCTGTTGTAATTTGTGAAACTGACAGTTCCAGATGTCAGACAGCTGTATATCTTTACATATCTTTTAACACTCCTCATAAGACAGCAGCAAAGACAATGACAACAGTGGTGATAATTTATTGCTGAAAAGGGACAATGTTGCAGAAATATCCTTTATTCAGTGCATCCCCTTCTGTTGTGCTTATTTAGTAATCCTGCTGCCTGACACATATATATTATATGCCACAGCATCTATCACTGCTAGACTGAATTATCACCACTAGAGACCTCAATGTCAGATGGGTATGGGGCATGCAGAGCCGGCCCTAGCCAAGTTGGTGCCATAGGCAAAATTTTGACTGGTGCCCCCCTAGCAGATAATCCCGCCATCAATCATATACACACATAGATAGATAGATAGATAGATAGATAGATAGATAGATAGATATAGAGAGAGCGAGATTCTGTGACACTCATGGGACTAACATCATTGGTAGACAGCACCTATGTGATATGAGACAATATATAACTTTTTTACAACTACTGAGGAGTGCCGCCTGTTTTATCCTCTTAGGAGGCCACCCTCGAGATTACCAGTGAATTTATCCAGAGTACCTGACTGAATATATATATATATATATATATATATATATATATATATAATAGGTTAAGGAACTCCTGTCGGGGAGGCATATGTGGGCGGAGCTGTGGCTAGAGTATGTGGAGATAAAGTGGGGGTGAGGCATCAATTGGTGCGTAAACCAATTAAAAAAAAAAATCTAAAGTTGGGCTGTGTGGGGTGGGAGGTGGAATTCTTATAATGTGACAATCATATAATATAAAAAAAACTATACACATACACACCAACAGAAAACCAAATTCTATTCGAAGACATATCGATTCCTCATATATAAGAAAAAGCCAAATCCACATAAAAAAAACCATTGAAAAACCAGATGCACATAAAAAAACATTGACAAAGCCATATACACATACAATACTTTGAAAAAGTCAGCTACACATAAAAAAAGAACATTGACAAAGCAAGATCCAAATAAAAAAAAATTAAAACATATGATCCACATAAAATACACTGAAAAAGTATGATCCACCTAAAATTCATTGGGAAGGGGCCCCCAATGATTTTAGAAAGATGAAAAATTGTGTTTACCTGTAATCTTTATGTTGAGTTACGCTGCGTCAAACACGGTCTGTTCACCCACACTAGTACTGATAGTCATCCACCGGCCTTGTGTAGGATGAAGGCAAAGGTGCAGTGGGAGATGGTGGTATTGGAATTACAGTGAGAGATGAGGAAGGGCTCAGAGGCACACTTGGGTATGGGAGTGTCAGAGGAGGCACAAATGGGTAGTGGGGGTCGAAGGCACACATGGGAAGAGAGGGTCGGAAGCACACATAGGTAGGGAGGAGTCAGAGGCACACATGGGTAGTGGGGGTCAAAGGTCATCACAATGATATGAGCCTTGAACATAAGCCCTGATTCAGAGACGGATGCTCTGAAAGAGCACTTGCTCTGAATCTGGGCTTTATTTTTTTTTTTTGTGTGCGGCCTCCTGGCCGCTCACATAGCTGTGGGTGACCACCCACAGCTATAGTGAGTGGCCAGGTTGATGGTCGCGATGGTCAAGACCATCGCAACCATCAGGCTTGCGACGAGACCCTTGTGGTAGGGTCTTGTGGCCGCAAGCCCCAGAGAGCTTCTAATAGAGCCGGAAGCTCTCTCACTGACATGACTCCATTTGTGAAGCCACCCCCCGGCCACGCCTACAAAATGGGGCGAGCTGTCAATCAACATCGACAGCTGCCCCTTTTGTAGTGAACCAGGAAGTGAGAGATTTTCTATCTCGCTCTGGGGCTTACGCACGCGCAGTGCGGCTGCTGTGCGTGCGCAGAGCACACCATCGACCCGCTCGCGAGCGGGTCTGAATCAGGCCCCTATTACAGTGCAGCTTGCACTCCTGGGGATAATAATACAATTTGGCTGCCATGCCTGATTGCTGTGCTTGCTGCATAACTTGTGCTGGGGATACTAATACTATGTGGCCACCTTTGCAAGAAAGCATGTCAGAGCCGCATCTGTCTGGTGGAGGGAGATTTTATGATTTTTTAATGCTTAGTCATTTAACAAAAGTAGCCCACCTCAATTTCAGAGATAATCTGCACTTTGTGTGATAAGTGGTAAAAAATCCCCCCCCCCAAAGAAAATCAATTTTGGGTAAATACTTTTTGGAGCTACAATACTATAACACTTATAAGTATATGAGCTGGACAAGTCTGGGAGTGCGTTGGATTGGATACAGGCAGTCCATTGACCTAAGGTATCCTCAAACCTGTGAAGCAGCCAAACCACAATATAAGAGTACACACTTTCTAGACATATAGATAATATAATAGAAAAGTAGTCCTTTCCTTCAAAGCATACATATCAGGGGAGGAGATGTGGAAAAGTGTAAAAATCAGGACAACAGAGAAGGATGATATGTGACTGCTGAGCGGGAAAAATGGACCTGGTGATATCTGGAAGCCTTTATACCCAGGGCCAGCTCTAGACCAAGTAGAAAATTCCCCTTGGCATCCCCCTTAAAACAAACAAACAAACAAAAAAAAAGTATTCTTTTTTTTGTGTGTACTAAATAAAAATTCACCATACCTATATGGTGGTGTCTCAGCAACATGGAACCTCTGAAGAAATCGATCCTCCCTGGGCAGACAGCATCTTTAATCAGTAGTCACTATTCACGTTGAAAATCACATGGTCTGGAAGATGCCTGTTTGTGTAGGAATATAACCAATGTCATCATCATACGAGGGTTGTTCAAAAAGTAATGCCTAAATGCTCACAACTAAAATTTTATTATAGATACAGATTTGAAAATGTGCAGTAAAATACTTTGAAGTCTTAGTAACAGAATGACTCTACGCAAAATATTCACCATCTGCCCTCAAACATTTTCTCCACCTCTCAACCCAAGCTGTGAATCCACTTTGGAAAAATTCCAGTGGTTGGTGTTTGACCCAGGAACGTATGATGATTTTAACAACCTCTATGTCTTCAAAATGTTGACCCCGGAGACAGTATTTGAGAGGGCCAAACAGATGAAAGTCAGAAGGGGCCAAATCAGGACTCTATGTTGAATGTGGCATTATTGCCCACCCCATTTTGGCAATGGCCGTAGATGTTGCCATCAAAGTATGAGGTCTGCCATTGTCGTGGTGTAAGATAACATTTGACAGTGGAATTGTTGACCTTCTTTTGCAGATGGCTTCTTTCAGCTTGAGTGTAATAATGTATCGATCACTGTTGATTGATTGGTTTGGTTCCAAGTAATTGATGAGAATAACAACTCAGCAATCCCAGAAGAATGTGGCCATAACTTTGTTTACGGATCGCTGTGATTTAAACTTTTTTGGCCTAGGTGAACTTGGGTGTTTCCATTGTTTTTATTGGGCCTTTGTTTCTGGGTCATAAATGAATACCCAGGTTTCATCTCCTGTAATGACATTTTCCAAAAATGTCTCAGGGTTGGCCTCAAAGTTGGTCAAAAGGTCATTGCACACTTCCACCCTCTGGGCCTTATGATCCCTGGTTAATTGCTTTGGAACCCATTTAGCATACACTTTACGATATCCCAAATTATTGATTAGTGTTTCTACAGTGCCATGGCTACATTCAAGTTCATCACTGATATCTCTGATGGTCTGATGGTCACACGACGGTCTTTCTGATTCATGGCATCGACTTTGTGTTGGTTCTCTATTGTCACTGCAGTTGATGGTCTGCCACCACGAGGTTTGTCGCACATGGACGATTGTCCCGATTGAAAAAACTTCATCCACCTTCTGACACCATACAGTCTTCTGTGGATTTCTGTAGCACTGCAGCCTTTTTTTTCCCAGAAATTCAATGATAGCTCTTTGTTTCATCTTGGATTCCATGGTATTTCTTGGACTACCTAAACAAAAATCCATATATAGCTAGCAGACATATTAAACTACAAACTGACAAAGTATCAAATAAATGTTGCATATTATTTTAGAGTTATGAGCATTTAGGCATTACTTTTTGGACAACCTTCATACAACATAAGTTCAACCAGACTTGTGCCCCCTGTGTCCCCTCCAGCCTCCTGTCATTCCAGTCTACTGTGTCCCCTCCAGTCTCCTGTCATTCCAGCCAGCAGCCCGGTGTCCCTTCAAGCCCACAGCCCTCTGTGTCCCCTACAGCCCCTTGTAATTTCAGCCCCCTGTGTCCTCTCCAGCCCCCATCATTCCAGCCTGTTGCCATTCCAGGCTTTAGCCCCCTGTACCTGCTACAGCCCTGCATCCCCTCCAGCCCCCAGTCATTCCAGTCCCCTCTGTCCCCTCCAGCCTCCATTATTTCAGCCTTCAGCCCTTTGTTTTTCTAATCTTTAGCCCTGTCCCCTCCAGCCCGGTCATTCCAGCCCTGTGTCCCCTCCAGCCTCCTGTCATTCAGGTCCCCTCTATCATTCCAGCCTTTAGCCCCATGTCCCCTCCAGCCCCCCTATCATTCCAGCCTCCTGTGTCCCCTCCAAACCTGTCAAGTCAACCTTCAGTGCCCTGTATCCCCACCAGCCCCCATTATTGCAGCTGCAATCCCTTTTTTTCCATCCTTTAGCCCCCTGTCATTCCAGCCTCCAGCCCCCTGTCATTCCAGTCCCCACTGTCCCCTCCAACCCCTTGTTATTCCAGCCTTTAGCCCTCTGTGTTCCCTCCGGCCCCATCATTCCAGTCTCCTGCCTTGTGTTCCCTCCTGACCCCAGCCCTCTCTGTCTCCTCCAGCCACCTGTCATTCCACTCCCCTCCAGCCCCCATAATTCTGGCCTTTAGCCCCATGTGTCCCCTCCAGCCCCCTGTCATTCCAGCCTCGTGTGTCTCCTCCATCCTCCTGTAATTCCAGCCTTCAGCACCCTGTATTCCCTCCAGCCCCATCATTCCACCCCCCTTTGTCCCCTCCAGCCCCATTATTCCAACCTTTAGCCCCTGTTACCCTTAGCCCCTTCATTCCAGCCTCCAGCCCCCTATCATTTCAGCCCCCTCTGTCCTCTCCAGCCCGTCATTCCAACATCCAGCCTTCTGTGTCCCCTCTAGTCCCCTGTCATTCCAGTCCCCTCCAGCTTTCTGTTTCCCCTCTAGCCCCGTGTCCCCTCTAGCCCCGTCATTTCAGCACCCTCTGTCCCCATCAACCCTCCATCATTCCAGCCTCCAGTCCATCATTCCAGTCTTCAGCCCTCTTTGTCCCCTCCAGCCCTTTTCATTGCAGCCTCTAGCCCATGTCTCTTACAACCACCTGTTATTCTAGCCTCCTTCCCCTGAGTAAACTCAACAGCTAACCCACTCCTCGGCCCCTTCTAATTTACCTTAATTTTGACAGCCAGACTTCTCCTCCTAAGAGGCAGTTCGGTGTCTTGCTGCTCCAGCTATAGGCCATGGCAACCAGTTAAATGCACGCTGCCTGCTCCTCAGGCTCTGACACTCCTCAGTCCTCAGGCTTTGACACAGACGCACACAGACAGCGTGTGCCGCGTGATGTCATCACTGCTGCGTGAAGTTACACTGCTGCAGCTTCAGTTTAGCCTGTGGCTTGCTTTGTCAATCACAGCACAGGCCCCGCCCACATTCCCAAGCAGCAGCAGGCCCTGCCCACATTGCAGATAAGCAGCAGCCCATCACTGGAATCCTGTTTAAAAGTATGAATTGAGTAGGGGCTAGGGGAACTGTAGTGTGCTCTGTAACTCTGCTCCTGTCCAAGTTCTATTCTGCATCTTATATTAAAAGAGGGGGCAGTGGCAGAGTCTTGGGATGCCCCTAGGCATTCAAGTCTCCCTAGGCATTTGCTTATAATGCCTATGCCTAGGGCCAGCTTTGGGGGCATGGAGACGTTATATATCAATCTAATTGGAATATATATTAGAAGGTGGTGTCCTCTTTCCCTATACTCTCATTGATTGTGATTTGAGAGCAAAGAAGAAGAAAAAGGAGTAACTTTGCACCTGGACAAACCATGCTCAATGCAATGGGTGCAAATACTGTAGCTTTATTCTTACACTGCAATTTAGATTTGGGCTGGGACATTCCCCTCCCAAATCTAAATCTGTCTGCACAATTTACGCCTGCCGCACTGGCAGTGCAACATAGTTTTGCCAGGTGCAAAGTTACTTGATGTATTAACTATGCTACCAAATCACAATCAGACCCATTGTTCAGTTATGTTGTGCATTTGTGCATGCAGTAGGAATGTTTATTAACCTTGAACCTATGTTTTTCAATTGGTATTGGAGTTGCTAATTACGCTATTGGAAGTGTGGGACAATGCTTCAAAATATTTAGGATAGGAGAATATCTGTGGATTAAACAGGGATGACACTGTAATGCTGGCAAGGGATTTAACATAGGCGTTAAAATACTGATGCCTATGTTAATCCCGATGCCAGAACGCCAAGAGGATGCCAGACCAATCTTCCTCTGCCAGGGATGAGTATACACTTAGCTGGGGATGGGGGGGTTAGGTTTAGGGAGCCCCAGGGAAACTTAGGGTTAGGTACCCCCATGGGGAAAGTTAGGGTTAGACTAGGGGAAGGGGGAGTTAGGTTTAGGCACTAATGGGGGGAGGTTAGGGTTAGGCACTAGAGGGGTGGTTAGGGTTAGGCACCCCTAAGTGAGGGTTAGGGTAAGGTGGGGGAGAGGGGTAGGGATAGTATACTTATCTGCACTGTTAGGATTTTCACCCATCGGGCAGCCGGCGTCAGGATTTGAACAGTCATTCATACTGATTCCAATTAAATATTAGGTTCAGGAATTCTTGATTTCACAGCCTCAGTAACAATGCCATATTTAGTTTCAATAAAGTTAATGAACACCAACTAAATTTTACCTCTCTCCATCAGACATCAGGTCACAGTATTAGCTGAAAGGGGTGTTGGAGGAGAGCGCTCTGAGCCACTGGGATCCCATAATGGCAGGATCGCATCACAGTGCGACCTCCGACCTGGACAGGCTGAATGCATTGCGCATGCATGGCTTGTCCGCATATCTTCCAGCTCTGCCCTCCATTGTAGAAGGATTTGCTGATGTGTGTCTCCTCTGTGAGTGTGAGCAACGCCAGAGACCCTGCAAAACCACTGTGTCACCACCGTTAGTTACACTATGTACTCCACTGCCACCACTGTGGACTAAGACAGGTGTGTGCTTTACTATACAGCACACCACTTATATTAACCCCTGCATATTCCTGGCTGGATATGTTGAACCTGCTATATACATTGTGTACCTATTATATTAACCATGTGCTAACCTGCAACCCATTCTGCCTTGTTAATAAACCACAACCTGGCTAATTTATTCATCATGTGGACTGACCTCCATCACACAACGCTGCCACCTACAGTATATCAACGCCTATAAGTTCTCGCAATAGGTTATGTTCCCAGGCCACCAGCATGTGAACAATAATGGCACAGAGAAAGCAGCTGCAGCAACATGGAATAAAAGGATTTGAGTGAGTACAGAAAAGTCCTTTATTCATATTAGGGGTAAAATGTACAATGCAAGTGCTAGTATGGGCTTTACAAAGTTAACAGGCTCAGAGCACTGCGCTACATTAAAATTTGCCATTCAGATGCAGTTAAAGTGGGAAAATTGTGGCCTGTCACTAGCAATCTGGGTAAAAACTCCAAACTCAGATAATGTGGATAAGGCCATGGGAACCATAGGCTTAGCTGTAGAGCAGCATGTGTATTTCATCATTCACAGGAAGGTGACAGCACATGAAATGTGGAAGCTTTGCAGATGTCTTATGAACACAAAGGCTTAATAAGAATGCTCAACCTGAGACGGACTCTCTGTGGTACTAAGCTAAGTGCGTGCAAGAGAATGAATTAATTAATATTTAGATTTGATGCTGTTTTCTCCTCAGCAATTGACATCAATAGGCATCCAAGGAGGCTGCAATGGAGATGCAATAAAATCTTATGCCAAAGTATTATATTTTAGTAGTAGCTTTGAGGTCATGCATGCCAAGTTATCAACAGAGATTGTACGGGTGAAGCTACTGCAGTTTGAAGTGTGAATTCCTGTTGGGACCAATGCAGTGAATTCCATCTTGCTATAAAAGGGCACAAAATCCACAAAGCCAAATTACAAGTGCTTTAAATATCATAAAATAGGACATAAGGCTGCAGAAAGTAGAGCAAGTGAACTAAATCATGAGTTATCATGGAAGTGTGACATAAAGAATGAGACAGCACAAAATTTAGCTGACAGTCACTGCAAAGATTGCTAGTACATTGACTCAGGAGCCACAAGGCACTTCAGCTGTAATGAGAGTTAGTTCAAGACATTAAAGTCATGTAATCTTGTAAACATCATGTCCAAAATGTAATGAAAGTCAGGACAATTACTGTGCACTTGAGGATCAAACAGTTGCCACATATATTGACAATGTACTATTTGTGCCAGATCTAGGAACCAATATGATTGCCATCAGTGTACTGGAGAAGAAGAGATACAAGGTTCAATTCACAGAGGGACAGCATGTTGTGTACAGTAAAAGTAAAAGTAAAAGAAGGACTGTAATTACAATAAAAATCTGATGCCAACAACTATATATACTAGACACTGAGAAGTGTTGTGCAATGGTGGCTTCAGATTCCAACCAGTCCATAGAACCATAGCATAGGAGACTAGGACATCTAAGGTACAATAACATACAGAAACCTCTAGATGGCATGGTGATGAGGATGTCTGTGTATAACCCAAAGAGACCAGAATGTGAAAGTTGCATGAAGGGTAAGCAAACACATTGTTCCTTTCCAAAGTCAGAGTCCAGAGCTAAAGCACTATTATAACTAGTGCACACAGACTTGTATGGACCGATGGAAGTGGAGTCAATGAGCGGTAACAATTACTTCATGATGCTTATAGATGGTACTACAAGGATGATCCATGTATACGTCCTGAAAGCCAAGAGTGAAGTAACCAGTTCAGTTGCAGAATACAAAAGTCTGGTAGAGACTCAAACAAGCCTAAAAATAAAGTGCTACGGTCTGACAACAATAGAGAATATGAGAACTAAGATCTAACTATCTTTCTAAAGAGGAGTGGCCTACAGCATCAACTAATGATTGCCTATACAACTGTACAGAATGGTGTGAGTGAAAGGGCAAACAGATAAATCATTGAGAGAGCACAGTCTATGTTAAGTGATGCAGGTCTGTATAAGAAATTCTGGGCAGAGGCAGTCCTAACTACAATGTACTTCAAGAATTGAGCACACAGAGTGGCAGGCAAAGGTAATTGGAGGTGTGGTCCAGTAAAAAGCCAAGCAGCAGTCATCTCCATGTCTTTGGGTGTAAAGCATATGCCCACACCACTAAAGAAAAGAGGTGCAAATTGGAACCCAAGTCCATCTCCCTATATTTTGCTTGGATATTGTCAAGAGAGCAAAGAATACAGATTGTAGGACATTGGCACCCAAAAGAACGTAAAGTCAAGAGACATAGGGGTAACTGTAATAGTCTGCGGACTTCAGGCATCGATGAGTTCTGTGCAAGACTGCCCAATAAAACTAGCAGTCTTTTAAAAGGCAAAACCAGGTTGATTTTTCCTTTTAATGACTGTTACTTTCAAACATTGGGCAGTCTCGCATGGAACTCGCAGATGCCTGCAGTCACCAGGCTATTACATTTACCCCATAATGTTTCACAAGACAGTTTCAATTAAAGGCAAGTTGAGTATTGCAACAACACAAAAACTTGTGATGCTAGATATGATGGCAGTTGGAAGTGTGTCATACAAGTGATCAACCACAAAGCAAGAGCTTTATGAAGAGGAACAATGGCAAACTGCCAAAAAGATACAGCAAAGAATTTGCAAACGTTATCTGCTGGGAACCTCAAACCATCTAAGAAGCAAAATCAAGCAGCGACTGGGAAGAATGGAAATCAGCCATAGATAAAGGGATTAAAACTTTCAAAAACAATGACACATGGACCATTGTAGACAGTCCAAGTGAACCCAAAACAGTCAAAAACAAATGGGTCTTCTGCAAGAAGTCAACACAAAACCCAACTTGTTGCTAAGATACACATCCAGAAATCAGGCAATGACTTTGCGCTTGCTGCATGGTACAGTGCCTGGCATACTGTATGGTCATTACCTTATCTAATGTCTATGATTTATTGCTGTACCAACTGAACTTTGATTCAGTCTTCTTAATTGGTGAGCTAGTAGAAATTTACATGGAGCCACCGGAACACTACAATGTTGAAGCATTCTCAGAGGAAAAAGTATGGCTAATAAAGAAATAATTGCATGGGCTTAAAGTGGCCACTGCTATTACATCAAAGTAGAGAGTATATTACTTATTTCAACAGAATCGCTCCAAATATAAGTGCCATATCTAACACAGATGTGATGTTGGTAACCCATATTGTGTAGTTTATTACTTAACCTGGTTAATTGCCTTCTACATATACCTACTGAACATTAATCAGGTTAACTATATTGGGACCTATAGAAGAACAAGCCTCTATATCGTTTTCAGACTTGTGGGTCAGAACAATCTATATCCATGTTTTTCAATTGTGAATATAGAATGAATCAAAATTGAAATTTCATATACTGTTTGTAACTATGTAGCAGCAGTTTAAGATTCAACTTTCTTGTTGCTACTGTTACCATATACAACCAACACAGTTATGTGCATTCTCATAATGTGTATTATTTGTGGTATTAAAATTACCAAATTTTAATCACAATACCAAATGCATCAATATATATATATGTATAAATATTATTTATATATATATATATATATATATACAGGTAGGTAAATAGATAGATGTATATTTTTCTCTGATTAACTAACATTGTACGCATCGGACTGTGCAGCCCCATAGGCAATGTGTGTATTACTGGAAATTGACTTTCTAAAACTGATCACTATTTATACTATAAATGGAAGGAAATATGCTTGTACATCATAGTGGTGTATGTAGATAATCTTTTGCTTGTAGGCCAAGAAAGCCAGTTAGCCAAAATAAAATTGGTAAATTGGTAATGAGTGACAGATCATACTAAAAGACTTTGGGCCGGTGCACCAAATGCTGGGTCTGAGGATTGTGGAAAATTTGAATGCCAGGACTATTACCATAGACCAACAAAGGCACATTGAGGCAATGCTGATCACCAAACCAATCAGCACACCAGTTAACAATAGTACAAAAACTGTCCAAAGACAGTGGCAGAAATAGGAAATAAAAAGGAGTTCCTTATCAAAGTGCCAGTGGAACTTTCAGTTTTGCACCTTTTGGCACATGTCCAGACATTACCCATGCAGTCAGTCATGTTAGCCAATTTGCAGTCAAACCTGGAAGGGAGAATTGGACTGCTGTAAAACATATCCTCAGATACTTAAAGCTACTTAAAACTAAAGGTTTCAAAAACTAGTAGTTTGGAGTTACAAGCATTCTGTGATGCTGATTGGGGATGAGATTAAGACAGTAGAAATTCCTTTACTGGATACCTGTATGCATTAGCAAGATCAGCCATCAGCTGGTCTAGCAGCATACAGACTACCATTGGCTTGTCTTCAACTGAAATGGAATATATTGCTGTAACAACAAACCGCAAAAGAGGCATTGTGGCTGAAGGAGACTTTGTTTAAGTTGGGTCTTCTTAGTCCAAAGGGAAATGTCTTCCATTAATAATTACTTCACCTATTGCTTAACATGATATAATCATGAACTGTTGTTTTTTTAACTGTAGATAATAGGGAGCAGGTAATCTGAATGCCCATTTGTGAGGTTTTCATATGTTTTTTGGGGATGTTGGGTTAAAATTCTGTCCACACAGATAAATAGGACGTTTCAATGACTCAGGAAGCCCTAAGGTGATCCTGTGTAATTTCAATCAATATGTACAATGCTTCTGGTATCCTGTAGCCAAAAAGCTTATTGCCTGTGGACACATGTTTATTATTTGGACCTGTAAAACTGGCAGCAAATACCCCAGGGGTATGCATGGATAAACAAACTGCAGTTTACCAAGAGGTGCCTTCAGACTGCAGACAGAGAACAAAGACAAAACCATATATTATCTATTTTTGACATAAAATTAATATTTCTATAACAGCTAGGAGCTTTCAAAATCATAGAAAAATATCTGAAGTTTATACATAGGTTAGGTTTGATTTTGAAATCCTTAGTATGTATGGTTTCAGAGGAATGAAGTATCTAACCAATCCCACATCACATATATTTTGTATTTACACTCATACTATAACTTAAATAATTGAGATCAATGTGTACATACCATATTTTATAAAGTTATTCCTCAGGGGATATTATATGCTGTTATTTGTACTTAAAAATAAGTGGCCAATCATAGTATGGACCCTGAATTAAATAACTGGTTTACCAATCAACAGATACTTGATTATAAGCTCACTAGAGAGGGGGGGAATTAATAATTCATAATTTTTGCTGTGCCCCAGCATAGAATAGGTTGTTTGCAATTCTATAAGTTTCTTCCTTTTTATTTTGAAAATGAAACACATATTTATCTATGTAACATTTTACCCTTTTTTTGTTCTTTGTAACCTTCCTGTAGTATGAATTATAATTTTTTAGAAAATAAGGTGTTCTTTATTAGTCTATTTTATCTATGCTTTAGAACCCAGTGTTTAAGAAAGCTATTAGATTGCTAAGGTTACATAATATCTATCATTGTTAAACTGTTTTGTAGATTGTGTTGTCAAGCCTGTGCAGTTTTGATAGAGCATTCACTATAACTATTATTAGTGGCTAGAAGTAGGGGGAGATCAAATTAACTGCATGGGAGTTTGTGTTACCGTCTCTGCTCAATTGTGATAGAGTGTTTTAGGATCAGTGGCTCCTTTATATTTACCACTGGTGGTGATGGCAAAGAGGGGTGTAGTACGCATAATAGGCAGAGTGATAGAATGTATGGTTTATGCATTCAGTGAAAATATTATATTCAGCTTTGCCCGTACTGTATCCAGACTTGGGGATCTGCATTATTGCAGTCCTGATGCTAGTGTAATACAATCAAGGTGGATCAAATTATTGCCTCTGACGGTAGTCAGAGTACAAACATCAGGGATACTTACTGGGGTCCTTTACTGCCAGATTGCATGTGACAACAAAGGTGCAACTGACTTCTAGCACCAAACATCTTGGTCAGTCTAAGCATATTGCCATAAAATACCATTTTAGAAGAGAGCTGGTAGATAGCACTTTAAGCAACATGAAATATATTACTAGTGAGTAGAATCCTCACTAATATGTTAATCAAAAGTCTGATGACACATGTACTAACTATCTTTCTACAGAAATGTGTACTGGAATACATTTGAAGTGTTATACTATGTTCTTAAATGTTCTTTTGGTTTAAGGTGAGACATCCAAAATGTGGAATGCTTTGTATTGTTATGTTACAAGAGCCTTGACCAAAGGGAAGGGGAGTTGTATGAGAGCACTGTGCTGTCTTGTCTGAGCCACTGAGACTTCGTACTGCCAGAGCCACATCACATCGTGTCTTCCAGCTCCATTCTCCATTATGAAAGGACGTGACCCTATGTGTGTCTTGTGTGAATAGTGCGAGCAATGCCAGAAACCCAGCAGTGCCACTGTGTCACCACCACTAGTTACACTATATACTCCACTACCACAACTGTGTACTAACACAGGTATGTTCTACACTATACATCACACAACTTGTATTAACCTCCACTCATTCCACGCTGGTTCTGTTGAACCTGCTTTATACATTGTGTACTTACTGTATTACCCCTGTGTTATTCTGCAACCCTTTCTGCCTAGTTAATAAACCAGAACCTTGTTAAGTTATTCATTGTGTGAACACAACCTCCGACCCTGACCAAAGTGCAATACTGTGCATGCGCTGCTTCTCTGCATGTCTTCTCTCCTCTGTCCTCTATAGCAGAGGACATGCCCCTGAGTGTTTCTATAATGGAGAATGAGCATTACAGCAGAGACTCTGCCATATACATTATCTCACCACAGTCAATTGAATATACAGGTGTGTGCTACATTACACTGCACACCAGCAGCATTAATCCCATACATTCTTGGCTGCACCTGGACATATTGTTGGACACATTGCATGCCTGCATTGTGTACCTGCTGGATACCAATTAACCTTTTCTTACTACTGGTTCATAAACCAGTGAATCTGGTTAAGTTATCTACCATGTGGACTGACCTCCATCGCACACCACTAGCACCTATTAACATCATAGGTTCTGCTAATAGTGTTTAGTCTCCCGGAGGCTTGTGTACTCTCTCGGGATCCAGGAGAGTTCCACAAATTAGGGAGAGTTGGTAAAAGTTGTTTATGGATCACCTTATTGACTTATATATAGAGAGTTTGAAGTGTAAGCTCTTTGAGCAAGGCCTTCACCCCTTTGTCTTCTATGCATAGTTATGCTAAATGCTCACTTTATTTGTCTATCTATGTGAATTTATATAATGTCTGTCTGTACTCATGGTTCTTGTTATTAGTTTTAATCCTTTATACAACGCTATGGAAACCTTGTGGAGTCTAATAAGGGGTGCCTAAACCTAACCCCCCTCTCCGCAAACTAAGCCTAACCCTCCTGGGGGAGTGCCTAACCCTAATCTCCCCCCTGGGGGTGCCTGACCCTAATCCCCCTTCCCCTAGCCTAATCCTAACCCTCCCGGGTGCCTTAACCTAAGTACCCCTGGGACCGTAAACCTAACCCCCCCCCCCACTCCCCATGGCTAAAAGGTCCAAATGCCCGGCTTACCTACATTTGGTATGCCAGCATCAGGATTTTGTCGTGGGGTTGCTGATAGGCATCGGTATTTAGACGCCTATCATTAGTCCCATGCCAGGATTTCACAGTCGGGAAGCCAGCGGGTGGCATTTTGACTGCCGGCTTCCTGAATACATACCATCATCAGCAAAGAGTATTTAAGTCCAACCACCTTGCTGTCACATTTGGGGGCTGATTCTGAATCATAAAGATTTCTGCTCATGGATGCTAATGGTGAGTTTCTGCATACAACGCATGCGCAGATGCTAATTTACGTATGTTTGCATATGTCCGTCCTATTCTGAGCTGGATCTGTCTTTCTGTGAAATTAAGCATTTTGGGTAAGAACTGGGCTATCGCACATAACCACCTTAAATTGTGGGAGTGTCATGGGCGTGATCAAAGTTGTGTGTACGGGGAAGGGAAGCCTGTTTCTGATGGTTCTCTTCTACCTAGCATGGGCCTGATGCAAGTGCATATACTAATGATGATGGTTGCAGGCACCGGTGTAAAATCAATGGATGGCATGGGTTTCCGCATGCACATGTATGGTCCCCCGTATAAGTTGAACATATACTCACATTAGTTTATGGCAGTGTCAGGGCCGGCTCCAGGTCTACTACCACCCAGTGCGAGAAATGTTGGAGTACCCCCCCATCGGTAATACCTTTGTTAACTGAACATAAATAAAATATTTCCTATGTTTTAATTAAAGAAATGATTCCACAGGAAACAAAAAAATTACCTTATAAAATACCCCTGTAAAAGATACAAAAACAGAGTGGCACATACCTGACTTGTCTAAACTACCTACAAAAGAATGGGATGCTGCTGCAGTTTTTGCCATGTACATCTGGCGGGCAACCTTCCTGTCTGCTTTGGTTCTGTAATAGCCATCCACAAAAAGCAACAACACTAGTAGAAAATAAATGAGGAAAAAATGTATACAATTATTAGACACACATTGGCCCCCTGGCCCCCACATGATAAAAAAAACACACATTACAAAAAAACTACACATTGGCTCCCACAGGGCAAAAACAACAACAACCAAATAAAACTTATTGATGCAATGAATTATAAATGCCCCCATGGGAAAAAATACAACAATGATGCAATTAGTGCCCCAAAGGAGAAAAAATAACACACATTGGCCCTCATTCAGAGCCGCACGCAAGCGGGCGCACGTACGTTAGGCGTACGTACAAAAATATTTAAATTCAATGGCTCGCTCGTATTTTCGTTCGCATCTAAAATTCCTCCCTAAACTCTGACGACCCCTCCTCTAACTAACGAGCGTACGAAATAGCGAGCGTACATCCCCGAAATGGCTTGAAAGGAACGCACGCACAAGTATAAACAGGAAGTGGCCTTGTCAGATGTCGATTACCTGCTCCTTTATTCTGCCTACCTCCATCAATCGTATCATGCCAATCAATGTATCAATTAGCTTAATTGTTTGTTTTTTTTCAACACAATGCAAGAAACTTTACTCTTGTCTGTGTTTGTGTTTACCCGCAGAATACGTACGGATGAAACATTCGCTTTTATTGTTTAAAAAACATGTGAACCACAATTAAACAATTGTACTATTGCTGTGTATCCCCGCATATTTCCCTGGGTTCATTTCTTTATTTAAATTTGCTTACGCATGTCACTGCATCAAGCCTATCCTAACTCTCCAGAGATTTCTGGCCCTGTCGAACACATGACTCATACACTAACCAATAAAATTGCTCCTGTTAATTTCCAAAATACATTAGCCAATCAGAAAATTTTTACACACTTTATCAAAAATGATTTTTAAGAAAAACACCATTGCCATCATGAGAGCCTCCGCATTCACCAGGCGTGAGCTGCTGGTGCTTACGGAGGTCATGGATCGCCGGATCACCAGCCAGCCAGAACCCATGACCAACCGGCAGAAGCGCTCCGCGTATGCGGAGGTACGGTCCCGCCTGCGGTCCTTCGGATCACGCCGCAACATCGGGCAGCTGGAGCGCAGGTGGTCCGACCTGCAACGGCGAACGCCCCGCTTGCTGGCATGCTTTCGCATGCAGATCCTGGCAAGTAAGTGTTATGTATTGTGGTTTTAATGTTTGTGTTTGTGGGGCAAACTGCGTGTGCATGTTTTCCTGTCTGTTCTATTTATTATTTGTACTCATATCTGTGTCTGCATGTTTTCCTGTCTGTTCTATTTATTATTTGTACTCATATCTGCGTGTGCATGTTTTCCTGTCTGTTCTATTTATTATTTGTACTCATATCTGCGTCTGCATGTTTTCCTGTCTGTTCTATTTATTATTTGTACTCATATCTGCGTCTGCATGTTTTCCTGTCTGTTCTATTTATTATTTGTACTCATATCTGCGTCTGCATGTTTTCCTGTCTGTTCTATTTATTATTTGTACTCATATCTGCGTCTGCATGTTTTCCCTCTTTTTATGTTTTTTTAATTCTACTGCTATTTTTTTTTGTTTTATTTATTTTTTCTTTTTTTTTTTTTGTTTGTTTGCCCGGATTTGTCCATAAACTAAACGCAATTTATTTGACATATTTTAGGGGGACAGCCAAGACTCCGCCGTCAACGTCGGCGTTCCCGCCCACTCTCCCCAACCCCCAGCCAACACTCCACCCCAAATCTTTCGCCTATTCCCCACTCCTCCCCATCCTTCCCAGACCCTCTCCCGGAAATGTCGGGCCTCCTTCCCCTCCGTCCCACTTCCCCCTCTCCTCCACCCACCCCTCTTCCAATTACCCCCTCCCCGGAGTCCAGCATAACTCCGCCCCATTCTTTGGGGAATGACGGATCCTCCGAGGAGGATCATGGAGGTTTTGCCGGAGCTCCCGATTTGTTTCCCGGTATGTTTTTTATTATTTTTTTTTAAAGCACAAACTGTTTGTATGTAATCATGTGTCGTGCCTTTCTTCGTGTTTTTGTGGCTTGACTTTTGTTGATTGTGAAGGTTTGCCTTTACCTCTTCCTGGTGATTTAAGCATACACATATCATACCTGTGGGAATTTGTACCTAGGCCTTGTATTTTTGCCAGCCCACCCTTTTTATTTATGTTTTTGGGTTTAGGAGTGATTTGTTTTTTTTTTAATGTTTTTCTGTGGAGTCCCTATTGTTGTATTAACCCACACACTTTTCTCACCCACAGAGGAACAGAGGCGTCGGCAAGAGGTGGCGGATGTTGTGGGGCAGATGCGCCACCATGTAATCGGCCTTCTGGTGGCCCTCGACCGGCTGTCTGGCCTCCTTCCGCATTAGTTTTTTTTTGTTTTGTTGTATTTGCCCAATAAATTTTTAAAGACAAATATACGTTGTGGCTCATTTTTAAAAACCAAAACCAAGATAGTTTAGCCTGACATAAGTTCCTGCAAGGATTTCCCTTTTTTAAAAGTTAGATTGTGTTTTGTCTTTGTATGTCAAACAGACACCAGAAACACATAACAGTAACAATGTAATTTCCCTTTTTGGGTGTAGTGTCAATTTCAGATTTCTACATTTTCCAGGTTCCTACTTGGTGCGCAAGCTGCTTAGGCCAATCTTACAAATCCCAAGGTTGGGCCAGGCTTCCTTTTGGTGTGGATTGGAAAGCTGAAAACATATTTCAGTTTTGCTCAACTGGCGTCAGTACTGGTTTACCCCTTAGTCAAATGTAACTTGTGTTAACCTGGTTACACTTGCTGTTAACGTCCCAAAAAAGGAAGACCATTTCACTCTTCAAACATTTATTCACCATATAACAGAGAAAACAAAGTGGTCACTCCCAAAAAAAATACACAGTGATAAATTCAAATACAACACATACCAAGAAAAAAATAAATAAAAACACAAAATCAAGAACTGGTTGACGAAGGACCATGCCAACATGATTCCACAAACATGGCGTTGCGATATGGGTTCCAGAATATATGCCCAAAAGGACCAGATCCAGGTTTGGTAAGGGTAGCAGGAAGTAGTGAGCGTTGGAGTGCCAAAGATTATGTGAACAAACAGAAGATGGTGAGAAAATTAAAAATAAATTAGATGTTTGCCAAAAAAAACAAACACATTAGGTATAAACACTGGAGTTTTGAACAAACTTACCTAAAAAATCTGTCCACCACATCATCGCGTATGGCCCCCCCACATACTGACCTTCGACCAACCTCGGGGGGGCCATCCTCAGGTAAGGCATCCTCTGGCTGCATTGGGACACCACTCCTTATGGCAATGTTGTGAAATATCCCACACAGGACCACAATTTTAGACACCATATCCGGCACATACATGAGCTCGCCACCAGAGCGGTGGAGGCATCTGAATCGGCCTTTTAAAAGGCCGATACAGCGCTCCACCACTTGCCTGGTGGCTGTAAGTGCGGAATTATACGCACTTTGTGGCCCTGGTGTGGGAGCCAAATAAGGAGTGAGCAGCCAGGACATGCAAGGGTATCCACTGTCTCCTGTGAACAAAAATAGACCACATCAGGAACACTGTGTATCAAGCTTAACATTGTTATGTACTAAAGGTCTCCACTTACCCAGAAGCCACGCATCACCAGCTTGTAGGTTGGTTAATTTCTGCCATATCCCTGATTGCCGGATGACGAAGGAGTCATGAGCACTTCCGGGTAATTTAGCATTCAGGGACAGGATCTGGAGGGAGGCATCACATACCACCATTACATTCAGGGAGTGATAGTGTTTCCTGTTTCTAAATATTGCCTCCAGCCGTGCTGGAGGCTGAAGTGGTATGTGAGTACCATCCACAACCCCTATGATGTGTGGGAAGCCAGCTATTTGGTAAAAATTGGCCTTGGCCACACTAAGGGCACCCATATCCAAAGGCATTTTAATAAAATGATGGAGGTGCTTGAAAAGTGCCTCCATCACTGCCCTCAGGATCCGGGAAAAGGAGGATTGGGAGATGCCCGCCACTATTCCCACCGTTGTTTGAAACGATCCTGAGGCACAGAAATGTAACACCGCCATAAATTGCGTCAGTGGTGGTATTGCTGTTGGACTGTCAATTTGCCGCTCAAGATCACTTTCTATTAATGAGAGAGTGTCTATGATGATTTTGGGAGGTAGACGGTAGCGTCTTAAAACCTCATCATCGGGCATTCCAAAAAGGGTGACACGTGTTCGAAATATCTGGGGCCTTGCATGCCTACGATGCCTACGCCTGGGACGAGTTTGAGGTTGGTCGTCTTCCGGGAGCAGGGCCAGAACAATTCGCCCCAGATCTACCTGAAATTCAAAGTTTACAATGTAAGGCTTTTGACCCACCCCAAAAGTAAGAAAAAACAACTTAGCTTTCTGATACCATCCATAGCTGCTTACATGCCGGGGTATTGTCATGATACGTATAAACTGTAAAAAAGGCAACAATGAGACTTCAAAAATTTAGAGGGTGTTTTTTTTGTTTAAAAATTGTTGCAAGCCAACACAGAAAATAGCGGAAAAACACATTTGGCCATCGATGAAAACTACATTGCACACCGTACGTCAAATAGGGTTCCAATGGACCCAAAAAATGGAAAAGGGAAAAGCAAAACTGGATTATATGATGAATAAGCCGTCAAAAATGCGGTAAATTATTCGCAAATGCAAGTCACTACACCAACAGTCAAAAATGCGGAAAATTATTCGCAAATGCAAGTCACTACACCAACAGTCAAAAATGCGGTAAATTATTCGCAAATGCAAGTCACTACACCAACAGTCAAAAATGCAGTAATTCATTCGCAAATGCAAGGCGCTACACCAACAGTCAAAAATGCCGTAATTCATTCGCAAATGCAAGACAAAAAATGGACTTACCCAACTCGAATATATAAGATGTCCTCAAAAAACTTCTTTGGGTCCGAAAACAAAAAAAAACTAAAAAAGATGAAATGAGTGTTAAACAAATTAACTAACCACAAAACAGAAGAATACACCAATTGGCCACAAATTTGAATGCACAAAACTTACCAAATCAGGAAAGGATGTTGAAAAAATGAAAAAAATGCGAACGGAAAAACCAAAGAAATGTAGCAAAAACAAACAAAAAAACAACTCTCCAAAATCCTCCAAACGCAACCAACCAACCAAATCCAAACCACTTAACCGACAACACTCCAACAACCCCACCTCGAATCCACACACACCAAGCCATAAATAGTGTTTATTTTCCCGCACAAATTAAGGATGAATCATAGGGACGCACAATCAATGATGCGGCCGCAAACTAACGACGCATGTATAAATACGTCACGAAATCACATAGAATTTCTGGATGATTTCATGCTGGAAGCAGAGACATGGCTTCAAACCAGGGAAACAATGGTCAAAATTGCGGCGGTAAGGCCTTCATGCATTTTGTGTCAATGAGTATTTTAAAACATAATATTGTGCAAGTTGTGAAGTGGCTAAATCTGCATATTTACCCAAATAGGTGAGGAGGATGACATGGAAGAGACTGCTGGCCCCAGTCAACCCACCAAAGCTGCAAAAAAAAAAAGGCAGCCACATTTCACAAGCAAGGAGATGGAGGTTTTGATCCAGAAGTGCGTTGACATCCTGCCCCAGGCAGCCAGGAATATGAGCCAAAGCCAGAAGTGGAGAATGTGGGAGGAGGTCGCCGTTGCTGTCAATAGGGTGGGTGATTATGTCCGTCTAGCCCGGGATGTCAAACGGCGGTAAGTAAACACTTTCCCATCCTATAAACAAACCCCATTGTAAAAAAAAGGATAATGGTTCCAAATTCATTCCACAGATGGGCAGACTTCAAATATCGTCTAAAACAAAAACTTGCCGACAGGGCTAGGCATGCAAGGGGGACAGGTGGGGGTCCCACCCCTGTGTCATTGGAGTTGACAGACTTAGAAGAGATGGCACAGGGGTGTGTGCAGGCTGTGGAGGTGTTTGGCGTGTCCAACATGGATACGGACATGCCAGACTTTGCGGCTCCTCATGTTGGCCAAGGTAAGTCTTGTGATGTCACCAACTCAGAAATGCTATTGTGCCAATATGTAGATTCTAATGTGAGTCTTTTCTCCAATTTCCTAACAGAGACAGAGGCGGATGAGTCTGCTCCAGAGGGGAGCCTTGGCCGCAGAATTTCTGCTGACTCTGCAGGGGAGGAACCAGTACATCCGGCTGAGGACCCTGCAGAAGCCAGTCCAGGGTGTGCCCCCTCGCAGGCAGTGGGCCTCCTCACAGAACTCAATTTTAAATCGGATTGCCATACGGAGATTCTGCAGAGGATGGACGCCAGTCTGATACGGGTGGCTGAGGCCCTGGAGCAAAATGCTGCGGCCAACGTGACCATTGCTCAGGCCCTGGCGGAAAATACCAGGGCCAACATCCGCATCGCCGATGCCCTGGAGCAGCTCGTTCGCCAGCACATGGTGGAGCCGACCTCCCTTCCTGCCGGAACATCCAGATCCTCTACCTCTGGCACAACATCAGGCAATCCTCCAAATGTGCCTAGCCCTGTGCCTAGTCCAGAGGCCACAACATCTGCCTCTGGACAGGCCAGCCCGATGGCATCCCGGACCCGGTCTGGCGCCCACCCTCACCCAGCCAAACGGGCGAGAAAACGGTGACAGCAATGGCGACTTTTCCCACTTTCCTTCTGTGCTTGGCTCATATTCCTTTCTGGTCAAAACTTCCCTCTCCTTTCTTGTGAAATGTTTTTAAATTTTGTATTTACGCTTATGTTAGTAGTTATGTTTTGTTTTTTTTTTGATCAAATATCTTGGCCACAAAAAAAGGCAATACAATATTATGCCAATTTGTTTGTGTGTAAACAATAAATTAAAAACAAAACACTGACATTGTATTGTGACATTATTGTACAAATGGGTTACATTTAATCCTGGCCTTAAACGCAAAAACTGACCCTCTTTTTTAAAAAAAAAGGCCTCTTTAAGGAACGTTTAAAAAAACACATAGCGATGCAAATTCCACAGTAAACCAAAAAAAAGGGGAGCTAATTAAAAGATGATGACATTATTGTTACAATAGGCCATAACCACCAAATTGTGGCCAAAATAAAAGCCCAAAAATGTACGCTAATTGATTATGTAATCATGACATTAGCAGCTCTGATTTCCACCTGCGTACGCTTTTGTGCTATCCCAATAAACTGCTTTCCAAACACATACCAAGCCGGATTTCAATCCAACACTAATTACTTTACTGACCAGCCACGATTAATCGCTGCACCATCGTGGAGTCCCGGGACGGAGGAGAAGGCCATCGCCAATGTGGTCGAGTAATCCTGACCCTAAGCTGTGCGAGCATTTTGAAGGGAAAGCGGATGTTTCAGTGACGTATGAGACGGTCCGAACACATTTGACGTTCGCATCTGCTAATGTATGTACGCCCCAAAAACGCCTCGCCACGCCTGCGTTTTTTCATCTCCACCCCCGTCAACACCCAAAAACGCCCTGTTCTGTCAATCACATTTGACATGTCACTTCCTGTACGCTATTTTAGGAACGAGAGAAAAAAAGCTCGCAATCTGCCGTACGCACATGCGCGGTGTAACACCGACGCATGCGCGGTTAGTCAACATCGGAACGCAACGAGCGTACTGTTGTTAACGTGCGGCTCTGAATGAGGGCCATTGTCCTCTAAATTCAATTGCATGTATTCATTTCCGATCATGGATCATATTTTAATCTGAAATATAGATGTGAACTGGATGGGTCACATCTACAGAATATTTCACCTTACACACTATCACACATACTCCACCTACACACTGCGGTCACACACAGTGCTCCTCAGCCAGCCACTCCTTTCTGTCACCCCCAGGCTCACCTTGCAGGCACCTCTCACCACCACCACCACCATCCGTTCCCCCCTCCGCAGTTCACACAGTCTCTAAGACTTTCTCTTGACTCCTCCTGGTGGTCTATCTCCAGCTGGGCTTCAGCTGTCAGTCAGTCAGTCACAGTCAGTCAGGACTCCGTTGCTTGGTTGAGGCTCAGCCTCAGGCTCACTAGTAGTAGTACTCACGACTATTCCGTCCTCTGGTCCACGGTCCTCTGTCCACCACAATCCGCAGGTCACACGGGTCGCACCACACCCACCGCTAGCAGTAGCCAGAGTCTGAAACAGCATCCGCTGCTGCCAGCACTGTGACACACTGTCACCTCACTGACACTGTCTGACCTCCTGCCCTGACCACCATCCACGCCTCAGGTAGATCGGACTCACTACACAGGCAGGGAAGTTGTGTGATGTCAAATGATATCTCTTCAGGGGTCATGGCCGCATGCCCAGTGCTGTCCGATCCTGGTTGGCTGACAGTATAGGCACATGGGTCTTTCAAGCCAGAAAGCAGGGTGGGCAGTGGGGACAGGAGCAGGTCAGCGGCGGGGATTCAGACAGAGACCTCACTTACATTAAAGGGCCAGTCAAAGAGGGAAAATGGCGGCAGCAAATCGGCATGTCCACTGTGGGTGGCGCCCTTGTGTGGCCGCTCAGGTGGAACATGCCTAGAACCAGCCCTGGGCTGTGGCACCTAGCAACTTTGTGTGCGACTCAGCATCTGCCCCTTGAAGTGGCTTAGGCTAGACCAATATATCGCAAATTTGAGCACGGGAACAATATTAGAAGTAGAGATGTGCGGTTTGGTTCTCCAGAAATCCAAATCCACCCAAATGTTGTGAATCGGGACAGATGCGAGTCATGGTTCTGATCTTCCTACTGTTCGGAATTTGGATTTAAATCTAAATTTCAGGTTTTGGATTAAAAAATAACATGATTTTAACTGTTTTTAAAAACTTTTTTTTTTTTAAAAACCATATCCAAAGCCAAAACACGAAAATGAATCCAGATCCAAAACTAATACCAGAACCCTGGGGTCCTTGCACATCTCTAATTAGAAGCACAGAATAGTGATGTGAGAATCTTTTACACAGGTGCAGAAAGATTGTCAAATACCCTAAATATGAAATTGATTTCATATTTTCGACTTGATGAAATCATAAATTATTGTTTTTGGAATGTTAATCTTATTACAGTGATAGTAGATATATTACATTTAAACAACTCTATTTAAGAGCTGCTTGGTTTTCAGAACTGGCCTGCAATTTCCCCATTAGCTGTGCAACTTAATCCATATAATTATTAATGGAAGTGACATAATGGTGTGTTCCAAGATAGAAAACAGGTTACCCCAGATATTATTCACATGGGTGTTTAATTTCACTTGTTCTGTGAACTGTGGATTACAACAGTAGGATTGTTATGTAGCCTCATGAAGTTAAATCTTCACCTGGGTGTAACTACAACCCGTGTGTGGGAATCTGTATGGAGTTCATTCTTAATCACTTGCATCATTAGAACAGGTTCTTTAAATGAACTCAATAGCTACAAATCAATGGCACATTACAGCATTATGTAATGAGCTATTACATTGTTTTGATGTGATTTAACAGCTACTCACTCTATACAGTAAACTGTTTATGTTTTTAAGATATTCATTGTAGTATATTAATATTTAAAATTAAATATGGAAATTAATACAGGTACAAATTCTATATTGTTGTAAACCTAGAGAAAAAACTGACAAAAGTCCCTGTACCATATACAGTATAATAACTAATGTTTGACTGTTTAAAAAAAAAAAAAACCAGAGGCATGCAACATAGAAATGAATTGTGTGTGATTAAAGCATAAAATCTTGGATACATTTACTAATAATAAATTCATGAAATCTCATTACTCTATGCATTTCGAGCCTTTGGAAGACTGTTCTATTGTTCCTCTAGATGAGTAATCAAAAAGTAAAGTGAAATATAAAGCCAAGAGCATCAATATTTTCCTTCTGGCAATTTTTATAAGCAAGTATCCCACACATACAGTTATATACAGCAGCGGCTCCTACCCTCTTGGATGAGGGGGGCTGTTGTTGCCAAAGGAGAGGGGGAGACACCATAGTCCCGGCCGGATCCTAGTGCATGCGCAATAGATCTGGCAGTCGCCGGGACCAACCCATATGCACACATGTTGGTGGTGCTGCCCATGCGCAAAATACCAGCTTCTAGGAAATGCATGGGCTGCGGCCCTTAGGAGCTGGGTAGAATAGCCTGAAAGGCAGCCCTACCGAGATATAGGTGTACCCAGATATAAGTGTCACATATTAATATAATCAGTACAGTCTGCTGATGCTTCCTAGTCGCAATAAACATTGAGACATTTTTTTGAAAAACAAACGCGATGGCATGAGATCCTAATCCTGGCATCTTAGTGCCGCCAGTCAAGTTGCACTGCGTGGCGTGTTGAGGCTAGATGTATGAGGACACAGCAGTATATATATAAAAATACAGTATATATGTGTGTGTTGCACCCAGCATTGCCGAAGTTGTTTTGTATTTTAATTAATCTATTATGTTTTATCTATTTTGTTTATTTCTTATTTGGTATCTCTCTTAACTGCTCCCTCTCTCTCCTCGCGGTTCACACACTAGAGTGACAGACAACATATTCCAGTATGTAATAAATACTGTTAATTCTTAAGATATTTACAATGACAAGTTGTAATACAGCCTGTCACTTTAGTATGTGTTTTCTCTCTCTCTCTCCTCTCACGGTGCCTAATTTTATCATTACTGTATGTATTGTCCTGAGGAAAAAAAAGCTGGGCCACACTGAAAAGTTGCCTTGATTTGTTCCCATGGCTTTTATGTTGTTATAAAAATTTTAGGCCAGTTTCTAGACACTTTTTGGAGAACCAGCACAAAGTGTCCTCCCTCAAATGTATGATTATTAGAGATGTGTGCCGACCCACGTGTTTTGGTTTTGGATCTGGATCTACCCTGGTTTTGGATCTGGATTGGTTTTGCCAAAACCTCACCGCCGTGTTTTTTTTTCATGTTTTCGATCTGGATTTTTTCTTAAAAAATATAAATGTTATTGTGGTTAATTATACTCTAGGAACAAAAAACAGGCCCATTTTATGTGATTTTTAGCTGTTTTAGTTAATCTCTAATGATTATTGACTGTGTATCAAAATCTATTAGGAGTAGTGATCGTGGTCATATTTTTTTTTAATCAAAATAGGCGAGATGGATCTGGATATTAGAAACAGTCATAGCTAGGGATCTCAGTGATACTAACCATCTACAATGTTTCTTATAGTCCTGCCCATCCATGAATTCATTATCTCTCATTGATTATCACCCATGGTGCATTAGGACTCTCCTATAGACTGTAAAGTTGTGTGAAGTACCATTATGATCTTTATTCACTTGGTTCCAGGATTGCAAGAGTATTTTTTGACTGTTATTCCTGTATTGATTTTTCATTTTATTGTTTCATTTCTATTTTTATTTTGATTATTATTTTTCACATTTGGTAATTTTTTTCATGATTTTCACTAGTTATCACATAAGTTTAATTTCAGTATCTCTATATATCACAGAATAGCTATACCTAAAGTCCACTTACTAATCAGTGACATCATTTGTGGGAAATACAGTACATTTTGTGGACCTAACTAATGTTATTTTTTGTATGTATAGTATGAGCCTGACCCTAGGATGCAAATGTTGTACATATGGCGCTATAGCTAGCCCCTCTACCCCCTGTTTTCAGTACATGTCATGGGCACATTTCCTTTAATAAACAATGACTTATCCCAAATTTACTGAAAGTGGAAGTGATGTCACTTAATGTTTTCGATACTAACCGCGGACCAGAAGTCCGTTACATTAGGTGCACTTCCAGTCACGAACTATGTGGCCTGCTACCTCGGTGTCTTGAAATAGGAGGCACTATTACTGTAACAAATGTTCTCTTTGTATGTACATGTGAAGCTACTACATTGGTACATTTAGTGACCAATATCCTCCCTTGAATCAGCTAAATCAGAAATGATGCCACTTCCGGTTTTGACGCCCATCGCGGACTGGAACTGTTTTATATTTCCGGTTTCTGGCCAAGCATTGGATCGGAAGAGCTTCTACTTCTAGTTTCTGTCTCTGCTTTGCAGTAGATGAAGGCCATTCACCATAGCTTATATATGTTCCTGTCACGGTCTGATTATTTTGTCGATCCGGCTGGGGACCCTTGGGTCTGGCCGGCATGCATGAGAAACTAGGTGGCTTGATCTAACTCTGGCTCATGAGTATGAACAGGAGGCCAGAACACTATTGCTTGTGTAGGAACCATGGACTTGTGATATGCAAGGATGCTAGACTGGAAACGAGGTGATTACCCAGGCCACTGGGCAACCCCTTGCCTAGTGACCTCAGAAGGCCAACCAGACCAGGGATATGCTCCAGCAACAAGAGTGACCCTGGAACTCAGAATGGCATAGTACTGGTAGATAGGGACTCAGGCCAAGAATCAGTCTTATGTATACAGAATACAACTTAGGAAAGTTGCAACCCTGGAACAGCTCTAATGCAGGACCTGGAACCAGTGAGAAACTCAGAAACTTAGAGTTAGGATAAGCAAAACAGCTAATGAGCACCTCAGTGCACAGACTGTATACCTCACAGTGAACACTAGCCCTTGAACCAGCACCCTTCTCTGAACCAGCCCAAGACAGCAGCATACAGTGCAGGGAAACCAATACACTTAGCACAATATTATGACTCTATAGCTGGACAACCACTGAGCACAGAATAGAACATCATAAAGAACTAACAAGCAATGTTCCAGCGGTATGATAGAATAATACCACAGGTGATCACACTGACTCAGTATAGGCAGGTAACAGTTGACAGATAAATGTAAATAGTACACTTGCAGACTGGGGTGTGATGGTTAAGCTGACTTGTATGCAGTATGGGAACTGCAGGACAATCAGGTAACGGAGCACAGCGGTGAATTTGTCTCAAGATGGAAGACATCATGGACACTGCAATGCTGGGGGATAGAGGGTCTGTGTGCAAGTGTGAAAGCTGTGGCACTGACAGGTACCAGAACACAGGCAGCAGAAAGAACTCAGGAGGACAGTGTGAATACAACGGTGTTGGCAGATGTGGAGACACAGCAACAAATGTATTGCAAGTCTGTGAATAGCGTGGGCACTGTGATGCCAGCAGGTGAAGAATATTCAGCGAAGATGGTAAAAAGCTGGAAACAATAAAGTAGCAATTAAGTCACAGTGGATATGAGCACGGGATACAAAGTAAACCTGGAGCCTTAAACTATCCAGGGTAGGAACACATTGTTCAGGCAATGGGTTGCACAAAGGAACTAGTTTGAAGTAGAGATGAGTGGGTCTGGTTCTCAGAGAACTGGACCCACCCGAACTTCACAATCCGAGCTTGTATCCGAGTCCAGCTTGGGTTTTCCTACCTGACTAGGATCCGAAAACGAGGCAAAACTTCATACTGCCGCTGTCAGATTCTCGCGAGTTTTGGATTCTATAAAGGTCCCGGTGACCAGCGTCATTTTCACTCCGGCTGTAGAGAGCGTGCAAAACAGACGTGCTCTGTCTATGCTGCTGTTGTTCAAGGGTGCAGTGTTATTGGGCTGGGGGTCTGTGCTGCTGTTGTTCAAGGGTGCAGTGTTATTGGACTGGGGGTCTGTGCTGCTGTTGTTCAAGGGTGCAGTGTTATCGGGCTGGGGGTCTGTGCTGCTGTTGTTCAAGGGTGCAGTGTTGTTGGGCTGGAGGTCTGTGCTGCTGTTCAAGGGTGCAGTGTTGTTGGGCTGGGGATGCAGTACATAAAAGGGGGCTTCAGTACATAATGTGGTGCTGCTGTGTTGTCCATAAAGGGGCTGGGGCTGCAGTAAATAAAGGGAGGCTGCAGTACATAAAGGGGTGCTGCTGTGTTGTCCTGTCCATCAAGGGGCTAGGCCTGCAGGAGTGCTTAGTCATCATGGGGTGCTCTGTCAATCTAGGGGTGCTCTTCACCAGTGTTTACGCTATTATTGTTCAGTGACACTGCCGGCCAGAGTGCAGTTTATCATCCATGTATTTGTGACTCTGCAGGTGGTCCGTCTGCACTCCACTGCTCCACAGGGATGCTTGGCTATCCATAAAGGGATGTTGTGTTGTTCATCAAGTGGCTGCTTCCATGTTGGGAATTGCTTTTCTAGTGAAGTGGAATCAAGATGAGATTTGGTAGCTGGGACACAGGACCTCAATTAACTGTCTAAAACCCACTGCATTATTGGTGGATATTGGACGCACATCTAATACCAGCATAGATGTTATGGCGTCAGTGATCCACTGTGCAACTGGATGACTACGATCATACCTGCTCACCCTTGCAAAGGATTGTTTAACAGACAATTATTTTTTTAAAGTACTACTAGTAGTCTTCCTGGTACCCTTCTGGGATGAAACTCCACTCCCAGCAGCAGCAGGCATAGCACTCAATGATTCTTCTGGGGCAAGGACTGACGTCAATGATTTAAATATATTTTGTAAATGCCGCCCCATCTCCCTTTATAAATTTGCTTTGGCATCAAAAAATTAAATTAAACTTACTACTAATCAAATCTTCCTTTCCCTGCCTTCAACTACATACATACTTCAACTCCCTCAGGCCTCTTGAATAATAAAAACATTTGATTCCTGATGTGCCATGTTGGAAGTTGAACTGCCACAGCTGCTGCAGTCTTTGACATGCGATTGCTGAATGCTAAAAATGTCTAGAAAGGTTTATGGTCAAAGGCAGTATCTCCTGCATGCCCCTTTAATTTTAAACAATATTCTGAACCACCAAGTTGATTTTGGAGGCAAAACATGGGACATAATGTTCACCTATGCTCTCCCCTGCTCCCTCATAAATTTGCTTCAGAATCAAAAAATATATTTAAATTTACTACCAATCAACCCTTCCTGTCCCTGCCTTCAACTACACATATACTCCATCTTCCTCAGGCCTCTTGATTAATGAAAACATATGTTTCCTTATGTTGGAAGTTTAACTGCCATGTGTTTGTGCCGCCTACTGCTGCCGCTGAGCTTAGTCAGCCAGCTAGCTTGGTGCAAATTTTGGGCCTAAACCAGATGAAAACAATATTGTGAGCTGTGAGGTTGCAAAATTGACAGAAAACAAGTGGAAATTAATGTCATTAAGGTTAATAATACTGTAGGAACAAAAAAAGCCCAAATTATGTGATTTTAGCAGTTTTTATCAATTTTTGAAAAAAAATACAGATCCAAAACCAAAGCACGCAAGGGCAGTTTTGGCAAAACCATATCCAGATCCAAAACATGAAGGAGATACAGATCCAAAACCAAAACACGGGGGTCGGCGCACATCCCTAGTTTAAAGAGGGAGTGGTCTCTAGCCATTGGACTAGTATACTAGGTGAGATAACAGGTGCAGCAATTAATCACATGGAGTGTACCTGTGATGTTCTAAGACAGCAATGAATGAATGTCTGTACCTGTCAGTAATGCTAAGACCCAGATTTGTGACAGTTCTATATAATTGGATTTAAAGTGCATCCTACAATTCCCATATGAATTTGTGACTTGAAGAAAGCTCCTGAGTGAGCTGAAACAGAGTAATAGGCATATATTGTTTACTTTGTCTATTATTGTTCATGTTTATATTGTTAATGTTTTATCTCATGGATAAATCATTGCCTAAGACAATCCACCTTATTTGATATTATAATAGAGGCAGATGTATTGTGTACTCTTTGTACCATATGATAATTTGAAAATCAATCCGAAAATAAATATATGTGCATCATACCATTCTTATTCCCAGCATAACTCACTTTGACCCACAGCATACGACATTTCCCCCACCGTTGTCATTGATGGTTATATGGGGTTATCATGTAACACACCAGTGAGCAGGGCCGTAGCTAGGGTAGTGCGGCCGGTGCCATCGCACAGGGCACCACAGGTCAGGGGGCGCTGTTTGGGCCTGTAAAATTTCTGTTTATTATCATTCTTGCTTGTAGCTTCCTCTTATTTCATCCCCAGCATCTCCTGGCCTCTCCTATCTATTCCCTGGCCCTTCCCCATGAAGCCATGGCCCTTTTTTGGGTGCATTATGTCCCTTTGAAAAATGAGGGGGGCGCCAATGCTCTTTCTGGCACAGTGCACCAAAAAGTCTAGTTACGGCTCTGCCAGTGAGTACTGTTAGATGCTCTCCTATATTTGGGCACTGGCAGGTCTGCATTTATTGGGACATTCTTCTCTTACCACATATGGCTCATTTAATTTTAATATAAGTTATGAGTATAAATTAATTCTAGAAATGAGGGGTTTGGTTTTGCTGAAAACCAAACACACCAGAACTTTGGGGATTCCGAGTCTAACAGAGTCCCAGCTCTCATCACTTTGGGTTTCAAGTAGAACTGAGGACCTCATTCAGAGGCGGTCGCACGGAGCGATTGGACGTAGCGAGCAATGTTTTTTTCAACTGCGCATGCGTGCACCTGGCAGTGCGCGTGCGCAAGCCTGTCTTCCCGACCGCAATCCTCTTCCTCGCAAGTCACTACGAGGTCGTAGCTGTGATTGACATTTCGTGCCGTTTGTGGGTGGTTACAGGGGAAGGTGCTTGTGAACAGGGGTGTGGTGGTGCGCATGCAGGTGTGGTTGACCTTAAAAAGGGCGTTTTAAGGGCGTGCATATATTACTGAGCGAGTCATCACACACGTCATCTCGTTGCAATAACGACGCTACTGCTCGCAGAGCTAAGGGTAGCCCAGGGTCTACCTTAAGCATTGCAACTGCTGGCGATGGTTACTGCATCAACCGATGTTTGTAGGCAATTAACAATGTAACAGGTGTTAATCTTGCTGACGTAGGTTGCCGCCTGCAACCGACTCTTAATTAGGCCATAGAGATAGGAGGTGTGCTTTCATTGTTGTGGGTGTTTCCGCGCTTACGATGTGCTTTGCAACTGAGCGCTCGTTTTGCATATTCTCGGTCACTTTGGGTGTGACCGATCGCTCCCTCTGAATGAGGTCCTGAGTCCTTACTCTGGTCTTCTCACCAAGTTCGGAACTCGGATCTAAAAACCGAATCTTTTAGTTTTGAATTGCATTTAAGTCCCTCCCTCGTGATTTCAAGTGCTGTGACGTGGTCAAAATTGATTCGAAATGGCTGGAATAAAATGTTATTGATGTTAATAACACTATAGGAAGAAGTTAAATGATTTTCGCTGTTTTTATACATTTTTAAAGAAATCCAAAACAAAAACTGAACCAAAAACACTTTAGAGTGGTTTTGCTATAACCAACACTAATATATGGCAATGATTTGGAACCAAAGCCAAAACACGGGGATCTGCAAATATCTCTAATTTATACCTATTCTTTATATCATCCATGAAGGCCATATCTCTAATCTCCTGGAATGGGATTATAGCTGTGCGTATGACACCCCTACTCTTCTTTACAGTGATTATTATACAGGACAGTTCTTCACATATACCTAGGGGCATCATCAGGTCTTTTTCCTTGTAAATGTACAACGCTGATCTGCAGTCACATAGAGACAGGGGTCTTCCATATACTGGGCCTGATTCAGACCTGCTTGCGAGCTCTGAGCGCTCGCAAGCGGGTCGATGTTGGCCCAGTGCGCATGCGCATGATGGAGCCGGCTCTGTTGTTCACATGCGCGAGACCCAGATAGCGACGGGCAAACCGTCGCTCCGGGTCTCATACCAAAGGGGGCATGCTGTCATTGGTGAGTGACAGCATGCCCCCTTTGGTGGGCGTGCCGGGGGGCATGGCTGCCCAGACAGAGGCATTCCCATGGGAACGCCTACTGTCTGGGGCCGGCCCCGCTGACATAACAAGTGATGTCAGTGGGAGTGCTTTCGGCTCTGTTTGAGCCAAAAGCACTCTAGGGCTTGCGGCGACGAGACCCAACCACAAGGGTCTCGTCACAAGCCCGATGGTCGCGATGGTCTTGACCATCGCGACCATCTTCCTGTCCGCTCGCTATAGCTGTGGGTGGTCACCCACAGCTATACGAGCTGCCAGGAGGCAGCTCTAAAAATCAAGAAGGACGGCCCTGATTCAGAGCAAGTGCTCTGTCAGAGCATCCGGCTCTGAATCAGGGCCACTGTCACATCTTATCTGAACATGTCTGTGTTTACTCTTCGCCTTGCTGGAGATATTGTACTGCCCAGGACATGATCCTATGTACTCACTATGGCTAATATATTTGTCAGTCAGACTTATTACAAAGGAGATTCACTGAGACAGTCCTCACCATTGGTTGTCAATCAGTCATAAAACATAACATGATTGATTGGGAATCATTACTAATACTTATCCTAGTTTCACATCCCAGAACTGACTCTGTGAACAAGCAAGTCATGGTTAAAACTTCATCAGACCACCTGAGATTCCTCTGTGTTCCAGCAGACTCTCCAGCAGGTATTCTCTTTTCCTTCTTTCACTATATTACTGAGACTTGGCTGAGATAGGAATTCAACTCCCCACAGCCAGCGTCATTTGCAGGCTTTATCTGGGATGTGTGTATTGGCACTCTCCTTGGTTGTTCACTGCCCTAGGGCACACAGTTGTAAGCAGATATGGGACACATTTGAAAAGAGTTATTTCTTATCTCTTTACTATACTTCTGACTCCTTTTGGGAGCTAACATTGTTTATATAATTTATATCTGCCTTAGCAAACTGTTTTTGGTGGACTTTGAGCTTTAAAGCTTTAATTAGACTACTACATTTCACTATAGCTATTTCTGGGCTAGGATGCAGTGACCATTTATATGTTTAATTATGTTTACATATGTTATTGACATTGTTATATTTTGCTTTTTGACTACACATTATATGATTGATATCTGAGTGTTAAAATAGTCATTGGACTCTTCTTTACCATTTGTGGACATAGGGATATTGTATTGCAACCTATCAGCCAAATCTGGGATTACTCTGTTACATACAGTATCCCTATATATCTGTACCCTAATTAGTTATTTGGGGTTATTTTCCATACAATTCGGATTCATTTCCCCAGGCTGACATTAGATCCAGATCCTACTTCTACATATTGAGGAGGGCATCACAGCACTCTCATTGACAATTCACTGCCAGCAGGAACATGATTAACAGTAGAAATTGAACACAATCTATGTAACTTTTCCAATTGCTCTTTACTATTCTTTGCATTTTTATTAAACTGAATATTTATATTCATTATCTGTCCTTTTGCTTTAATATGCTTGATTATAATTATAAGATATAATCTAAAGTATATGCACAGATTTTTCAATTACTATTTGTTACTGAATATGTATGGTCGATTCTGAGATACTCATACTTCTAAGGTATCTGAGCTAGGTTTAGACATTATATTTGGTCTATGACTTCAGCTGAATCAGCAAACTTTATTATACAGTACTTTTGAAGTACATTTGATCAGTAATTTAAGGAATATACACCTAATTTACACTTGGTGGAGACCAACCTTGGCAAACTCTGTGTGAGTTTTCTACATTATTGTTATGTACATTCATATTATATTTCTTATGTAGTTTGTTTATATAATTTTAGATGCATTAATGAAAGCTAAGTTTTGGTTATAACTACATGAGTGCCTCTTGAAAAGAGTTTTCCTTTATCTAACTATAGGATGGAGTAATAGGTGTAATGTATTTCTGTCTTGAAGAGAAAGAAATACTGTATGAGGGTGAATTCCCAATAATAGTAATGAGAACAAATATGTGAAAATGAGGTAAGTAGTCCCAACAATAAACACTACAAATATGTGAATAAGATTAGGAGTGGAATAATCCTTTAGCTCAGATGAGCCACTGTAATGGATGGTGCTGTGCATGACTAAACCAGTTGTGGAGATCTTGTGGACACACTAGGTAAAAGAAAATCCCTTTATGGTTCTCCAATTATTCTTCTCACTTGGCCATGTATAGTTGAGATCATAGCAAAAATAGGCATCTGGAACAATATCTATAAATTCTGACTTTTTGTGGACAAATGGATCAGTACTCAATTGTCTTTGTTCACCTGTGCAGGATCTTGGCTCACTCGAGATACCTGGAGCACTAGGCTGTATCTGGTCAACTCTGAATACCTGGACAGAGTCTGGACTCCTCTGAATCAGATCTGGATTCCCTCTGGACTCTGGAACTGCTAGATTTGTCCAGGACATTGACAGCTTCCTTTTCAACACTGGCAGTTTGCTCTCTGATACTGAAAATCTACTCAGTGATTCTGTTAAGCTGGCCATCCACTATACAATTTTCTGTCAGATGTGTCCAATCTGGCTGATTGGAATGAAAACCTGGTAAAGTATGGGAGCAAATGACAGTTGATCATATGGTTTTAAACACTGAAAATAGGACAAAAAAATTGTTCAAATTGGTTAAATTTGTGTGTTTTAACCAAATTGTCTGAACAACCATTTTTGGCTATTTTCCAGTGTTTGTGAGCAAATGGACAATTGTCATTTGCTCCCATACATTACCAGGTTTTCATTCCAATCAGCCAGATTCCTCTACAACAATGACCATGTTGTGTTAGATGCAGTGGATGTGTCAACTGTATGATGCCAGGACCCACCTTTCCTCATCCACAAGCTGTGATACAGATAACAATCAAATATGGGGCTTATGTAATAAGATGCCACTTGCAGCTGGTGCAGGAATTCCTGCAAAGTTTAGCTAACAATTGCATATGGTATGCGCTTATTCCTTTTAGAAGCAGCATCTGGTGCAGCGGCTACAAGGGGGAGGAGCCAGTGCAACTGACGGCAATCCTTGCCTGACACAACTGTAATGCAGGGCCTGGACGCGAGCCGCAGTGACTGGGATGGCAAGGCAAAAGGTGCCGGTGCGGCTCATGGCACACCTCATCTGACACAACTGCAATGCAAGAGGGGGTGCTGGATGTGTCATGACCTCAGCAACCCCCGAAGCTGCAGGCAGTGATGCCGTGGTGCGGGTCTGTAAAGACCGCACTCCACAAGTATCCACTGAAACGTCCATAGTGTTGGGAGGTTAGGAAGCAACCGCTAAACACCAGGGAGGGGGAGCATAGCAGTGGGACAGGGCCATGGCAGCAGGTGTCAGAGATGAGAGGGAGAAAAACTGGAATTACAGGGGGAGCAGGTAGCAAAGGAGACAGCAAGAGGTGGTAGAGGGGTGAAGTGGGTAAGAGTGAGAAAGAGACAGTTGTGAGGAAAGAAGTGACAGATTTGAGGAAAATAAAGATGCAGGGAGAAAACAGAGAATAGACAGTAATTATTTAGCAAAGGAAATGACAAATCTATGTAACACTTATCCAGCCATGCTCTGGGGGATCAAACCCGGAAGAGGGAAAAAAGGAATCTCTTCTGCCTATTATATGGACTGTCTAACAACCCCTCCCGCTAACACCTAATAGGCTAATGAACCCTGTCATTCAACACTCGTAATCTAAATACATACCACCCCTTTTTTACCCCTAGCCTTCTATCGATCCATAAAAAAAACCACGTATATTATACTGTATATCCTCAGACTTAATTACGTTTTCAGTTACTTGAAAGGACTTTTTCTTCTGACAAATCACTTTCTGGTGACAGTTCCATGTACATAGAGCAACAGCTGACTTTGCTAACAACTTCAATGTACAAAATGATTTAACTTTTCTACTCACACTAGTACTTTCCAGATAAACTTCTATGCAACTTGTTAAATAGATTGGGCACTGACGCAATGTTGAACGAAAGTTAGTTTTGCGGATGGATCTTGTGTGGTTTCTCTCTGTGCATGCTCCAGAGCTGAGCGTAAACAAATACAGGTGATGCAGCGTTGTACGCAATCTCTGTCACATCTGCACTTGTGGCCAGGGGCACAGAGAGGAGGGGAGAACAGGTACTACTTACCCGGGCCCAGGCTTGCAAAAGGGGCACGGATTCAGTGCCGCCCCCTCCCTCTTATTTCACAGCTGCCCAGCACATGCTGCTGTGTGCTGGGCTGCAGTAGGATACTTCTCGATGCTGCTAAGCAGCAGCCGCAGCAGTCTCCTATGCCTCTGGGGGGGAAGTGATCACACTAATCACACCACCCCTGGCTTTGCACTGGCTGACGGGCTCACAGCGCCCCCTCCCCAGCGCGCAGCCCTGCACTGCTCTTGATGCCCCTCCTTGTGGCTGAAGGGGTAACTGGGTGTTAATGGGGTGTTCGCATGTTAGTAAATTTGTTGAGGGCATTTTAGTGTATGTGTAAATATGTATATAGTGTAGTAGGATCTTTTGCACCAAGACTAGTGATGTTTACAACTCTGCACGCAGGCAAATATACATACACTACAGTTCAAGTTTGGGATCACTTAGAAATTTCCATATTTTTGAAAGAAAAGCACTGTGTTTTTCAATGAAGATAACATTAAATTAATCAGAAATACATTCTATACATTGTTAATGTGGTAAATGACTATACCAGCTGCAAACGTCTGGTTTTTAAAGGAATAGCTACATAGGTGTATAGAGGCCCATTTCCAGCAACCATCACTCCAGTGTTCTAATGGTACATTGTGTTTGCTAAGTGCATTAGAAGACTAATGGATAATTAGAAAACCCTTGTGCAATTATGTTAGCACAGCTGAAAACGGGTTTGCTCGTTAGAGAAGCTATAAAACTGGCCTTCCTTTGAGATAGTTGAGTATCTGGAGCATCACATTTGTGGGTTTGACTATACTCTCCAAATGGCCAGAAAAAGAGAACTTTCATGGGAAGCTTGACAGTCTATTCTTGTTCTTAAAAATGAAGGCTATTCCATGTGAGAAATTGCCAAGAAACTGAACATTTCCTACAATGGTGTTTACTACTCCCTTCAGTGAACAGCACAAACAGGCTCTAACCAGAGTGGCCAAGAAAAAGCCATATCTGAGACTGGCAAATAAAAGGAAAAGATTAATATGGGCAAAAGAACATAGACGTTGGACGAGGAAGATTGGAAAAAAGGGTTATGGACAGATGAATCGAAGTTTGAGGTGTTTGGATCACACAAAAGAACATTTGTGAGACACAGAACAAGTGAAAAGATGCTGGAAGAGTGCCTGACGCCATCTGTCAAGCACGGTGGAGGTAATGTGATGGTCTGGGGCTGCTTTGGTGCTGGTAACGTGGGAGATTTGTACAAGGTAAAAGGGATTTTGAACAAGGAAGGCTATCACTCCATTTTGCAACGTCATGCCATACCCAGTGGACAGCACTTGATTGGAGCCAATATCCTCCTCCAACAGGAAAATTACCCAAAGCACACCTCCAAATTATGCAAGAACTATTTAGGGAAGAAGCAGGCAGCTGGTATTCTATCTGTAATGGAGTGGCCAGCGCAGTTACCAGATCTCAATCCCATTGAGCTGTTGTGGGAGCAGCTTGACCATGAATGACAGCTAGAATGACAAAGGTCTGCAATACTGTAATTGCTGCAAAAGGAGCATTCTTTGACAAAAGCAAAGTTTGAAAGACAAAATAATTATTTCAAATAAAAATCATTATTTCTAACTTTGCAATGTCTTGACTATATGTTCTATTCATTTTGCAACTCATTTGATAAATAAAAGCCAGTTTTGTAAAACACGTAATTGTCTGGGTGACCCCAAACTTTTGAACGGTAGTGTAGGTATTTCTGTGCATGCAATGTGTAGGTAATTGTAGCCAACTTCAGCGTTCAGCTCTTTAGCAGCCACATTACATTTAATACTATACCAATAAGTGGTAGTTTTCCCCTTGAGACCAGTCTTGCTACCTGAGGCTCCCTATAGTGACATCACCAAGATAAACTGTTCATTTATTCACTTGATGTATGTGCACTTGTCATTTTAGGGCCTCCATATATAATGTTATCACACTATTGCCTTCTCTTTACACAAGTGCTCTCTTATTTTTCTCCAAATAGAACATTAAACGACATGCCGTATAAACTGTATAGTGAAAAAAAAAAACATTACAACTCTTTTAGCACAAGTTAACGAAGAGTAAGGAAAAAGGAAATATATGAAATTATTTAAAATAAAGCATAACCCAGCTTTGTTATATTGAGATAAATTAAATTCTTATCTATTGATTACATTTAAATCATCTATATTTCTTGCTTTGCTGTTGTGACAAAATCAGTATTGTCTAATATAGACTATAAAATGTCTCCCTCCGGCACTCCTTGTACTCGGCTGCTGAGTAACACTCTGGTCTCACAGTCGTCCTCTGCAATTTGTGCAGCTGATTCTCAGCTTGCTTGTACATGCAGATTGGCATTATTCAGCTTTCTGAATGAGACTAGAGAATCATGATGGAACACGCTCTCTCAGTAGGGCAAATAGTCATTAACATAATAAGTTAAATTTGCCCTAGAGCATTTAGGCAGAGACATTTATTTAACACGTTCAGTGGGGGAAATTATGCATATTATTGAATTGCAAAATGAGTGTATTCTAATGAGGATGTTTGGCTGAAAAGTCTTCAGAAGCAATTTACTAGGAAAAAAAACAGTAAGTCATAATGGATATATTCAATATCTGATACAATGTGCTGCAAATATGTCCAAAGCTCTATGTCAGAAAAACATAAGTGTTGATTTCCCCAGGAAATAACTGGGACACTATTCATCTTTAATTAGAAAGAGCCCACCAAAGATTACTATTCATGTTGTTTTGATGTACATTATGCTGATTTGCATTAATCACTGGCAAATCAGCAGATTCCTATCTAGCACATGCTTTCCAGTTATTCTATAGCGGCTGACTGGCGTGCCTCACTTCCTTCCACAAGGTCAACAAGATTTTTTATTATTTGGTCCTGAATTTAGTGACAAATGAAAAAATAGTATTATGTAAATAATAAAAATGTTTTGTTTCTAAAATAAAAAGTGGACCAATCAGTAACAGTAGAGCATGGCATGAAAGAGGAAGCTGATCTTTTGAAAATCTTATATTGACAGTAAAGTGCTGTGGAAGTTATGAAAGATATATTCAAATAAGATGGCCCTATTCTAAATGATAAAACAATATTGGTGTAACGCACTGCAAAGAACCACTTATAGCAATCTCTACCTGACTCTATGTACAGAAGAATCAGGCCCCACCTTCTTGTGAATGTTTAGCGATATTATCGTGAAACCAATATCATTACCTTTGTAGTTATTGAGCGAGATTTATAGGAATACATTCAGAATCTGGATTATCTGTTAGCAATGATGTAACTATTTTTATATTGAATTTTCACTGGTTAGTGGTTAGGGTTAGAGTTAGGCTCACCAGAAAAATACATTGTCTATATTGTAATCATGTCGACATTTCATCATTGGTTGGAATCCCGACAACGCATCCCAGCAGAGGAGGAAATCCCGATCGTCAAAGATAAGTATATACTAACCTTTTTCTACCCCCTAACCCTAACCCTCCCTAATCCCCCCTCTAAATTCCTAAACCTAACCCCCTGGGGGTGCCTAACGCTAACCCCCTTCCCCTAGCCTAAACCTAACCTCCCGGGAGGTGCCTAATCCTAAATCCCCCCCTCGAACCCTAATCCTAACCCTCCCCTCCCCGCGGCTATCCGTGCTCGGTGCCCAGCGTCCCTTCGATCAGGATGCCGGGCGTCAGGCTCCCGGCATATGTCTAATGACAGGCGTCGACATATCGATGCCTGTCTTTAGACCCTTGCCAGGATATGACAGTCGGGAAGCCGGCTGTCCGGATTAGGTCCGCCGGCTACCCAACTGCATACCATAATGACTACAGACCCTAATAAACTTATTGTACAACCAATTGCTCCTCATACCACTTCTAACCCCCAAACCAACATGCAGGTCCCACTGCTCTGAGGAGAAGCCCCATTGCACATGGAGCCCTTGGGTTTTAAGACGTCCCTCATATTTTCTACTCTCTTATCGGGAGGGAGCATACACAATTGTTATTCTGATGTACACCTTGCTCCTAGCTGAATGCATCTCCCCTTACTTACACTCAGGGTGCAGATACTGTACATACAAATCTACATGAGCAACTACAACAGCAACTGTATAATTAGCAAGAAAAAAAATATGGAGGATAGAGAAAAACTATTCTTCAAAGCTATACAGAAAGTAGCCAGACAGCAAGGTCTCTTCTTTGACAGTCCCTCTCACCTTCTGAGTCCTCTGAGTTCCAAACTTTCACACTGCACAATGCTCACTCCTGGGACAATGTCCTCTACACCTCACAGCTCACTTATTGGGGCACACGTATCCTTGTTATATCCTGGGGATGCTTAGATGTATCATAAGTCCTTATGTGACAGACACAGGTCATATATCAAGGCTTAATTCTCTGTAAAAAAAATTGATAGCAGTTTGGTTATTACTGTAATAATATTGTTTAATAATATAATTAGAAGATAATTTATTTAAAATCTCAAATTGCATTTTGCAAGCTGTAGCAATTGTGTCACTACACAGTTACAGTACATAAAATTGATTTACAGAATTTCTGATTAATCTCTGCATTCATCCTAAATAGGGCAATTTACACATCTAAAAATTCAAGCTAAGGATAAATCCATATTGGGCCTGGATCCGAGTTGTACGCTATGCAGATGTTTTCACAGTTAAGCAATTATCGGTCATCTGCACATGTGTCAAGGGACATTACCATAATCGTCGCAGTGAGTACTTGTTCACACTGTAATTGACAGGGAGCATTTGCTGGTGGTAACAGGTACTGTCCATTAAAAACGCAGGTATGTTGCGACCACTATGGACATTTTTGCACATCCTGAATCTGCGATCCCATACGCAGTAAACATGGCTCCGGCATCTTATTTCCCACGGCCATACTGCATGACCACAGAGTTACTCAGGACTGCTAACAATTAATGATCTGCGACTGATGCTGCGTCTTTGTACGCAGATGCTGGGATTTGCAATGCCGCAGGTAGGCGCCTCAATACATCTCCTGGCGGCTGTGACATTTGCAGATTTTCGCATAGCAGCTGTGTACTGGATCGTAGCCGCGATGGCAAAAGCGTCCAACTCTGAATTAGGTCCATAGTAAGATATTCCAGTTTATCGGACAACGTAAATACACAAACCCAAAACGCAACCCCCTTTTTTTTACTGCATTACAAATAAATGATGAAGATAAAAGATTAAAATTTATCATAAATTTAAAAAAAATAGTAGATTTTTTGCACAGTAGTGTACAAAGTTATGTAATATATTATAATATTATACCTGAAGCATAAAATCATAGCCAGTCTTGAATCTACGGTTTTGTTTCAGATTTAATTAAAATTGCAACTTTGCAATACACAGTATAAACCTTTATCATTTGATCATATAAAATGTTGAGTACACAGGATATTTTGCATTCAAATGAACACCTGATAGAAAAGCCAGTGTACAGTATCAATTACTGAGCTGATGTGATGACAATACTTTAGATGCCTCAGAAGGATCCAATACATTTTCACAGTTTCTGTTCAGTTCTAGGTGTCTCTAAACTGATTGACATGCTTCTTACTTTTGTGCTGTCGCTAAATAATATGCATTCTTTCAGAGGAACCATTTTGTATAAACATATGAAAAAAATCTCTCTTTCTCTCTCTCTCTCTCTCTTTATCTATCACAATTATTTACATAATGGGAGAGAGCTTTTGGCACACAGATGATTTGCCGCCCAGTGCTGAAATCACTGAACATGACAATTAGTAAAGTAATATAATTCATGGTTTGTATTAATTAACGTTACTGGGTTATTATTATGTTAATTCTATATAATAAATCACTTGCATTGTACTCATTTTCTTTGCCGTATTCCAACATAGGGTGTGGTGCAGAGGATTACCAAAGGTAGCTTAATGTTTTCAGGGTGCTACTTTCAATTTTATTGACATAACTCAAGTCTTGAAACAACATTGCCAGGCCGCTTAGCAAAATTTGTGTACAAGCCAAAAAGCATTGTACGTGTCAACACATTTACACACTCATAAGAGCAGAGATGGTGTTTTCGTAGAAGGTTGATATCAATAATGATCGTTTTCCAGGGTTCCAGAGCTGTCATATCCTCAGCAATGGCACACAGGCAAATATGGGCCGTCCTTCCCTAATTAAAGTAATGAATGGCAGGATGACACAGGGCCTAATTCACTGTGGACCGTTATTGTGATTGCAGCTGTGATTACGCATTCAGCCTCGCTGTGAAAATATGCTAATGAATGCTATCGCAATGCCATTGCACAGCCAGCATAGAGACACCCACTGCCGCTATCTCACATCCATAATACCTTGCAGTGCTGCATATACATCGGTACTATCAAGTAACATCGGTCCCTCATGCAGAATTACAGCAGATCTGACCTTATTCTGAAATTGCTAACCTCATTGTACGCAGTGAGTAGTCAAGCTGTGTATGCCATTGCAATTAATAATTTACGTACGCCCATGCAACCACGTTCAAACAGCCAATCTAGTCTGCGTTTTGCCGACTAACCCCCCATCACCACCCCCAAATGCACACTGCCTGTCAATCACTCTGTGATGGCTCTCCGTGGTCTGCATGATCACAGTACAATCGCAGTGATAAATTTGCACAAGCACACTGCGATATATATACATGCGCAGTCTGCAACAACCGGCAATCTGCATCCGCTTTAGCAGTTGTGATCCATGCTGAATGAGGCCCACAGTCCACAGTAACAGCATTTGTGCTTCACATAACTTTTCTAACTGTAATGACTTTTGTTGAAGAATCAACAGACACCTTTGCAATTTACCACCAATACTCTAAAGCCAGAAAAACTGACACCAAAAAAGGATAAGGCTATGAGGGTTTAGCAATCTTGAACTTCCTTATCAATAATTATATCCTAGATACTGCCAGCAAAAATTGTTTATCATATTGAAACTCCCACTTCAAACAATGCTAGTGCCTTGGATTTGGTCTATCTAGCAGAATAAAGATGGTATAACTCAATAAACATTACCATAATATGATAGACCATGGCACAAATTTATCAAATATACAAAGAACTAAAAAGCTCTGTGCAGGAACGAAACGTGTTGACAAAGGAGTGTACGTTTGCTGCACAGAATATCTAAATAGACTTTTTAATATAATCACACTATACACTTGTTCTAAATGTGTACTCTTCTATCAAATTCAAGCTGTGGTAATCCATATTGCACACTACAATTAGTTAAATTGAACAAAATGTCCACCAAATCTTTCCATATGCTAACCGAGTCTTATGGGGCAGATTGTATGTCACGTGCACCTGTATTTGAGACTTAGGGGTATATTTACTAAACTGAGAGTTTTTAGAAATGGAGATGTTGCCCATTGCAACCAATCAGTTTCTACTTAACATTTAACTATCACCTTCTAGAAGATAATAGCTAAAATCTGATTGGTTGCTATAGGCAACATATTCACTTCTAAAAACTCTTTAGTAAATATACCCCTTAGTGATGGTTTTGATGATGTCAAAGATGATGAATGTTCTGGAAGGCCTTGCACATCAAAAACAAATGAAAATGTGGAAAAAATTGAGAAAACTGTTCAAATTGACTGTCGATTTAGCATCCGAACAATAGCAGAAATGGTAAACATTGACAAATGAGACACTACAGTTCCCTGGGTGTTGGACAGAATTCAACTGTGGAATGGGGGGATTACTGAAACAAATCGGTGCCAGTTGCTTTACTGGACATAAGTTTAGGTGAATGTGCTCATGGTAGGAATGGTCTTTATTTTTTCCCTGAGGATTTTATATGGACTACAATGCAGTTTAACTTAGGAGTTTTATATGTTTCAGGATTGTGGGAGCAGGTGAATGAAAGGTTAAGTGCTGCAAACTCTCAGTAAGAGCTCTCCTATGGGAGAATTTAATTACTGGTAATATTCACAAAGTGGCGTTATTTTTCAGCTAATATATTTGGGATGCATGTTAAATAAATAACCCCTTTCATGATGGAATTTTTCTGGCTGCCTCTTTACTACCTAGATTTAAATCACTCAAGATTCAATTTATTTATTGTCAAAAAATAAAAAAAAGCATTAAATAAAATGCATTGCAATTTCCAATAAAAATAAATAAAATACTACAATATTAGAAAATTAAACTAACAATTACAGATTGAAGTAAAATATTCTGCACCCTGCTAGTATGGCATCTAAGGCAAGTATAACATTCCTTGGAGGACATCAAGGAAAAAAGGGACACAACAACGGTGACTAGGATCAGCAATAATAATCATATTAGCTTTTACTAAGCTCCTCCAAGCAAAAAAGTCCTCCAACTTTGGCAAAGATTGACCAATGGTTCTCTCAGCTGCTTTGACCACACCATGTGATTCATGGTAAGAACAAGTGGATTTCCATACCACACGGTGATAGCATAAGTTAAGATGATCTCAATTAAGCAGCTATAAAAATGTATAAGAAGAATATGTTTTGTAAACCCACTGACTGCAGTCTTCTTAAAAAGAAAAGGTGATGCTGAGCCTTCCCAACTACAGCTGAAATATGAGAAGACTATAATAAATCATCTGTAAGATCAATGCCTAAGAACTTAAATCCACTGACCATCTCTACCGCCATGCTATTCAAAAATAACGTCTGTGAGGCAGTTTTCCTAGCTCTCTTAAAATCTACCTCCTTGGTTTTCTTGCCATTTAAAAACAAACAATTATCCCCCCACCTAACAAGTTGCTTGATCTCTTCCCTATAACTCACTTCGTCCCCACCAGTTATCAGGCCCAGTACTGTAGAGTCATCTGCAAATTTACAATTAAGTTAGACTCTGAGCATGAAATACAATCAGATGTATACAATGAATATACTGTAAAAGGGGCTTAAAACACACCTTGAGGCACTTCTGTATTTATTATAAACCTAGATGAAAGTGCAGTACCCATCTTGACATAAATGCGGACAACCAATCAAGAAGTCTAACAGCCAATTACACATGGGCACATTATAACCAATCTCCTGAAGCTTGCTAATTAGCACAGCAGGAATAACAGTATTGAAAGCAGAACTGTGAGTCACAAATAATAACCTAGCATACAGTACTGTATAAGTCCCTAATCTCTAAATGTCAGAGGACCTTGTGGAGAACCATAAGAAAAGCATCCTCGGTGGATCAGTTGGCCTGTATGCAAACTGATGATAGTCAAAACCCACTGGGGTACCATTCTTAAGGTGATCTTAAAGCACTTCATTATTAACGAAGTGAGAGCAATGGTACAATAATCATTGAAACCAGATACCATCAAGGATGTAAGGATGGCAACAATCATAGTAGTTTTAAAACAGATTGGAATAATAAACTAATGAGAAATTAAACAGCCTAGTAAAAATATCCACTTTTTGTGTAAACACTGCCTACTGTAACTTCAAATACATGTAAGGTCAAACATCTCTCAGAAGGGGATATACATATTTTCACTGCAGGGATTAAATTAGTCTCATCAAAACTTGCATAAAATGTATTAAACTCATCTGCTGAAGTTGCATCTACTTTGTAAAAAAGAAGAATTTATAGCCTTATAGTCATTTATATGTCTGATTCCCTGCCACATCTCAAGTCAACAGATTCTCTTCTTAGAATAAACCTCCTTAGCCAACCAGATACCTTTCCTCAAATTTGAACAGGAAATTTTATATGTTACAATATTCCTTAATCTAAATGCGCTATTCCTAGATCTTAGAAGGGAAAAAAAACATTAATTTCTCATCTAAGGTTTTAATACAGCAGTAACACTTTCAATACAGCAGTGTCTCTATTGTGAATGATTACGAACAAAATGCTTTTAATTTTAGACTATAGAGGGGTCCTCTGTCTTGCATACCTGTGCCATCCAAAGTCTAACTCTGCACTACGCTACTTTATTTAAACCAGATCCACTCTCATCACTTTCTGCTCCATATCCGGGAATAATTTTACTTATTTTAGCTGCAACTTGGAGCGTAGTTTTTAATGAAGAATGCTGAGGTATGTAATTGGGCTTTTCAAATTGAAATATCTTAATCCACATATAACCCTTTCTATTGATTAAAACAATAGCACATTTGTCAACATGCCTTGAGCAGTACTGGCCCCTTGCAATGAAGGGGATTCCAAAAAGGTCTCAACACAGGATTAAAATCTGATTAATGCATTTTGCTGAGGTGACCCTCAGCTTCTTCAGAACACTTGCTTCTGAAGAAGCTGAGGTTCATCTCAGCAAAACACATTAAGCAGATTTGAATTCTGGTGATATTATTCCTCATTGTATACTGGTCTAGTAGGACTGAGGGCCTGATTCAGCTTTGGAAATAGAGTAAGATTTAGCACCTAACTGATCATCTTGGTGAAACCACATTGCACTGCAGGTGGCGCTGATTTAAAATGTGCAGAGAAATTTAGATTTGGGAGGGTGGTGTCCAAACTGACATCTAAAGTGCAGGGTAATAATAAAGCTGTGCAGTATTTGTGGGCTACATACAAAAGCAGCCAGTATTTACACTACATGCAAAAATATGTATATATCTACACCCCTTGCACTGCAACATGGTTTGTCCAGGTACACAGTTAAGTGCTAATTCTCACTCTATTCCCAAATCTGAATCAGTCCCTGAGTTCCAACAAATTAGCCATTGATGCTCTATATCTAGATTAATGACTTTTGGATATTAACAGTTCTATATTTGGGTAAATTACTCATGATCTTATTATTTTTATTCTGATTGCACAAGATTACTAGATCAGTATGATTATTCATATATATTCTTATAATAAATAAACAGAAAGTTTTTTTTTATCAAGCCATATGCATATTTTAAATAATTATTTGTGTTACACCTGTAGCACTGTATACCTCTTTGACATATTGTTATATCCAGTACCTACTTGGGAGGCTCACAACCTCCTTACACAGCTTGCTTTGGTGTCATTTATAGCACCAACTTGGTTCGTATTGTTATTTCTTATCCATTCAAACAAAGGTGTATGTTGGTCATTAACAAAATCTCGCAATCCTGCCCTCAGACCAAATGCTTAAATAACGTGCCTCAACAAATGGCAATAACTTTACAAATCAATATACTTTTTTGTATTTACAATAACATATCAAGTGTGCTGTGCAGATTATAGTAATAAATAAATAAATACAATAAGTTATCGCTTTCTACTCTTGTATGAGGAATGTGCATTGTTTTCAGTTATGGTTACAATGCTTTATGTGCAAACTAATTTGTTGACATTTGATATCTTTTGCTGACACCAATGTATTCAGTTCCCCGTCCTCTTGGATAATTAACAAAATCTTCTACAACACTTTAAATGATCAGATTAAAGTAAGTCAAAGAGAACATATGAGCTCTCATACTACTGACGGCAAACCCCCTTCCCCACTTCTGACTACCATAATAATGGTTGTCCAACTCTTCAACTCCCATCTTTCTGAGCTTCAGAATATATATATATATATATATATATATATACACAGACTCCAGAAGTGCGGCACTCAGGGTATGACAAAAACAAGCCAATAGTCAATGTCTTCATATATATATAAAATCTAATGATTTATATCATGTAAATTAAGGAAAATTGTGTCTTCCTGCCATCCTTAGGCTCAACACAGTTGGACATCATTTCATCCGCAACACTTCTGATCAACTATTAGCATCCTGTTGCATCCAGAAGAGAAGGATATAAGGTCATTAAGAGGGGGAGATGTGGCAGACAAGAGGGTAGAAGGTGTAGTATTAGAGGAAATAGAGTGGTTGGGCAGGTGGGAGAAAAAAAGGGGGATAAGATTTGGATAGGTGAACAGATGGGATGAGGTGACAAAGTGAGACATACTTGCAAAGGAATGATAAAGAAATGGACAGACATCTTAATTGTGGAGACATACTGTAGGCACACAAACAATAGAGGAGGGAGAAAAAATACTAGAAGAAAGACAGGAATACAGTGGATCACATAACATGAAAGGCACACAAAAGTGGAGAAAGAAGGAAGTAGATATAAAACAAGAGATACAAATACACAATGGGGGGAGGCAGAGACACACATGGACAAGGGAGCAAAGGCAGAGGAACACGTGGGCAGAGGCACCCATAGGGATTCAGGTAAGGGCAGACATGGGGAGGGGGCAGTGGCACTCATGGCAAAAAGACAGAAATACACATACATAATTGGGGGATGGAGGTACACATGCCAAGAAAGCAGAGGCACACAAGAGAAAGAGAGCAGAGGCATACATGGTAAGGGGCAGGGCTGTAACTAGGGGTGTGCAAGCAGTGCTGCTGCACAGAGCATAGAGCCCTGTAGGCAGCACTGTCACTGCTCCACATGGCCCCTGCATCTGGCTGGCAGGGAGAAAATAACAGTATGGGGAAGTGAAGTAAAGGGTAGGAAGGGAGAAAAGGGAATGTCATGACAGGTGGGTAGGCTGAGTTAGACACAATGGAGGAAGGTGGCGAATGAGGAGAGGAGGAGGAAAGAGGAAGTAGAGGGCGGGGGTGGGGACATTGTGCACACCAGTTTGCCCCTTAAGAAAAGTGGAACCCAGGCATATTCTCTTTGTGCTCCTCTTTAATATGACTAACCTGATAATTCTGGACACAACCTGCCTCTGTCTGTAAATCAGAGGCTGTTCATTCCTGGGATCAGCTTAATTGGCAAGCTTCCCTGTCACTCCTGGCCCCTTGCAATTGCATCTCCAATAGTCAACTGAGAACAAAATATAGAGGGTACAGTGGCAAAAAGATGCTTAGTTCACCCTTGGGAAAGGCTGTGCTGGGGACAGTCTTAAGGAAATCTGATATTTTACTGTGAACATACAAAGGATAATAGAACATACAAAGGATCATAGAACAACACATATAAATAATAGGGAAACATGATTTGGGTTATCTTTAGGAGTGGGTGGTCCATCAGTCTATCTATGTATTTTTCCATCTGTCCATCCTTTCATCCATCTAAATATCTACTGTATATATTTATTAAATCTAGGTGAATGAGTGAATAACTCACATTTGTATTGATATTATAGAGAGCAGAGGGATCTACTAACCTGATGATGAACAAGCACCAGGGTTGGGGAAGAGTTCAGGAATATTCTGTTTTTTTTATCAGTATACTATAGAGTGTGTCTTTGGAAGATTGACAAATAGGATGTGAGAGGACAGTTTTTGAGATGATATATTGGTATGCAAGGACAGTTTCTTCTTCTTTGTAGTGTGGATTCCTGTCTGCGCACCCTTTTACTTTTTTATGTGTTGTTGAATGTGGATTTTGGTGTTTTGTTTTAACAGGGGAGGACCAGCTTGGTGGGAAACCATTGCTCTTCAGCTACCACAGGTGGCACAAAGGTTTTTGTGGAGCACTTCTCCATTGAATTACAGTGAGTTTGTCACAACCTGTGGGGGATGCCTGGATATTTTCCTTGCAGGAGACACCAGTATTTTGAAGGGAAGTGGAAGTGGATATCTCAGGTGCATCGGGAGTGTATGGCCACCTCAAAAAGTAATGGAGCTGTCTGGGTGCAATACTTTCTTACCCATCCCTCTTTTCTTATCTGATTGAATTCATAGAGCTATTACCTCTTTTACACCAGTCATGTCTCCTGGTCTTTATTTTAGTCTTAAGGTTAAGTAAAGAATCAAAGGGAGGTTTTTAATGCCCAGGCAAAGCCATCAACTGCTCAGTGTCTTAATGCTTGACAATGAGCTATATTTTTTCCTAATATCAACCAGACCTCAAATTTTCCTTAAGAGTAAATCCAATACAGGTTGAGTCTCCCATATCCAAATATTCCGAAATACGGAATATTCCGAAATACGGAATATTTTTAGCATGACTGAGAAAGTGAAACTTTTGCTTTCTGATGGTTTAATGTACATAAACTTTGTTTAAATCACAAATTATTAAAAATATTGTATAAAATAACCTTCAGGCTGTGTGTATAAGGTGTATAGAAAACATAAATGAATTTCATGTATTTAAACAAACTTTTTTGATGCAGAAAATTATAAAAAATATAGTATAAAATGACCTTCAGGCTATGTGTATTAGGTGTATATAACACATAAATGCATTCTGTAATTAGATTTGTGTCCCATTCCAAAGATATTTCATTATTTTATGCAAATATTCCAAATTACGGAATATTCCGTTATCCAAAATATCTCTGGTCCCAAGCATTTTGGATATGGGAGACTCAACCTGTAATTGCCTTGTACTCTTCTTATTTCCTGGACTTCCCTCTTTTTTTACAGTGTTTTATTTAAAATTAATATGACAGCAAGACAAGCAATTATGTTAAGCTGACTGATTATTTTAATGCATTAAGTTAATGCACTGTAAGTATATAAACTTGTCAAAAACATGTCAGTAAATCACAATGTCAGATGCTGTGAATTTATAAGTAGTGTACATAGCAATCCAAATATATATATTTTTTTCTATAGGCTTTTATTTTTCCAAATTGTTGCTCATAGCTTCTATAAATGTAAGCATATGTCAAGATGTTTTTTCTATACAGTGTTAAATAAAAATTCATATTAGAAGAAATATATAATATGTTACTGCTGTGCAATTATTTTTAATTTGATCTGCTGAAGCAAGTGGGCATCCTGGTCAGGGACTTGGTGGTGCATTTTGTAGCAATGCCCTTGTCCTATTCTATACTGTACCTTGGTCTTCTTAGAACAGTTTTTGCTTCTGTAGTATACAGTAGCTGTGGTTTTGGTCCTGATCTCTCTTAGTGTTTGCTTTTCTGGTGTATAGAATAAGTTGTGTATATGCCACTGTCTTCTTTTTGCTTTGCTTTGTTCTAGTTTTCCCTATTTTTTCATCTTTGAACCCTTTTATCCTGTACTGCTCTTGACACTGGGTCACCTTGTGGTTCCACTGTTTTTCACTATCCCAGGACAGTCACCTTTGCTTGCCTTGATGTAGGTCTGAGTTACTGTTCTATGTAAGTCAGAATACTTAAGGCATTGTCTTCAGAGGAAAAGACACAGCTACTGGTAAAAGTAGAGTTCTTTATCAGTGGTCAGACTGTTAGACAATTCCACCTTCTCAGTTCCAAAGATGATTCTTTATCTGTATTTTCTGGTAACTTTTACTTTGCCAGTGATTATTGTTTTATATACTGACATACTGTTACTGACCTATGGCCTAGCTAATAACTACCTATCTTGGGTCTAACCTCTGTCTGACTGCTCACTCCATACTTTGGACTACAGCTTGTCAGACCAACTATTTTATCAGTCCCTCATATACCATGGTTCTGACTGTCTATACTGAGTCACTGCGCGAGATGAGCAAATTTTAGCTGGCCAATTTTGCATGTTTGCTAGCAGAATTTGGCCGTAATCTGGCAAAAGCATTTTGAAGAAAACCAATTCACAATCTCTTGCAAAAAAAGTGAGATCATGGCAGCAAACAACCGTCCAACTCTGCTTTTCCTTATGGTGGAGATGCTTTTCAAGCAGCATGTATAACTCTTTTCAGTCAAGATGCAATGAGTATGCAAAGTTATTTGCAGATACAGTATCCTCCACCTGGGCTTGATTCCCAACCATGCCATCAATTGAGTGTCAAAGCTCCACACCAGCAAATGTAAGCCATCTCTCTTCTTGGACTAGCTTGGCCCCCTGGATTTAGAAGACATTGTTGAAATTACCCTTAGATTGCATACCTCCACCTTTGATCTGGACCCTGCCTCAACCAAGCTTCTAATGGAGTGTATTGACAGGGTTGGTATATTTTGTCAACAGTTTGAATGTCGACATAAAGTCATAATGTCAACATGTAACATGTCAATATATTCATCATGTTGACAATGATCATGATGATATTGATAAGGTCAACATTGATGAAATGTGTGGATGAGTGCAAGTTGGCTGTGACTCTATTCCAATAAAACTGATATTCTATGATTGGAGCTTGCCATCAAAGGATAAGAATACAAGTTAACCAACCAACCAACTGAACTTATGCTCGGGATTCAAAGTACAGAAGAATGGTTCAGTTTTGCTGAAAGCAGAACACACCAGAGTTGAATCTTGTCCCGACTTGGATCACTTTGGGGTTCCGAGTAGATCAAAGTCCTGCCAAGTTAAGATCTCTGATCTCAAAACTGGATCTTGCATGTTTTGGATCGCATGTATGTCCGTCCCTCGTGATTTCAGGTTCCATTTCTCACAGAAGAGTGCATGGATAGGGTGTTGGCTGTAGTTCATGCTCTAATGCTACATACTAGCGGCAATTAAAGAGAGTTGTAGGTAGATGGAGTGGGTGGGTAGCATGTTAAAGACCAGACATTTTTGTCACTGTGTATGTTTGTTTGTCAGACACTAACTAGCACATGCAATTCAGTGCAAACAGGCTCTTGTGTCTGTTTGTTAGAAGAAAATTTGAAGTTCTGTAAGCTGCACTTTCAATTGTTTTCCATAGATGTGCTATATTCTTTTAAACTGCCATGCAGAGGCGTCACTTACCTGGGTGACACCAGGTATGGCACCTGGCTGCGAACACGGGAAATAGAAGTGTGGCTTAGCAGAAGGGGGCGTAGCATCACTCCATGAAGCCATGCACCCTTAAGTATGTTGATCTTGGGGGCATTACCATCCCCTGTTCTTGGCACACAGTGGGCTTACTCAGCACTCCTGCAGCTGCTGGGGCAGCCCACAGTCTCTCCTCTGCCTCTCTCCGCATTCTGGCTTCTCGGTGACACCATCAGACAGGGGGACACCAAAATAGCAGAGTAGCGCTGCTATTTTGGTGTCACCCCCTCGGATGGTTTCACCAGGTGCGGCCCGCACCTCCCTAGTGATGCCAGTGCTGCCATGTGTCTGTGCCGCTGTTCTGTCACTTAGTAAAGCCAGTCAGCTCATTGTAGCCCTTGGCCAGTATTGGTGAAAATTATATAATATTGTGAGCTGTGAGGTTGTCGAAATTGACTGGAAATGACTGGAAAAATGAATGTTATTGATGTTAATATATATTATAAGAACAAAAACAGGTCCAACTTACTTTTTTTTTTTCAAACCACAGCGGTCTGTGCACATTTCTACTTCAGAGAATTGCAATACACTGAACATGTGCAGAATCAGCTGATAAAAAATGCAGCAAGAGAGACCTTATTACTGCCACATAAGACCCATTTTCTACTCCCTTCATTGGTTGCTTGTAAAATGGCAAATCTATATTAAGATTGGTTTACTGGCTTTCAAAGCCCTACATAACAAGAATCCATAATACAGCTTCTGCTTCCTTACACCCCCACCCACTTACTTTGATCTGCAAATGAATGAATATCAGCAGTACCTAGGATCTCCCTGGATTAATATGTCGAGCTTTTAGCTTTGCGGCTCTGACTCTCTGGAACCCACTTCTTTGCACACTCTAGAATCCTTCAGGAACAGACTCAAGACTTACCTGTTTATTCAAGCATTTCATTAAGGACCCTTTAGTTTCTTAGAAAAAAGAAAATACATCCTGAATGCCTAATTTTTCTTAAATTCAAGTGTAAAGCAGTTTGCCCAGGGGCATATTAACACCCGAGGAGACCCTTGTGCAGTGTGCCCCCTCCTCTGATCAGCAGGCCTGCCATTCCCACATCTTACCTTACTCCAGCAAGTAAAGCGGGCCTCCTCCTATGCGGAGCCATCTTCCCAATACTATTCGGAAGATCGCCCATGCACACAAGAGAGCAAAGGTTCCGGCACAGTGCCAGTCTTTCCTTTCACTGCGCAGCTCCATCTTCCCGAATATGTCACTGAGAAGATGGCAGAAGAGGGACCCGCTTACTGGAGCAAGGTAAGTATACTTTGGGCGCAGGGGGTACAGAGCCCATGTGCACCGCAGACCCTGCATTCATTATAAATTCACATCTGACTTTGATTCCTATTGTGAGAAAGGTGCTACATAAATAACATAAAGTTATTATTATTATTATTATTATTAGTCCTACCGCAAACACATTAAACAGAGCAATTAGTTCTTGTCATAGGAGATAATCCAGTGAATTACACACTAACAAATAAAGTTAGGATTGGAATCCAATGTTACAGTAAAGCAAATGCCAAACTCAAATATAATTTTCTATGCTAGTGAAATGGCCTGTTCCACCGCAAAGTTTGATTTAGAGGTCCCTGGAATAGGGCATCTGCTAGGTGGAGGACATTACCTACAAAATAATTTTAGGTTAAATTATCCATTAATCATATCAAATGCACTGTTATAAATCAAATTACATTTAAAATTAAATACATAACATAACTGCGTTTTATATGGGGTCTTGACACCTGCTGCAATATCCTAGCAACGACCTTAGTGAGCTAAACTAATTTGCAGATTAATAGGCTTGCTTTCAATTAATTGTAGGGCAACAATAATTCTCATCATGTCTAGAACAATATAATATGTAGTGCTATGCTGTTGTTGTTGTTATGTGATTTACACAAAGGTCATGTATTGCTCTTCCATCTTTAAATATATACTAGGGGCTTTGTTATGCTTTATTTATTGGAGTTTAGAAATCTATTACAGACTTTTATATTATGACAGCAATTATATCTGAAATCATATTTGAAGAATTGCATTGTTAATGTAACTACACACATTGATGATGATGATGATGATGATGATGATGATGATGATGATGATATAGATGTAGTAAGGATCTTTTGAGAACTCATACATCCTATGTGAACCTGATATATAAACACCCTCTAATACGGTAATCTCTTTTGCATGTCACACTGACAAGTTTAACTATAATAATGGTGTCTTTCCTTCAGAATAACTTACTTTCTAACGCTATGTTCTGATACAAGATATTTCAGCTATTCTACACAGTTTGACTTGTTACAATAGAAATGTTCTTGGTTGCATATCCTTATCTATGCAGGACGCTACCTAAAATTGTTTATTTTCAGAAAAAAATACACATAAATAATTTCAAATATCTAACCAATTATCTTATGAATATATTGCAGACAGATAATGTTGATGTAGGAATTATCATTAAAAGATCGCTCATCTTATTTTAATTAGAATACTATGTATTGTTAATTATATTGATCTATCCCCAAGAGCACTGTTACAGTTGACAAGAGGCTTTACAGATGCAAAACCTTTGAAATGTAGAAGTGTAGACTTTAATTGAAGATACGAACCAATTATTTTTTATCTGGTCTTAAAGTTGTTCCTCAAATTTATTTTTAGGTTCAACTTATACATACCTCAATTATTTTATATTATGGTATTGTAATACATTAAAAATGTATTATTTTTAATAGTGTTAGATGTAATTTTTGCTCTTTGCTACAGAATGTTTTAAAACCCTTGTATACGTGCAGAAAGTTTAATAGTGCTTAGGAGTGTATGTTGACACAGAAGTCATTGACAGAAGTCCTGATATAATTAATTATTTGTCAGGAGTATTTTCCTAGAACAAAAGCATACAATTACAACCCCTAATAGCTTAGAAAGTCGCAATGCCGTATTCGTACACAGTGTGTTGTATGGTGTGTACCCAGCTTTAGCAAAGACAGGTAAACATTCCCATGTTATTTTTTGTTAATATCTGTAAATGATGTGCAAGTGTATATGCTTATATATGCAAACAAATGTGTCATACTAGGCTCTATTTACTAAGCCTTGGATGTAGAAAGTGAATGGAGATAAAGTACCAGCCAATCAGCTCCTAACTCCCATGTTTACAGGCTGTGTTTGTAAAATGACAGTTAGGAGCTGGTGGGCTGACACTTTATCTCCATTCACTTTATCTCCATCCAAGTCTTAGTAAATAGACCCCTTAAAGTAATTTAAATGCACAGTTTTAGATGTAATTTTGCCCCATAGTACATTAATTTATCTTTGATATTCTTTAATGTCTTCAAAAAAGTTCATCTGTTAATGTTGGTATACAAAGTTTTTTTGTTCCAGTATTGTTGCCAATAGATCTGTAGAGGGCAACTTGAGTGGTTTTTGAGCCCCATTTCATTTATGGTTGGATCAGAAGTTCCCCGTAGGAATTTAGTTCATCTACACCGTTAAGCCTATATGAATTTTTGACTGTGATGGTGACTCAGTAGCTTGCACAACCACCTTTAGCAGCAATAACTTGAAGTAATAGCTTTCTGTATTAGGTTATTATGCGTTACATCATGTTTGAGAAATGTTGCCCAAAGGACATTTTCCCTGATGTCTTATGTTTTATTCAGATGCAACTTTGCAAACTTAGGGCCTGATTCAGAGTTGTGCGCTCTTAGCATAATTGCTGCTGCGTCTTTTGTATTCTTTATGATTCATGGGAACTTTGATCTGATTTTTGGGTGAATTTTTCCAGTGTTCTCCATTAGTAATTAATCGTTCTTACTATAAAATGATGGACTTTAAGTTATTTGGAATTGACCTTATAACACTAACGGGTTAATTGAGATCACTGTATTGGCATTAATGGATAATATCCAAATAGTTTCCAAACTTCAGAATGACACCAGGGGGTCCATTTATTATGTTAATTATCGGGGGCCGCGTAGCTCCCGATAATTAAGTATTCAACTCACTGCAAGTAGCAGTGTTGGATACAAGTTCACCGGAGCAATTCAACATTTCCCTGGTGCGGAGATGGCTGATCTGAAAATAAACTGTCTCCACAATCCTGTGGAGCTGCAAACTTGCATGCAGCACCTGTGCGAAAATATGCAAATTTTACCGTGGTCTGGAATTATATTGAGATACCCACCGACAGCTTTGCAAATACAAGCATTTGCATACAAAGATGCAGCATCAGTCATAGATCAGTTGGTGGCCTTCTAAGTAACCCTATGGTAGCACAGAATGGTCGTGAGAACTGAGACACCATAGCTTACTGCATACGGGATCATAGGTGCAGGCTCAGACACACCCCGAAAATAGCCACGACATGTCTGTATATGGGTCACCACCCCCACATTGCCGCTCACAAATGATTTATGCCTGTAACTAATTTTGCAAATAATCCTCACTGCGAGTGATGTTAGTAATGGAACGTGATGCTTTCGCAGTGCAACTCAGACACATGCGCAGATACTGATAATCACTCAACAGCAGGGTTGGACTGGCCCACAGGTTTACAGGGGAAATCCCCGGTGAGCCCCACTCCCTCCTCTAGGGGTCAGTAACTTTGTGGAGGAGGATCATGGATAAACTTGGGTGCTTGGTTTTGGAACTACACCAAGATTCGCCCTCCTGCCGATAAAAGTGGGTGATCCAGACACACCCCAGTCCCCTCCTTCATGGAAACTACGGCAAGTTAAGCCCACCTGCCAATCAATGTGAGTGATCATGAGATATCTCTGTCCCCTCCTTTATACAGGAACCCCGTTCTTTGTTTGTCCTGCCAAGTCCCTCTCTGGTGGCTGGCCATACCCCCTCTTGTGTCTGGCCACACCCCCTAAGCTTGGGCCCTTACCACTGCATTCCTTGGTGGGCCCTTCATGCCCCAATCTGACACTGCTCAACAACGTAAGCATCGCCATTGCATCCATATCTGAATCAGGCCCATAGAGAAGATCTTGGATCATGAAGAATGGGGAACAAGTATTCCATCAGTGCTCATACTAAGGAGAACACTTACACACTTTTTTTTGCTAATATGTGATACCTTCCAGTCTCCTTGCAGTTGTTTCAATGTCATCAGATAACTGTTGGAGGAATTGTAGTTCAGAGGGCATCCTGTCCCAATTGGTCGTATGGTCCTAAAGTCCAAAAGTCAAGGATTCTTAAAATAAAGTATATTTTTAAAATCACTCTGTCACACCATCTTCTTCATTGTCTGAATGCAGCTAACTATAGTTTAGCAGTAAGAGGGAAAACCTTACCCCTTGTAGCATGCATAACAAGCATATTATATGAACGCACCCAAAAATATAATCTACTACTGTACATGAAGTTGATAGCATTGCGTGCCAGCTAGCAGAAATACTGGGAAATGTCACCAGTATGCTACTATTCAGCTTCACCTATTTTTGTTTTGTTTTTTAGTTAGCTCTACTTAACTATAGTACTATAGTAACTTTATGCATAGTCCTTATATTATATGTACTTGATTTTACAGTAACTGAGCCTGACAATATTTTTTTGCAGAATTGTGAAATTTTCTTTTTATGCCTTAAATTCTTAATTCTCTGCATAGCTGCTGGGTCTTGCCTCGCAGCTCCTGTCTCGGTATCTGGTTAGAAATCACGAAAATAAATGACATTTCAAATATTACTCATATTACATGTAATTAATAAATGTAACATTCAAACTTCTCCACTGGTTCACTTCTGCACACTTTTCACTGCTCGATAAATAGACCCCTATATATTATATTGTCAAAAAAGTACCATGGTAATAACAACTAAACAGTCACTACTACTTGGGTTCCTTTACTGCTTTGAGAAAATGTGTAATTCTGCTCTCTCAATCACTTTTGATCATAATGTTCCATCTCCCCAACCACAGTAGACTTGGGTGGTCATTCTCTGATTTACACACTCCTTGTGTAGTTGAATTCACCCTCATGCACCATATATATCCGAGCGTGACCGCACACCTAAGTGTTATAATATATATATATATATATATATATATATATATATACACACACACACACACATACAGCATATGTATATATATATATATATATATATACACTGTATATATATGTATATGTATATATCCCATAGACAAAAAAAACTTACGGTTTCATATGTCCCGTTAAGGCTTCTTAAACATGATCTGAAATTTCACAAAACCTACTGAATTTCTGCCACTCAAACTTAAAAAAGCAATGAAATTCCGATCACTAAGGCTGACGCCTTAATGGACGTGACATTGCTGTAACTCACAAAATGGTGGAGCTGCTAATTCACAGAATTGTTTGCTCATTGGAATACACACAAGTCTATGCAACTGAGGTCTGAGTAGTTATGTGGCACACACATCCCACTCAGTGCCCACAATCTTTCCATTCAGTCACCACAACAATCCCACTGGGTTCCAACAACCTTCTCATTTCATGCATCCATCTTATTCAGAATACACATTCAGCTTCCTAATTGCTAAAACTATCATACTCTGTCTATGCATGTACACTGTCTTCGCCTCCATGATGCTTTAACTTCCCCAATCCCTATAGCTGTGTGGTCTCCTAAATGTGCTAGTTCTTTATTCCATCATAGACACCAATCTGTCTTTCCCCATCCGTTCCATCCTGTCTTTCTGCAATCATGCCACTCTGTTTCCTTCCATCTGCACTAATGCCTTCACCCCAGCCATGCCACTCTGTCTTCCCCTAATCTGTGCCACTCTTAATTCCGCTAACTGCACCACTCTGTACCCCCCAAATGCACCACTCTGTCTTCCCCCCATCCGCACCAATCTGTATTCCCCAATCCCTACTGATGTGTGTTTTCCCATTGTGCTAGACTGTATTCCCTCATCTGTAACAATCTGACTTTACCTATCTGCGCTACTCTGTCTTCCCACGTCCATGCCACTCTGTACTTCCCATCCACATTGCTCTGTCCCCCCATCTGCACCACTGTTTTCCACCCATCTGCATCAGTTTGGCTCCCGCCTTCAGTGTTGCTTAATCTCCCCCCCTCTCCACACCTTTCTGTTTCCCCCATCCACATCGCTCTGTCTGTTCCCCCATCCACCCCACTCTTATCCCATCTGTGCAGATCTATCTTCTGCTCAGACCTCAGTTGCATAGACTGCATGTGTGTATTCCAGTGAACACACAATTCTGTGAATTAGCAGCTCCACCATTTTGTGAGTGACAGCAATCTCACTCTGTTAGAGTGCCGAGTCTGCTGTTAACCACAGGGTGTCATGGCATACCATATCTGTATTACGCAAGGAACACGTCCATTAAGGTGCCAGCCTTAAATATTAGAACGTCATTGCTTTTTTATGTTTGAGTGGCAGAAATTCAGTAGGTTTTGTGAAATTTCAGATCATGTCTAAGAAGCCTTAAAGGGACATGTGAAACTGTAAGGTTCTTTGCCTATGGAATTTCATAGATTTTTTATCATTTATTAACCATCAGGGATTGGAGGAGCAAACTGGGCTACCTGCAGGGGAAAAGGGCAATAAAATTGTTCACTAGTGCAGGTGTAGGAGGGGACAGCACACAGGCGGTGCTTTGAGGGTGCAGAGAGAGAGACAGCTGTGGGCAGTGGTGTAAGTTCATCCCAGACACCCAGAGGCTAGTTATAATTTGGTGCCCCCCCCCTCCCGTTACAGCTGCTGACACTGTAATGCAGCAGTTCGCATGCAGACAGGCTATAGATAGAAGAAGGCAGCAGCTGATGGTCTGACATGGAGCTCTCCACTAGTGTATGGTGGCTTCTCAGGTGCCGGGAAGGGGTGCCATGTATTGGGCGGCCGTGACGGTACACTCCGGGTACATAGTCACAGCCCTAAGTGGGGTGAATATGTTGTGGACAATGGAGGAGGTGCCCCTTCAGAGCTGGAGCCCGGCGGCAAACGCATCCATTGTTGCCTCCATCATTGTCTCCCATAGTTTTTCCCCTGCTTCATATATTCATAAGTGCAAGGAGAATTGTCTTGATTACTTCTGGTATTTTTTATTTAATGCTTTTTATTACATTGTGAAAACAAGTTCAAATGATTTGTGTAAAGTGTATAATAGTAGTAATGATGAAACATGTTCTCCATATGATTTTTTGATGGTTCCAAAATTCAAACAGAGAATGCTCCTAAAAATGTGCTCGTAACCCCCAAAGTCCTAGACCAGCTCCCCCCCCTCCCCCCACCGCCGACTCCAACACCAGGCAACGACACCACATCACCCTCATTAGGCTTGGCTTGCCGGACACTGGGACAGACATAGCTTACCATATTGATTTTTACTGCCTGTCTCCAGTCACAGTGCCCCAGCCCACAGACACAGGCTGTATCTGTGGGCTGTGGCACTGTGACTGGAGACAGGCAGTAAAAATCTATTTAGTCCAGGGCTGCCATCAGAGATTGTGGGGCCCGGGACTCTCAAAACAGGCAGGGCCCCTCCCCTTCGGTGGGGGTGGCAGTTTGTCAGAGGTGGGTATTACTATGGATAATGTGGGTGAGGCATTACTGGTGCATAAACCAGTTAAATTATTAATATTTTTTTTCCAAAAGTTTGGCCTTTGATAAGAGCAGGATGAGAGAGGAATGGTGAGGGTGAGAGAGGAATGGTAAGGGTGGGAGAGCATGGTGAGGGTGAGAGAGGAATGGTGAGGGTGGGAGAGGAATGGTGAGGGTGGGAGAGGAATGGTGAGGGTGGGAGAGCATGGTGAGGGTGGGAGAGCATGGTGAGGGTGGGAGAGGAATGGTGAGGGTGAGAGAGCATGGTGAAGGTGGGAGAGGAATGGTGAGGGTGGGAGAGGAATGGTGAGAGAGCATGGTGAAGGTGGGAGAGCATGGTGAGGGTGGGAGAGGAATGGTGAGGGTGAGAGAGCATGGTGAGGGTGGGAGAGGAATGGTGGGGGTGGGAGAGCATGGTGATGGTGGGAGAGGAATGGTGAGGGTGGGAGAGCATGGTGAGGGTGGGAGAGGAATGGTGAGGGTGGGAGAGCATGGTGAGGGTGGGAGAGGAATGGTGAGGGTGGGAGAGCATGGTGAGGGTGGGAGAGGAATGGTGAGGGTGGGAGAGCATGGTGAGGGTGGGAGAGCAGTGATATCTGTACCGGATGTCTCTACTATTGGAAGTGGGATCCCCCGCAGCCTCTCCTGCTCGTCTGACCTCTTTACCTTCCCCATCGTGCGGCAGCGGATGCAGACAGCTTCTCCCCCCGGAGCTACTGCTCCTCTCTCTCCTCCGGGTGTACTCTTCGTGGCCTGGCCCAGCCTCTCCATGCTGGCTGGCAGTTGCTAGGCAGTGGCTCCTTCTCCAGGCACGCTGCTGATGCTGAGAGGCCCAAGTAACAGTGATGGCGGCCCTGGACAAAGCCTCTATCTCCTGGGTCTGGCCACTAGTCACGGTCCGCACTCTGCATCCACATTAGTCAGTGCCAGCCGCCGGTGCAGTGTCAAAGGCTCCTCAGAAGGGGCAGGCACAGGGTCGCGGGCGGTCACATAATACGTGACGTCCGCGGCCCGATGCGATCAGAGAGACCACAGCGTGTAGTGGAGCCGGAGGAGGAGCGCCGCTGATGCTGATTGGCACTCAGCTCAGCGGCTCCTCTGGCTCTGTGTTTTTTTTCCACTGTTTTAGAGCGAAAAAGCCAGTACTGGTAGGCATAGGTGGAACGGTCAGGACCTGGGTGACAATGGAGTCAGGTGCCCCTTTCAGGGCTGGGGCCTGGCGGCAACTGACTCCATTGTCTCCGGGAGTTCCGCCACTGGCTGTGGGGGCGAGCTGCAGGTGTGCAGGGCAGTGGCAGCAGTGGGGGTGTGGGGCAGTGCACAGGGGCATTAGCGGGTTACAGAGGGCTCATTAACACTGGGAATGTACCTGAGAAAATCATATCAATAAGACACAGATGTATGGACGTATCAGCGAGATCCATCCATTCATCTGTTCAAAGTTGAATATGTGTTTTATATATATATATATATATATATATATATAAATGACATACCCCCAAAGCACAACTCACTGCCGGTCCTGGTTTTGTGAAAATACAGGGAACAAACATTGGGGTCCCCTGTATTGTTTTTAGCGCAACCAGCACTGGGATTTGATCCGATGCTGGTTCTGGAAATACAGGGAAAAAAAGGAGTAGTGTTCCCCTGTAAATTCCAGAACCAGCACCGGACCATATCTATCAGGGGGGTAATGCCACAGCCAGAGGTGCCCTTACACTGGGTCCCCCAGCCAAAGCATTACCCCAGACCGCTTGATTGTGTAAGATGTCCCTCCCAAGCACAACCAGCCCTGGGCTTTACACTATCAGTCCTGGTTGTGAAAATACAGGGGACAAACAACATAGGGATCACCTGTATTTAAACACAACCAGCACCGGGCTAGTCAGAACCAGCCCTGGTTGCCACAATACACGGGACAAACAATGTAGGGATCCCCCGTATTTTGTGAAACCATCACTGGGCTCTGAGCCGGTCCTGAATAAACAGGGGGAAAAAAATTAGTAGGGTTCCCCTGTATTTACTGTAACCAGCTCCAGACTTTATTTAGTGGGGGCTAATACCATAGCCAGGGGAGCCCTTTCACCGGGTCCCCCAGCCAAAGCATCAACTCTGACCACTAGTCAGCACAGGCTGTGGGGAGCTGGGGACCCCCCCAATAAAGGGGTCCCTCTTTCCAGGGCACCCCAGGCATGGGCTGATAGCCCTGGGGGTATTCAGGGCACCCATGGGAGGTGGGTGCCGGATTGATTGTATAGTGTGGTGCATTTGAAAGAATATTGTCTTTTGCAAGTATAGTACAGGTCCCAGCATTCCTCCCCTGCATGCTGGTACTTGGAGTACCACAAGTACCAGTAAGCGGGGCATTAAGGTCCCACTGATACCTGTAGTACACTTGTAAAATAACTATTAAAATGAACACACTACAATAGTTTTTTAAAATAATTTATTTGGCTGCACCTTCACCTGGGGGGCGGCAGCCTTTGAGCTCTTTGACGTGGCCGCCACCACCCCAGAACTTCGTCATCTTAGCCTGGTGGGCGCCAACCCGCCAAAGCTTCATCGTCTCCGCCTGGCGGGTGCCAACCCTCTGGGGCTTTGGTGTCTTCACCTAGGGCGTGGCAGACAATTAGCTCCTTTGTGCGGCTGCCACATCCCTAGGGCTTCTGTGTAATTTTCACTTAGTGGGTGGCAGCCTATGTCAGATCTTTTACATGGCCGCCATCCTACTAGGACTTTGGCATCTTCACCTAGTGGGTGGCAGCCTTTGTCAGCTCTTTTGCATGCCCGCTGCCCACTAGGACTTCCGGCGTCTTCACCTAGTGGGCAGCAGCCTGTGTCAGCTCTTTTGCATGGCTGCCAACCACTACAATTTCCGACATCTTCTTTCTTCAGCAGCTCTTCACACTGCTGCCTCCCTGCCATTGGACTGCCATGCCGCCTCCTCGCGACGATGTCGTGAGCCGTGATTGGCTCACAGCGGACATAATTTAATGTCAAAACTGGTGCTGAGGTGCCATTTTTTAAATGGGCAGTGCGGCTGTACTCTGCAGAATGGCTGGCATGGGGTGGATTCTTTCAGATCCAGACCTGCTGCCAACACCTGCAATGATCCAAATGCCATAGGACTTTATTAGTACATTATTAGTACATTACTGCACCTTACCACAACCAGATTGTACACAGCCATGCATTTAATCTGCAGGGCATTTTGCAGTTTCCTAATTTACCTTTATTGTGTAATATATTTTGTAATATTAGTCTCTATGTGTCTGTATCATTTGGTAATTAAATATTTTGCACATATTGGGTCATTAATATGACCAGAAATGGAAATAAATACAGAATGCACATTTTAATTGTAAAAATCTTATAATTTTATATATTTTACATATTATACAGTAAACAAAACTAAATTATATTTAATTAAAAGCATTTAATTAAGTTTAAATATAGTACTTAAAAACCAGCAATACTTTTATCTGTGACTGCTTCTGGTGATTAGTTAACAGTTTAGTGTGTAATCCACTGGGGTATATGTCATTAACATTAATATTTATTTTTAATAATTTTACCAGACCATGGTGGTTTCATTTCAAGTTTACATATAGTTACATTTAAATTAATTTCCATATTGTACTGTACTGTATAATTGAATTTATTTTTACATATATATGTAAAAGTCTATTCTATATCCCTTATTAACATATTTATATTAGTAATTAGCCATTTGTATTTAAACAGAGCCAACACCACTAGTAACTTTGATCATTAACCACCAATGGATCCAAAGACCTTATCAGGGGTTGTTATATTTGTTTCCTAGACAACTTCCGCTATAAATTCTTGTCACAAGGATTTCCCCCAGCAGAGGGCAGTCTCAATGCAGTGCAGGTGTTTCGTGTCTGCTATTAACATCATATGCATTTATATATTGTTAAAGTATCTGTTAAAAATAATAATGCTAAATCAGATTTAAAAACAAATATAAATAGAAAAATGAGTGCATAAAATATAAACCTATAATTTCTCTCTTTATTCAGTAACTGACTTAAGAGAAAATGTATATTCATAAGATCAAGTTACTGAAAGAAAGTTACTTATACTGTATGTATAAATTCACTTTTACAAACTAAGAAATGTTATTCCCCTCAGATTGATCATAACCAAAACTTGAAAATTCTCCCCTTGTAAAACAGGGGCATTTGGGTGTCAATGACATTGATTAGAATGGAGAATTGGCAGCAACAGGGTTTATTAGATTAAAGAGGGAGACCCAGAGTAGGATGTGAGCACATTGCACTAACAACTACTGTAATCCTGGGATACTGTAGGTCCGACAGATTCCCGGATACCATCTGTTGGTAGGAAGCTTCCCTACATTTATCATAACGTGATTGCAACTTTAGCATAGAATCAATAGTAGCATCATATAACATTTCTAAACCAGTTTTTAATTGTATTTTATTTGCTGTAGGATTTTATTTTCAGCAAGCAACACACTTAGCGCTTCTGTTTAAACAAGCAACATGTTTCTTATTAGTGCAGAGGAGTGGCAGTCAGCTGAGATACAGTGATCATGTGCAGATGACATATACCTAATGGATGTGTTAGAATTTGATGTTGTCCCTGAGGTTATATTTACTGAGTTACTCTTTCAACACATGACATGCAGATCAATGCAACCTTTTAAAATTGTGCTGTTGAGGTTTTATCTGAATTCATAATGTTCCTTAAAATGCTGCAGGAGCTAATATGAATTTGTTGTGGTCTGTTAATAAATAATTTATTTGCATTTTAAAGTCATTTGCACTAATGGAAAATATGTTTACTCTCTGAAACTAACATATCCCGTACATTACTAGTATGACGAACATTAGTGAATTATTTAAATAAGGACGGTACTATTCCAAGTATCCAAGACACTAACAGAAACATTGTCAGTGCATTATACAATTAGTGTTAGCCCATGCTGTGTACAATAGTAATAAGTTGTTTCTTGCATATGACACTATTTAAAAGGAAGTTTATTAGTTTAAATGAGAGCCATACCTTTAAGTTGTAGTTTCCTATTCCCTCCACCTCACATGTGCACTCACACATACTAAATACTGTCTAGCTCTTCCTCCCTGTACTAGCCAGGCTGAGAAGATAAATACTCACCCTTGTCATCACTAGTAGTTGTCACCAGGGGCAAACGCAGGATTTGCAAGGGGAGAGGGGTTCCATGTGTGTATATATATATATATATATATATATATATATATACATACACATTCATATGTGCTACATACCAAAGTGCATAGACACAAGGGCACTCACCAGATTTCTTCAAAAACAGTGTTCAAGAGTTTATTTCCCATCAGTGCAAACAAATCATTCCAGGTTGCATTCAAATAACTCCAACGTTTCGGTCTAGAAACAGACCTTTTTCAAGGCTTGCAATCCATGTTTAAATTAATTTAAACTCGCAAAAGATAAATTCAACCGTCCATTACAGCAACCATCACAAACTGCATTAGGTAAGGTCCCACACATAAATACCCCAATTCAAATCACATGTAAGGCAGAAAACTCAGATAGTAATTCGGAACAACTCAGACTGTAAGATTGCAGATAAACAACTTAGCGAGATGAGTGAGCGCTTTATGGAGCGGGGTTATATGCAGAAAGAGATCAAAAGAAGTCTTGAAAGTGACAAAACAACCTTCATGTCACCAGTCGCTCAGAGATCAGTGAAGGGTCGATCGGATGGACGTATGATCTTCTCAACCAAATTTAATGATGGAGCTAACCCACTGAGGAGGACATTGAGAGATAGGTGGCCTCTATTAACTTCTGACACCATGTTAAGAATGAAAGGGGTACCACTGCCAATGGTGGCGTTTAAGAGAAATCCTAACTTAAAGCAGCTACTGTTAAGACCAATGGCTAGTCCGGATCCACCCCGGGGGGTTGATTGGCTATTACAGAAGAAGCCGGGATGTGTCAGTTGTGGCAACTGTATCACTTGCAGGAGTTTATTACAGGGATCATCTTTTCCACACCCGCACACAGGAGAACAGATTAAAATGAGATATCGCCTACATTGTCTGATGGACTATGTTATTTATGTTTTAGTATGTCCATGCAGTCTCCACTTTGTGGGGTTAACATCACGCCCATTTAGGGAGAGAATGGCGAACCATAGGGCATCTATCCGGGCTGCAGTAACATCAAGGGTGACTGATAAACCAGTTGTCCGACATTTTGTTGAGAAGGACTATCAGGTATCAACGCTCAAGTGTAGGATCATTGATTGGGTACCCCCCTTGGCAAGGGGCGGTGATCGTTTAAAGAAATTGCACCAACTAGAAAGCAGATGGATTAGTCGTTTGGACACTGTTTCACCAAGAGGTCTTAATGAACTCAATCCCCTCTCGGTTTTTTTACCTTAGATAGGAACATATGTTCATACTCGTGGGTTTAATATTCTAACATGTAGATGTAATTATATATGTCAAACATGTGCCTGATGGATATAAATAGGTACTGTGCACTTATTATACTCATAGATGCTGTTCACTTATTATACTAATAGGTACTGTTCACTTATTATATGAATATGATATATGTGTATCAGTTTATTTTATTGTTTGAGGTATATTGCACATTTGTGATGCATAATTATGTCTGGGTCCCAAGACATAAAATATCCCAGTAGTATACTATCACTATTATCTTTGTTTAATACTCCTGTTACTTTGGGTGATAGTGTGTGCAGCCCCGGGTACTCTGTCTAAGTTAACATGAGACGGCTGTAATACATTGATCAGTTATATGCTGCGCGCGCATGTCCTTTGGCCTGCGTCCCAGGAGTGGGACCTATGGTCACTGCGCATGCGCAGCAGCGATGGAGCACGGACCGCAGCGGGCATGACGTTTGGTCAGCGCACCAGGAATGGTGCGTCTGACTATTGCGCATGCGCAGCGGCCGTGGATTGTTCAACTCGGCTGCTACAGTGGCAATCGGGACCCGGTGGTTCAGGAGTGTGGCGCCGGGCTCTGATGCTGCAAGCGCTGGGTTTATTATAGCAGCTGATGCTCTTTTAGGAATGAGGGTGACAGAGATGGAAGCCGGAGTGGCATGCAGCACCTTAGCTGGAAGTAAGTGCAGGATGTTTTGGTATTATGAAGCGGATTACTATCCGGGTTTTCTGCCTTACTGATACATGTGATTTGAATTGGGGTATTTATGTGTGGGACCTGGCCTAATGCAGTTTGTGATGGTTGCTGTATTGGATGGTTGAATTGATCTTTTGCGAGTTTAAATTAATTTAAACATGGATTGCAAGCCTTGAAAAAGGTCTGTTTCTAGACCGAAACGTTGGAATTATTTGAATGCAACCTGGAATGATTTGTTTGCACTGATGGGAAATAAACTCTTGAACACTGTTTTTGAAGAAATCTGGTGAGTGCCCTTGTGTCTATGCACTTTGGTATGTAGCACATATGAATGTATGAATACTTGGCTCAAGTCCAAAGATGAGCACCCTAGTAAAGAGGACCCTTTAAGGTGTGAGTGCAGGACGTTAATGACTATATATAAATATATATATATATATATATATATATATATATATATATATCTTGTATTGTGTATTTACCGGAATTGAGTGCAGAGTCTGTGTAATATATATTTGGCTCACAGTGTGATTGGCACGCTCGCAACTGTAATCTAAATCCACATCTACTGGGGTGCTCTAAAGTCCCAGTGGTAACCCTCCTGGACCATGAATACAGTTTGAAATAAACAAAAGTACACTCACCAGATTGAAAAAAATCGAAAATAAATGAGTTTATTAGCTCATACGAACATGTCACAGGCAGTGGCGGCTCCAGAGGTGGGGCTGCAGTAGTCCAAAATTCAAATGGGGGAGCCAAACCAACTGTCCTTTCAAACGTTGACAAACATCACTGGCCGAGACTCACTGGCAGTTGGTGTGGCTCCCCTATTTGAATTTTGGACAGTGCTGCAGCCCCACCTCTGGAGCCGCCACTGGCACAGGTAATAATTGATGGTTTGGTTTGCTATGAGACCTTTGTCAAGACAGGCTGTCATCCAATTGAAAGTGATCCCGAATGCGATCAGAAATCTACGAGCCGTTACACTGATATCTCTGGGGCACCCCCCTCAACCCCTCTTCCGCACAACTATCACATACACAAAGGTGCATGTGGACACATAAGTACAGATACATACATACATTGAAATCAAACACCGACACAGAAACTCCTATCAATGTCTCAGTTTTGAATATACAGTCAGGTGCATAAATTTTGGGACATTGACAGAATTTTCATATTTTGGCTTCTATTCACCACCACAATGGGTTTGAAATTAAACAAACAAGATGTGCTTTAACTGCAGACTTTCAGAATTAATTTGAGGGTAATTACATCCAAATCAGGTAAACGGTGTAGGAATTTCAACGGTTTCTATATGTGCCTCCCACTTTTTAAGGGGCCAAAAGTAATGGGACTATCAACTCAAAAGCTATTTCATGGACAGGTGTGGGCTATTCCCTTGTTATTTCATTATCAATTAAGCAGGTAAAAGGTCTGGAGTTGATTCTAGGTGTGACATTTGCATTTGGAATCAGTTGCTGTCGACTCTCAATATGAGATCCAAAGAGCTGTCACTATCAGTGAAGCAAGCCATCATTAGCCTGAAAAATCAAAACAAACCCATCAGAGAGATGGCAAAAACATTAGGTGTGGCCAAATCAACTGTTTGGAACATTCTTAAAAAGAAAGAACGCACCGGAGAGCTCAGCAACACCAAAAGACCCGGAAGACCACGGAAAACAACTGTTGTGGATGACATAAGAATTATTTCCCTGGTGAAGAAAAACCCCTTCACAACAGTTGGCCAAATGAAGAACACTCTCCAGGAGGTAGGTGTATATGTGCCAAAGTCAACAATCAAGAGAAGACTTCACAAGAGTGAATATAGAGGGTTCACCACAAGATGTAAACCATTGGCGAGCCACAAAAACAGGAAGACCAGATTAGAGTTTGCCAAACAACATCTAAAAAACCCATTACAGTTCTGGAACAACATCCTATGGACAGATAAGACAAGGATCAACTTGTACCAGAGTGATGGGAAGAGAAGAGTATGGAGAAGGAAAGGAACTGCTCATGATCCAAAACATACCACCTCATCAGTGAAGCATGGTGATGGTAGTGTCATGGCGTGGGCAGGTATGGCTGCCAATGGAACTGGTTCCCTTGTATTTATTGATGATGTGACCGCTGACAAAAGCAGCAGAATGAATTCTGAAGTGTTTCGGCAATATTATATGCTCATATTCAGTCAAATGCTTCAGAACTCATTGGACGGCGCTTCACAGTGCAGATGGACAATGACCTGAAGAATACTGCAAAAGCAAGCAAAGAGTTTTTTAAGGCTAAAGAGTGGAATGTTATGCAATGGCCAAGTCAATCCCCTGACCTGAATCTGATTGAGCATGCATTTCACTTGATGAAGACAAAATTGAAGGGAAAATGCCCCAAGAACAAGCAGGAACTGAAGACATTTGCAGTTTAGGCCTGGCAGAGCATCACCAGGGATGAAACCCAGCGTCTGGTGAGGTCTATGCGTTCCAGACGTCAGGCTGTAATTGCCTGCAAAGGATTTGCAACAAAGTATTAAAAAGTGAAAGTTAGATTTAGGATTGTTTAGTTTGTCCCATTACTCTAGGCCCCTTAAAAAGTGGGAGGCACATATAGAAATCGTTCTAATTCCTACACCATTCATCTGATTTGGATGTAATTACCCTCAAATTAAATCTGAAAGTCTGCAGTTAAAGCACATCTTGTTTGTTTCATTTCAAACCCATTGTGGTGGTGAATAGAGGCCAAAATATGAAAATTCTGTCAATGTCCCAATATTTATATATATATATATACAGAGAGAGAGAGAGAGAGAGAGAGGTGCAGCTGGTGTGAAGCACCTTCATATCATTGTTTGTGTGTATTAGAATCTTCATTAGATCAATCATAGGGCATTTTGTGCATATATGTGTGTATATATATATATATATATATATATATATATATATATATATATATATTAGGGGTGAGCGGGTTCGGATTTCTGAAATCCGAACCCCCCCGAGCCCCCCCGATCCGAGGCAGATCCGAGTCAGGCTCGACATTTCCCGCCTGACTCGGATCTGAAATCGAGGCAGAACGTCATCATCCCACCTTCCGAGTCTCGCGGGTTTTGGATCCTATATAAGGTACCTGCGTTGGCGCCATTTTCTCACTCGGCTGTGGACAGTGAAGAGGGAGGGTGGGAGTTAGGGCTGGCTGGGCTGTGTAGTGTAGTGTAGTGCAGAGTAGTGTTGTGCTGTGCTGTGCTGCGCTGTGCTGCTGTTGTCCACTACTTCAAAGTCCATAGGGGCTGGCTGTGTTGTGCTGCTGTTGTTAATAGGGGCTGTGTCCACTACTTCAAAGTCCATAGGGGCTGGCTGGACTGTGTTGTGCAGTCAGTTCTCCATAGGGGCTGTGTCCACTCCAAAGTCCTGTGCAGTGTCCCAGTCCTAAAGGGGTGCTGTAGTGTTGTCCAGGGGGTGCTCTGTCCATCAGGGGTGCTCCCACCAAGTGCTAAAAAAATAATATTTTTTGTGTGTTTGTGAATTGTGTGCGCAGTAGCCGCACGTGCATCAAGAAAGTAGTGCCAAGCGTGCGCCTGTGTCATAAGTAAAGGGCCGGCTGGCTTGACCGTTAAAGGGTGCTGTAACCCCCAAAGTACACTCCAGTCCAAACCCAAAAAAAAAATATTTTCTGTGTTTGTGAATTGTGTGCGCAGTAGCCGCACGTGCATCAACAAAGTAGTGCCAAGCGTGCGCCTGTGTCATAAGTAAAGGGCCGGCTGGCTTGACCGTTAAAGGGTGCTGTAACCCCCAAAGTACACTCCAGTCCAAACCAAAAAAAAAAATTATTTTCTGTGTTTGTGAATTGTGTGCGCAGTAGCCGCACATGCATCAACAAAGTAGTGCCAAGCATGCGCCTGTGTTATAAGTAAAGGGCCGGCTGGCTTGACTGTTAAAGGGTGCTGTAACCCCCAAAGTACACTCCAAACCAAAAAAATATATATTTTCTGTGTTTGTGACTTGTGTGCACTGTGGCTGCACGTGCATCAACAAAGGAGCAGCGCCAAGCGTGCGCCTGTGTCCCATAAGTAAAGAGCCGGCTGGCTCATTTCTTAAAGGGTGGTGTAACCCACAAAGTGCACTACTCTCCAGCAAAAATAAAAAAATATTTTCTGTGTTTGTGTGCGCTTTAGCCGCACGTATATATCAATATAACATAAATGGAGGACCAAACTTTCTCCGATAAAAATAAAATAGGGAAAGATCAAGAACCACTTCCTCCTAGTGCTATTGCTGCTGCTGGGAGTAGTTCATCATCCCAGAGAGGAAGTAGGAACATCACTACTTTTACTAAACAATTGACCCTCCAACAGTCCCTAGCGATGAGGATGAAGTACGACAGCAGTCATCCTGAAGCAAAACGTATAACTGAGGCCTTGACTGCTATGTTGGTGTTAGACGTGCGTCCGGTATCCGCCATTAGTGCAGTGGGATTTAGACAATTGATGGAGGTAGTGTGTCCCCGGTTCCAAATCCCGTCTAGATTCCACCTGCATCCTCAAAGCAGCAGCGACAAGTGTGCGTCTGTCTGTTAAAGGGTGGTGACACCCTCAAAGTGTGCAACACAAACAATAAAAATATTGTTCTTTTTTTTCGGTCTTTGTGAAATGTGTGGGCTGTAGCCGCACCTGCATCCTTAAAGCAGCAGCGACAAGCGTGCGTCTGTCTGTTAAAGGGTGGTGACACCCTCAAAGTGTGCTACACAAACAATTAAAATATTGTTCTTTTTTTTTCTGTCTTTGTGAAATGTGTGGGCTGTAGCCGCTCCTGCATCCTTAAAGCAGCAGCGACAAGCGTGCGTCTGTCTGTTAAAGGGTGGTGACACCCTCAAAGTGTGCTACACAAACAATAAAAATATTGATCTTTTTTTTTCTGTCTTTGCGAATTGTGTGGGCTGTAGCCGCACTTGCATCCTTAAAGCAGCAGCGACAAGCGTGCGTCTGTCTGTTAAAGGATTACATCGGTGACAGCATCCAAGTAGGCATGTCAGACAGTCCGTACCTGTACTGGCAGGAAAAAGAAGCAATTTGGAGGTCCCTGTACAAACTGGCTCTATTTTACCTGAGTTGCCCCCCCTCCAGTGTGTACTCCGAAAGAGTGTTTAGTGCAGCCGGGAACCTTGTCAGCAAAAGGCGTAGGAGGTTGCTTCCACAAAATGTGGAGAAGATGATGTTCATAAAATGAATTATCAACTCTTCCAGGGAAACCAGCCTCCAGAACGTACAGAGGGACCTGTGGTTCCAGCGGGGACGAATTAATACTCTGTGAGGATGAGGATGTACACACTGAAGAGGGTGAGGAATCGGTGGATGAGGAGGATGAGGATGATGAGGATGACATCTTGCCTCCGTAGAGCCAGTTTGTGCAGGGACACATTAATTGCCAGCTTGTTTTGTGGGGGCCCAAACGAACCAATCATTTCAGCCACAGTTGTGTGGCAGACCCTGGCGCTGAAATGATTGGTTTGTTAAAGTGTGCATGTCCTGTTTATACAACATAAGGGTGGGTGGGAGGGCCCAAGGACAATTCCATCTTGCACCTCTTTTTTTTCTTTGCATTATGTACAGTTTGGGGCCTAGTTTTTCAAACTGCCATCCTGTCTGCCACTGCAGTTTCACGCCTAGATGGGTCACGTGTTTGTGCCGCCCACTCGTGTCGCTTAGCATAGTCATCCAGCTACCTTGGTGCAACCTTTTGGACATAAAAACACTATTGTGAGGTGTGAGGTGTTCAGAATAGACTGGAAATGAGTGGAAATTAAGGTTATTGAGGTTAATAATAGCATAGGAACAGAAAAACCTACAAATTCTGTGATTTTAGCTGTTTTTATGCTTTTTTTCAACAAAATACAGATCCAAAACACAAAACCCAGAACCCAAAACACGGAAGGGTGGTTTTGGCAAAACCAATCCAGATCCAAAACACGAAGAAAGATCCAGATCCAAAACACGAAAAGTGGCCGGTGCACACCCCTAATATATATATATATACAGTCAGGTGCATAAATATTGGGGCATTGACAGAATTTTCAAATTTTGGCCTCTATTCACCACCACAATGGCTTTGAAATGAAACAAACAAGATGTGATTTAACTGCAGACTTTCAGATTTAATTTGAGGGTAATTACATCCAAATCAGGTGAACGGTGTAGGAATTACAACGGTTTCTATATGTGCCTCCCACTTTTTAAGGGGCCAAAAGTAATGGGACAAACTAAACAATCCTAAATCTAACTTTCACTATTTAATACTTTGTTGCAAATCCTTTGCAGGCAATTACAGCCTGAAGTCTGGAATGCATAGACATCACCAGACGCTGGGTTTCATCCCTGGTGATGCTCTGCCAGGCCTCTACTGCAAATGTCTTCAGTTCCTGCTTGTTCTTGGGGCATTTTCCCTTCAGTTTTGTCTTCATCAAGTCAAATGCATGCTCAATCGGATTCAGGTCAGGGGATTGACTTGGCCATTGCATAACATTCCACTTTTTAGCCTTAAAAAACTCTTTGGTTGCTTTTGAGGTATGCTTCGGGTCATTGTCCATCTGCACTGTGAAGCGCCGTCCAATGAGTTCTGAAGCATTTGACTGAATATGAGCATATAATATTGCCCAAAACACTTCAGAACTAATTCTGCTGCTTTTGTCAGCAGTCACATCATCAATAAATACAAGGGAACCAGTTCCATTGGCAGCCATACATGCCCACGCCATGACACTACCACCACCATGCTTCACTGATGAGGTGGTATGTTTTGGATCATGAGCAGTTCCTTTCCTTCTCTTCTCTTCCCATCACTGTGGTACAAGTTGATCTTTGTCTCATCTGTCCATAGGATGTTGTTCCAGAACTGTAATGGCTTTTTTAGATGTTGTTTGGCAAACTCTAATCTGGTCTTCCTGTTTTTGTGGCTCACCAATGGTTTGCATCTTGTGGTGAACCCTCTATATTCACTCTTGTGAAATCTTCTCTTGATTGTTGACTTTGACACATATACATCTACCTCCTAGAGAGTGTTCTTGATTTGGCCAACTGTTGTGAAGGGGTTTTTCTTCACCAGGGAAATAATTATTTTGTCATCCACCACAGTTGTCTTCTGTGGTCTTCCGGGTCTTTTGGTGTTGCTGAGCTCTCTGGTGCATTCTTTCTTTTTAAGAATGTTCCAAACAGTTGATTTGGCCACACCTAATGTTTTTGCTATCTCTCTGATCGGTTTGTTTTGATTTTTCAGCCTAATGATGGCTTGCTTCACTGATAGTGACAGCTCTTTGGATCTCATATTGAGAGTTGACAGCAACTGATTCCAAATGCAAATGTCACACCTAGAATCAACTCCAGACCTTTTACCTGCTTAATTGATAATGAAATAATGAGGGAATAGCCCACACCTGTCCATGAAATAGCTTTTGAGTTGATAGTCCCATTACTTTTGGCCCCTTAAAAAGTGAGAGGCACATATTGAAACTGTTGTAATTCCTACACCATTCATCCGATTTGGATGTAATTACCCTCAAATTAAATCTGAAAGTCTGCAGTTAAAGCACATCTTGATTGTTTCATTTCAAAACCATTGTGGTAGTGAATAGAGGCCAAAATCTGAAAATTCTGTTAATGTCCCAATATTTATGGACCTGACTGTACATATATATATATATATATATATATATATACTGTATATATTTCAATTATATTTATATATGATTTTATATATATCCATACACATATATATATATATATATATATTAGGGGTGTGCACCGGCCACTTTTCGTGTTTTGTGTTTTGGTTTTGGATCTGGATCTTTCTTCGTGTTTTGGATCTGGATTGGTTTTGCCAAAACCACCCTTCCGTGTTTTGGGTTCTGGGTTTTGTGTTTTGGATCTGTATTTTTTTGAAAAAAAGCATAAAAACAGCTAAAATCACAGAATTTGTAGGTTTTTCTGCTCCTATGCTATTATTAACCTCAATAACCTTAATTTCCACTCATTTCCAGTCTATTCTGAACACCTCACACCTCACAATAGTGTTTTTATGTCCAAAAGGTTGCACCGAGGTAGCTGGATGACTATGCTAAGCGACACGAGTGGGCGGCACAAACACGTGACCCATCTAGGAGTGACACTGCAGTGGCAGACAGGATGGCAGTTAGAAAAACTAGGCCCCAAACTGTACATAATGCAAAGAAAAAAAGAGGTGCAAGATGGAATTGTCCTTGGGCCCTCCCACCCACCCTTATGTTGTATAAACAGGACATGCACACTTTAACAAATCAATCATTTCAGCGCCAGGGTCTGCCACACAACTGTGGCTGAAATGATTGGTTCGTTTGGGCCCCCACAAAACAAGCTGGCAATTAATGTGTCCCTGCACAAACTGGCTCTACGGAGGCAAGATGTCATCCTCATCCTCCTCATCCACCGATTCCTCACCCTCTTCAGTGTGTACATCCTCATCCTCACAAAGTATTAACTCGTCCCCACTTGAATCCACCACCACAGGTCCCTCTGTACGTTCTGGAGGCTGGTCTCCCTGGAAGAGCTGATAATTCATTTTGATGAACATCATCTTCTCCACATTCTGTGGAAGCAACCTCCTACGCCTTTCGCTGACAAGGTTCCCGGCTGCACTAAACACTCTTTCGGAGTACACACTGGAGGGGGGGCAACTCAGGTAAAATAGAGCCAGTTTGTACAGGGGCCTCCAAATTGCCTCTTTTTCCTGCCAGTACAGGTATGGACTGTCTGACATGCCTACTTGGATGCTGTCACCGATGTAATCCTCCACCATTCTGTCAATGGTGACAGTATCATATGCAGTGACAGTAGACATGTCAGAAATTGTTGCCAGGTCCTTCAGTCCGGACCAGATGTCCAAACTTGGTCCTGCCTGCCCTGCATCACCGCCAGCGGGTTGCTTAGGATACCTAAGTTTTTTCCTGGCAGCCCCAGTTGCGGGAGAAAATGAAGAAGGAGCCGTTGACGTGTCACGTTCCGCTTCAGCTGACAGTGTGTTCACCAGCAGGTCTTTGCACCTCTGCAGGCTTGTGTCGGCCGGAAAGAGAGACACCACATAGGCTTTAAACCTAGGATCGAGCACGGTGGCCAAAATGTAGTGGTCTGATTTCAACAGATTGACCACCCTGGAATCCTGGCAAAGCGAATGAAGGGCTTCATCCACAAGTCCCACATGCCGAGCGGAATCGCTCCGTCTTAGCTCCTCCTTCACTTTCTCCAGCTGCTTCTGCAAAAGCCTGATGAGGGGAATGACCTGACTCAAGCTGGCAGTGTCTGAACTGACTTCACGTGTGGCAAGTTCGAAGGGCTGAAGAACCTTGCACAACACGGAAATCATTCTCCACTGCGCTTGAGTCAGGTGCATACCCCCTCCTTTGCCTATGTCATAGGTGGATGTATAGGCTTGTATGGCCTTTTGCTGCTCCTCCATCCTCTGAAGCATATAGAGGGTTGAGTTCCACCGCGTCACAACCTCTTGCTTCAGGTGATGGCGGGGCAGGTTCAAGAGTGTTTGCTGGCGCTCCAGTCTTCGGCACGCAGTCGCTGAATGGCGAAAGTGGCCAGAAATTTTTCGGGCCACCCAAAGCGTCTCCTGCACGCCCCTGTCGCTTTTCAGAAAATTCTGCACCACCAAGTTTATTGTGTGAGCAAAACATGGGACGTGCTGGAATTTGCCCAGATGTAATGCCCGCACAATATTGGTGGCGTTGTCAGATATCACAAATCCCCAGGAGAGTCTAAGTGGGGTAAGCCACTGGGCGATGATTTCCCTCAGTTTCTCTAAGAGGTTGTCGGCGGTGTGCCTCTTACTGAAACCGGTGATACACAGCGTAGCCTGCCTTGTAACGAGCTGGCGTTTCTGAGATGCTGCTACTGGTGACGCTGCTGCTGTTGCTGCGTAAGGTGATACATCTACCCAGTGGGCTGTCACAGTCATATAGTCCTTAGTCTGCCCTGTTCCACTTGTCCACATGTCCGTGGTTAAGTGGACATTGTGTATAACGGCATTTTTCAGGACACTGAGGACACTTTTTCTGACGTTTCTGTACAGTCTCGGTATCGCCTGCCTAGTGAAGTGGAATCTAGACGGGATTTGGAACCGGGGACACACTACCTCCATCAATTGTCTAAATCCCACTGCACTAATGGCGGATACCGGACGCACGTCTAACACCAACATAGCAGTCAAGGCCTCAGTTATACGTTTTGCTTCAGGATGACTGCTGTCGTACTTCATCCTCCTCGCTAAGGACTGTTGGAGGGTCAATTGTTTAGTAAAAGTAGTGGTGTTCCTACTTCCTCTCTGGGATGATGAACGACTCCCAGCAGCAGCAGCAACAGCAGCAGCGGCAGCAGTAGGCGTAGCAATGCAGGATCCTCCGGAGGAATCCCGGATAGGAGAGTCAGTCATGCCAGTGATATGGCCTGCAGGACTACTTCCGATCCTGACTAAGGAGGAAATTGACGAGGAGGGAGTTGACGGTGTGGTTTGCAGGCGCTTGGATACAACAGGACAACGGGATTTAGGTGTCCCTGGACTGCTTACGGTCTGAGCCAAAGTTTCTGAACTTGACAGTAACTTTTTATGAACGCGCTGCAGGTGCCGTATAAGGGAGGATGTTCCTAGGTGGTTGACGTCCCTACCCCTACTTATTTCACCTTTACATATGGTACATATGGCAAGACAGTTGTTGTCCGGATTTGGATAGAAATATTGCCAGACCAAAGAGGTGGAATGTTTGGTCTTCTGCCCAGGCATGACCGTGATGGGCTTTTTCATCCCACGGACAACAACTGTCTCCCCCGGAGCCTGATTTAAACAAACCACATCACCATCAGAATCCTCCTCGCCAACTTCCTCCTCAGCGCCAGCTACACCAGTATCCTCATCCTGTTGTACTTCAACAGTGACATCTTCAATTTGCATATCAGCAAGTGGACTGTGGGTGCTCCTTTCAGCACTTGCAGGGGGCGTGCAAATGGTGGAAAGAGCCACCTCTTCCCGTCCAGTGCTGGGAAGGTCAGGCATCGCAACCACCACCACACTTGGACTCTCCTTGGGGATTTGTGATATCTTCTTAGAAAGCACAGTTCTTCGCTGTGCTTTTGCCAGCTTAACTCTTTTGATTTTTTTAGTGGGAGGAGTGCTTCCATCGTCATGTGAAGCTGAACCACTAGTCATGAACATACTAGGGATCGACCTTAGCCGTTCCTTGCCACTCCGTGTCGTAAATGGCATATTGGCAAGTTTACGTTTCTCTTCAGCTGATTTAAATGTCTTTTTCAAGGTCATTTTCCTGAACTTTGCCATTTGGGATTGTATGTGCCCTCTACTATGACATTGGGCATCGGCCTTGGCAGACGACGTTGATGGCATGTTATCGTCTATGTCATGACTAGTGGCAGCAGCTTCAGCACTAGGAGGAAGTGGTTCTTGATCTTTCTCTATTTTATTTTTATCGGAGAAAGTTTGGTCCTCCATTTATGTTATATCGATTTGATATATACGTGCGGCTAAACACAGAAAATAATTTTTTTTTTGGTTTGGACTGGAGTGTACTTTGTGGGTTACAGCACCCTTTAACGGTCAAGCCAGCCGGCCCTTTACTTATGACACAGGCGCACTCTTGGCACTACTTTGTTGATGCACGTGCGGCTACTGCGCACACAATTCACAAACACAGAAAATAAATTTTTTTTGGTTTGGACTGGAGTGTACTTTGGGGGTTACAGCACCCTTTAACGGTCAAGCCAGCCGGCCCTTTACTTATGACACAGGCGCACGCTTGGCACTACTTTGTTGATGCACGTGCGGCTACTGCGCACACAATTCACAAACACAGAAAATAATTTTTTTTTTGGTTTGGACTGGAGTGTACTTTGTGGGTTACAGCACCCTTTAACGGTCAAGCCAGCCGGCCCTTTACTTATGACACAGGCGCACTCTTGGCACTACTTTGTTGATGCACGTGCGGCTACTGCGCACACAATTCACAAACACAGAAAATAAATTTTTTTTGGTTTGGACTGGAGTGTACTTTGGGGGTTACAGCACCCTTTAACGGTCAAGCCAGCCGGCCCTTTACTTATGACACAGGCGCACGCTTGGCACTACTTTGTTGATGCACGTGCGGCTACTGCGCACACAATTCACAAACACAGAAAATAATTTTTTTTTGGTTTGGACTGGAGTGTACTTTCGGAGGCTACAGCACCCTTTAACGGTCAAGCCAGCCGGCCCTTTACTTATGACACAGGCGCACGCTTGGCACTACTTTGTTGATGCACGTGCGGCTACTGCGCACACAATTCACAAACACAGAAAATAATTTTTTTTTAGGTTTGGACTGGAGTGTACTTTCGGGGGTTACAGCACCCTTAACGGTCAAGCCAGCCGGCCCTTTACTTATGACACAGGCGCACGCTTGGCACTACTTTGTTGATGCACGTGCGGCTACTGCGCACACAATTCACAAACACAGAAAATAATTTTTTTTTTGGTTTGGACTGGAGTGTACTTTCGGGGGTTACAGCACCCTTAACGGTCAAGCCAGCCGGCCCTTTACTTATGACACAGGCGCACGCTTGGCACTACTTTGTTGATGCACGTGCGGCTACTGCGCACACAATTCACAAACACAGAAAATAATTTTTTTTTAGGTTTGGACTGGAGTGTACTTTCAGGGGTTACAGCACCCTTAACGGTCAAGCCAGCCGGCCCTTTACTTATGACACAGGCGCACGCTTGGCACTACTTTGTTGATGCACGTGCGGCTACTGCGCACACAATTCACAAACACAGAAAATAATTTTTTTTTGGTTTGGACTGGAGTGTACTTTCGGGGGTTACAGCACCCTTTAACGGTCAAGCCAGCCGGCCCTTTACTTATGACACAGGCGCACGCTTGGCACTACTTTGTTGATGCACGTGCGGCTACTGCGCACACAATTCACAAACACAGAAAATAATTTTTTTTTGGTTTGGACTGGAGTGTACTTTCGGGGGTTACAGCACCCTTTAACGGTCAAGCCAGCTGGCCCTTTACTTATGACACAGGCGCACGCTTGGCACTACTTTGTTGATGCACATGCGGCTACTGCGCACACAATTCACAAACACAGAAAATAATTTTTTTTTAGGTTTGGACTGGAGTGTACTTTCGGGGGTTACAGCACCCTTAACGGTCAAGCCAGCCGGCCCTTTACTTATGACACAGGCGCACGCTTGGCACTACTTTGTTGATGCACGTGCGGCTACTGCGCACACAATTCACAAACACAGAAAATAATTTTTTTTTAGGTTTGGACTGGAGTGTACTTTCGGGGGTTACAGCACCCTTAACGGTCAAGCCAGCCGGCCCTTTACTTATGACACAGGCGCACGCTTGGCACTACTTTGTTGATGCACGTGCGGCTACTGCGCACACAATTCACAAACACAGAAAATAATTTTTTTTTTGGTTTGGACTGGAGTGTACTTTCGGGGGTTACAGCACCCTTAACGGTCAAGCCAGCCGGCCCTTTACTTATGACACAGGCGCACGCTTGGCACTACTTTGTTGATGCACGTGCGGCTACTGCGCACACAATTCACAAACACAGAAAATAATTTTTTTTTAGGTTTGGACTGGAGTGTACTTTCAGGGGTTACAGCACCCTTAACGGTCAAGCCAGCCGGCCCTTTACTTATGACACAGGCGCACGCTTGGCACTACTTTGTTGATGCACGTGCGGCTACTGCGCACACAATTCACAAACACAGAAAATAATTTTTTTTTGGTTTGGACTGGAGTGTACTTTCGGGGGTTACAGCACCCTTTAACGGTCAAGCCAGCTGGCCCTTTACTTATGACACAGGCGCACGCTTGGCACTACTTTGTTGATGCACATGCGGCTACTGCGCACACAATTCACAAACACAGAAAATAATTTTTTTTTAGGTTTGGACTGGAGTGTACTTTCGGGGGTTACAGCACCCTTAACGGTCAAGCCAGCCGGCCCTTTACTTATGACACAGGCGCACGCTTGGCACTACTTTGTTGATGCACGTGCGGCTACTGCGCACACAATTCACAAACACAGAAAATAATTTTTTTTTTGGTTTGGACTGGAGTGTACTTTCGGGGGTTACAGCACCCTTAACGGTCAAGCCAGCCGGCCCTTTACTTATGACACAGGCGCATCGCTTGGCACTACTTTGTTGATGCACGTGCGGCTACTGCGCACACAATTCACAAACACAGAAAATAATTTTTTTTTGGTTTGGACTGGAGTGTACTTTCGGGGGTTACAGCACCCTTTAACGGTCAAGCCAGCCGGCCCTTTACTTATGACACAGGCGCACGCTTGGCACTACTTTGTTGATGCACATGCGGCTACTGCGCACACAATTCACAAACACAGAAAATAATTTTTTTTTGGTTTGGACTGGAGTGTACTTTCGGGGGTTACAGCACCCTTTAACGGTCAAGCCAGCCGGCCCTTTACTTATGACACAGGCGCACTCTTGGCACTACTTTGTTGATGCACGTGCGGCTACTGCGCACACAATTCACAAACACAGAAAATAATTTTTTTTTAGGTTTGGACTGGAGTGTACTTTCGGGGGTTACAGCACCCTTAACGGTCAAGCCAGCCGGCCCTTTACTTATGACACAGGCGCACGCTTGGCACTACTTTGTTGATGCACGTGCGGCTACTGCGCACACAATTCACAAACACAGAAAATAATTTTTTTTTGGTTTGGACTGGAGTGTACTTTCGGAGGTTACAGCACCCTTTAACGGTCAAGCCAGCCGGCCCTTTACTTATGACACAGGCGCACGCTTGGCACTACTTTGTTGATGCACGTGCGGCTACTGCGCACACAATTCACAAACACAGAAAATAATTTTTTTTTAGGTTTGGACTGGAGTGTACTTTCGGGGGTTACAGCACCCTTAACGGTCAAGCCAGCCGGCCCTTTACTTATGACACAGGCGCACGCTTGGCACTACTTTGTTGATGCACGTGCGGCTACTGCGCACACAATTCACAAACACAGAAAATAATTTTTTTTTTGGTTTGGACTGGAGTGTACTTTCGGGGGTTACAGCACCCTTAACGGTCAAGCCAGCCGGCCCTTTACTTATGACACAGGCGCACGCTTGGCACTACTTTGTTGATGCACGTGCGGCTACTGCGCACACAATTCACAAACACAGAAAATAATTTTTTTTTAGGTTTGGACTGGAGTGTACTTTCAGGGGTTACAGCACCCTTAACGGTCAAGCCAGCCGGCCCTTTACTTATGACACAGGCGCACGCTTGGCACTACTTTGTTGATGCACGTGCGGCTACTGCGCACACAATTCACAAACACAGAAAATAATTTTTTTTTGGTTTGGACTGGAGTGTACTTTCGGGGGTTACAGCACCCTTTAACGGTCAAGCCAGCTGGCCCTTTACTTATGACACAGGCGCACGCTTGGCACTACTTTGTTGATGCACATGCGGCTACTGCGCACACAATTCACAAACACAGAAAATAATTTTTTTTTAGGTTTGGACTGGAGTGTACTTTCGGGGGTTACAGCACCCTTAACGGTCAAGCCAGCCGGCCCTTTACTTATGACACAGGCGCACGCTTGGCACTACTTTGTTGATGCACGTGCGGCTACTGCGCACACAATTCACAAACACAGAAAATAATTTTTTTTTTGGTTTGGACTGGAGTGTACTTTCGGGGGTTACAGCACCCTTAACGGTCAAGCCAGCCGGCCCTTTATTTATGACACAGGCGCACGCTTGGCACTACTTTGTTGATGCACGTGCGGCTACTGCGCACACAATTCACAGACACAGAAAATAATTTTTTTTGGGGTTTGGACTGGAGTGTACTTTCGGGGGTTACAGCACCCTTAACGGTCAAGCCAGCCGGCCCTTTACTTTTGACACAGGCGCACGTTTGGCACTACTTTGTTGATGCACGTGCGGCTACTGCGCACACAATTCACAAACACAGAAAATAATTTTTTTTTTGGTTTGGACTGGAGTGTACTTTCGGGGGTTACAGCACCCTTAACGGTCAAGCCAGCCGGCCCTTTACTTATGACACAGGCGCACGTTTGGCACTACTTTGTTGATGCACGTGCGGCTACTGCGCACACAATTCACAAACACAGAAAATAATTTTTTTTTTGGTTTGGACTGGAGTGTACTTTCGGGGGTTACAGCACCCTTAACGATCAAGCCAGCCGGCCCTTTACTTATGACACAGGCGCACGCTTGGCACTACTTTGTTGATGCACGTGCGGCTACTGCGCACACAATTCACAAACACAGAAAATAATTTTTTTTTGGTTTGGACTGGAGTGTACTTTCGGGGGTTACAGCACCCTTTAACGGTCAAGCCAGCCGGCCCTTTACTTATGACACAGGCGCACGCTTGGCACTACTTTGTTGATGCACGTGCGGCTACTGCGCACACAATTCACAAACACAGAAAATATATTATTTTTTTAGCACTTGGGGGGAGCACCCCTGATGGACAGAGCACCCCCTGGACAACACTACAGCACCCCTTTAGGACTGGGACACTGCACAGGACTTTGGAGTGGACACAGCCCCTATGGAGAACTGACTGCACAACACAGTCCAGCCAGCCCCTATGGACTTTGAAGTAGTGGACACAGCCCCTATTAACAACAGCAGCACAGCACAACACAGCCAGCCCCTATGGACTTTGAAGTAGTGGACAACAGCAGCACTACACTACACTACACTACACAGCACTAACTCCCACCCTCCCTCTTCACTGTCCACAGCCGAGTGAGAAAATGGCGCCGACGCGGGTACCTTATATAGGATCCAAAACCCGCGAGACTCGGAAGGCGGGATGATGACGTTTTGCCTCGATGTCAGATCCGAGTCAGGCGGGAAAAGTCGAGCCTGACTCGGATCGGACTCGGATCGGGGGGGCTCGGGGGGGTTCGGATTTCAGAAATCCGAACCCGCTCACCCCTAATATATATATATATATTTATGTATGTACACAGACTCAAACAGATCTATACAAAACCCATCAGTGGCACACGTGCCTAACCTCTTAATGATGTAACATATTTTGCACATTATCCATTATGACTTTTTCATATTGAGACAGCACTGATTAATTCTATTTATATTATGGAGATTCTTCCAACATTATTCTAAAACAATATAATTTCATGTGGAACCACACTAATTTCCAAAGCATCCAACAATGGGACTCTTGAACAGTTGGACATACAGTATGCCTGTCTCTTCTGCTCTGCACATGTGCTCCAAAAGTACATCCATATCTGTCTGAAGAGTGTACAGAGTCTTAGATGTTTGAGTTAGGAGGTGTATCTTCTATGGGTGCTGAGGGGCTGGTGAAACTATATAGATCAATGATGATTATCAGTAGCACTAACTAGTCCCTTTTGATTGGCTAATTGTTGACTGCGACACAAAAGATTCCCATTTCATTTTTAAGGTGAAAGCAACAAATTGTGTTTAGATTTTATTTGTTTTTGTATTCTATTGTTTTTGTATGTAACAAGATTTGTACTGATTACACTATCAAGATGCTATTCTTTGTTGTGTGGCAGCACAGACGATGTAATGGTTAGCATTACTGCCTCACAGCACTGAGGTCATGGGTTCAGTTCCCATTATGGCCCTAACTGTGTGGAGTTTGTATATTCTCCATGTGCTTGTGTGGGTTTCCTCCGGGTGCTCCGGTTTCCTCCCACACTCCAAAAATATACTGGTAGGTTAATTGGCTCCCAACAAACTTAACCCTAGTGTGTATGTATGTGTACATGTGATAGGGAGTATAGATTGTAAGCTTAACTGGGGCAGGGACTGATGTGAAGGGCCAAATATTCTCTGTAAAGATTCTGATATTAACAGCACAGGACTGATGTCTATATCACTTTAGTTTTTTTATTTCAAGGATTACATTTTAGTCTACAGTTTTTACAAGATGTTTTGCAATAATTCAGCAGCACAAGGTTCTGCTGTCTGCTCAATTCTTGCATCTATTGACTTTGTTCTTTATTGAGAAGAATCCATGATGCTGAAGGCATACACCGTTCACACAAGATTTGTTACAGCAAATCCACTCCCTGCTTCTATTTCAGTGGAGATTCCTGCTGTGAGAAGGTTCTGATGCAGCTGACATAGATGCTGAGATAACATATGCTACTTTAGATTCTGTTTCTTGCTTCAGGTGTGATGCTCTTTGGTGCGTGTTGCTGAGCATCCATAAAATGACAACAAAAGTTGTAACTTTCCTTTTCCGTGGCACATTTGTAATGGATGTGCATTCTAGTGCTGGCTAAATGTGAAAATATATTAAAATCTAATATTTACGTTTTTCTTAAAGCCATTCTTAACCTATATCATCGACCTTCTGCTAGGATTTATAACAGTTTTCTCTCTGACTTTTAAAATCAGCAGTGGCGCAAGGCAGGGAAGCCCCTTGTCTCTCCCTATATAGGAGACTCTTGAGGAGAACGTTTTAAAAATAATCTTATTTGATTAAGAGCTCAGAGATTGGCATCGCTCATCATATACTTTGTCATTTCACAGTCGATATATTGCTATTTGTCCAGCCCTGAGTCATCCCTTACAACCATACGCTAATTTTTTCAAGATTATTCAACAGCATGCTTTTACAAAGGAAACACTTCCAAAGTAGAGATATTAGCCAGGTCCCTAACAGGATGAAGAATGCGCTCTGTGCCAGCCTTGCCCCCCAAACATGTGACATCATGAAATCACAATGAGGCAGCTCGTAGCTGAATGTCTCAAGGACATTCCTGGTGGCTCTGTGGAATCTTACCGCTGAGACTAGCGAAGCTGAGTGCCTCAGTGTCCTTTGGATGCTCCAGACTGCAACTTTCTAGGCTGTAGGGTGTCAAATACAGGTGCCACAGGCAGTGATAGTGCCGGCCCCTGACCCCTGCTTCCTGGTGGTGGCACTGCTCACCGATCCCTAGAAATGGTCCTGATATTAGCTATAAGTATTCCCCAAGCCTTACTCCATAGATTTTAAGAAAGTTACAAATATAATTGGCAATCCAACGTCTTGACCTATAAGTGTATTTGTATCCTTATATATCCTTCTGACACAATTGACAGTAGTAATTCCATAGTTCATGACTCTGTCTAAAGCTTGATTTAATTATGAAATATTGTGGTTGGGAAGAATTGTGGATGTGATAATGATTCTCAGTCCCAAAGCACTATACCTTTTTGATCTATCCCACATTTATAGCTTTTTTTAACACTATTTACTGATTTTATATGAAAGGGTAAAGCCCCAGACTTGCTAGAATCAAAAATGTTTAGGTCTTAATTGAAAGGGGCTCTATCTGTACCCAAGCATGAGTTTTATTATTTATCATGTTTTCTTTATCAATTTATTGATTGGGTCACTCCTGTCTCCCCTAAACAATGAGCAATCTGCGGTGGATTGTTAAATCTTTTACACCTCTCTATAACCCCTGTCCCCTGCTATCCGGACCTTGCTATTTTACATTGTACCCGTTTACAGCTTCAGTCTTCTAGATATATTGAAGGCCATGTTCTCATAGTTACCAGAGCTGCAATAGCCCAATATTGAAAATATCCCTCCCCTCCTGCCTTTTCTGCTATCACAACTAAGGTTCAAATGAGTTTGTATCTCTTATGCCTGCCTCATGGTGGCCCTTACATAGCATCCTTTTGTCTAATGCAAACGTTTTGCTTCCGTTCAAGTTTTTTATACTGTAGTTTATAAACTCTTCAATATAGAAGATACTGAAGGTCTGCGCCTTAGTGGCAAGCGTTTAATCTGAGGCGGAAATAAAAAGGGAATAAGTGTAAACGGACTAAACTTTGTTTTGAAACACTTAAGAGGTACGAATTCCCCTTGAGCACTGTGAAGTAAAAAGTTTTTTTTGTACAAGGATACCTGTCTGCCTCTCATTTGTGACACCAGACAGTTACACCCACTACTCCTTAGGGCTTGACTACCATCTGCATTATCATCAAGCCCATCATTGTTTCAGAACAAGGTTTAAACCATTTGCACTTATTCTCTTTTTATTTCCACCTTAGATTAAACACTGACCACTAAGGCGCAGGCCTTCAGTATCCATGGGCATAACTACCATAGGTGCAAGGGGTGCAGCTGCTATGGGGCCCAGAGCTGAGGGCAGTCCATCTTCCTTGTCAAAGTCACATGTGTTATATACATATTCACCATTGGGACCTACATACTGTAGGGGCCCTTACAAACCTTTTCTATGGTGCCTTCAAATACTTTGTTACACCCCTGTCAGTATCTATTATATTTGCAACTAGGAGCAAATGACCTCTCCTTTCTTGTTCTGCTGCCACCCCCACAGTGAACACTTGGTATCACCCTTTTCTTTTTCAACTAAAAACTCTTCAATAAACAACTTTACTGTTAAAAAACCTAATATTCATTTTGTTAATACAGAGTGATGTAATGATACCAATAAATATACTTTCTGAAAAACAAGTGACTCCTTATGTTGTCGTTATTATTGCAGTTGTACTGCAAGCTTACACATCCGATATACCAATGGGCATGCTAGATAACATTACACAGTCCTGGCAGAGTGCTGATGTATGATGTTCAAGTGGAGTATAACCAAATAACTAATAAAAGTTATTTTAAATCTATATGGCTGACTTATGTAGACAATCATACTATATGGCTTATTGATGTACACAATCAGCTTCTCCACAAAGCACATTTCAAGATGCAGGCCCACTACACTGTCTTTATATTCCACCCCATAAATTAAATTGTGCGTCAGATTTGAGGGTTTGTGGATGCTCCAGTAAAATGTGCAATTAGGAAGCAGTAATAACAATGTCCTATCAAAGCCCAACTTACTTATTGCTTTATGGTCGCTCCATTCATTAGCTTAATCTTTTCCAGCTATACGTCTAAAATTTAGTTTTCCAGCTATAAGTCTAAAATTTGGTTTAGCTTCATTTATGTCATAAATGAATCATGGCAGTAAGAAGATATCACATTTGCTGACTTTATTCATTTGAAACTTATTATTACATTGGCTGAACAGTGTCTTAAAATACGTCCCATATACACACTTCCAGACTGGTCTATTTTAGATGGGAGACTCCAGAGTTGAGGGGACTCTTCTACCATCTTCTGCCATACCATGACTCTACATTTTGTACTGACCCGCAGGAAGTTTGGAGGTATGTTCCAGCTCAACATTGTGAGAGGGGACATCACTGTAGTGAATAGGTGCTGTGTCCACCAGAGACAAGTGTCCCTGGGTCCTGTGGAAATTGAAAGTTATTCTTAAAGAAAAAAGAGGTGTTGGGGCGGCGTAGCAATTTGTGACCACTTCTACTTTTATACCAATTGCCACAGGAAGTAAGCTGAGAGGTGCGCATATAAGCATACTGAGGCACATGGTTTATGAATCAATATAGCATTGTTTTTGCAGGATCACATGTTTGCACAGTGTGGATGAGTAGGGTAGTGGGAGAGTACTCTTTGCAAATTGAGGGCTATATGTACTGTATCCGAGCCGCAACTAGGGGGGCTAAGGGGGCATATGACCCTCTGGCCGCACTTGAGGGGGTGCCGGGGAGAGGCTGCTGGGAGGCTTGGTTGCTGTTCTTGTGGGTTTGGAGCCGCATCCCAGCCTTGAGAGGCACAGAGACACCGAACTTGCAAAAAAAATGGTAGTTGCTCAGATCAGCTTAATTGCATAACACAGGTGCTTGTAAAGGGCGGGGTTTACTCTGAACACAGAAAAAAAGAGATTTGCCCCCCAGCACACTGCAGCAAAAACAATACTTAAATCCTACATGATAATAGCGATTCAGAGGTATTAGTTACATACATTTGCAAATATATGAATAAGCGCCAGGCCAATCGTCAAGGCTCCTCTATACTGGCGTCCCTAGCATTAAGGGGTTCACGTCCGAGAAGCAAGGCACCCCAAAAAAATTCCAACCAAGGGCCATCCCCAGGGCATCACACGAAAAAGGGAAAAAGGTGATAGTGAAGTATAAAGAAAAGATGTGTAAGTATAAATCAATAAGTGTTAATGAAATGAGAAAGAATTAAAATGACATAAATAATATACAAACAAATAGAAAAGTGATAAAAGTATTCTATGTGAATTAAGTGGTGATGCCATGAGCAAGGCCCAGTCAGAACCCCCCCGGGGGCCCCACTCCCAAACGCTCACCCCAAAATAATTATTGCTACATAATAGTAGCACCCACTCTGGGTCATATAATTACAATTGATGTACTGCATGATAACAGTACATATAAAAGCTGAGAGCTAACTTACCTTGGAGGTACCCCAAAAAACCTCCACATGGCACTATCAGCATCAGCACATCCTCCTAATGCTGACTGCCTTCATGCCTCTCCAAACTTGCAAAAAAAATGGTAGTTGCTCAGATCAGCTTAATTGCATAACACAGGTGCTTGTAAAGGGCGGGGTTTACTCTGAACACAGAAAAAAAAGAGATTTGCCCCCCAGCACACTGCAGCAAAAACAATACTTAAATCCAGTGACACCGTCAGTCTAATGTGGTAACGGTCGCAAGCGAATCAGTGCTCGTGGACCGGCAGCCAATCAGCAGAGGCTGCCGGTCCATGAGCTCCAATTGGTTCGCGAGCGGCACCACATTACAGCGATGGCAGTACTGACAGTTACCCAGCTTGTGGCAGCCCAGTCCTGCACCACCCCGAGCTCACCCACCGCATGGTCCAGGCACGTAAGAGAAGGGAGGTGGGGCCTTACTGTGGCTTAATGTAAAAGAGGCCTTACTGTGGCATAGTGTGTAAGGGGCCTTACTGTGGCATAATGTGTAAGGGGCCTTACTGTGGCATAATGTATGTGGGGCCTTACTGTGGCTTAATGTAAAAGAGGCCTTACTGTGGCTTAATGTAAAAGAGGCCTTACTGTGGCTTAATGTAAAAGAGGGCTTACTGTGGCTTAATGTGAAAGGGGCCTTACTGTGGCTTAATGTATAAGGGACATTACTGTGTGGCATAATGTGTTATAAGGTTCATTACTGTGTCACAAAACCACACACCCTTTTCGTCCTCTATGTTGTATTTTTTTAGGGGGCAGCAAATTATGGCATTGCCCCGGGTGACAAAAATCCTAGTTTCGGCCCTGCTGTATCAAGCCTTGGAGAGACATAGTGGAGAGAGATAAAGGGGTGTATGTATTAAGCCTTGGAGAGAGATAAAGGCGATGGTGATAAAGTACCAACCAATCAGCTCCTAACTGTCATTTTTCAAACACAGCCTGTAACATTACAACTAGGAGCTGATTGGTTGGTACTTTATCTCTCTCTCCAAGCATTGATAAATCTCCTAAAGGCCAAATGTAATAGGGTGAGAGATTAGAAAATGTGAGAGTTTAGCAGTAAAACTCTCACACTACTACATTGATCGAGCTGTATTTTCAAAACGGGAAACACCTGGATAAGAGTTTAAATCTTGAGAGGTTTTTGAGTCTGAAAAACATGCAAGTTTGCATGTTGTGTGACTTTATTACATTGGCTGAGTTTCTCACCCTAATACATTTGGCCCTTAGTGTTTTCTGCACCAGTGGGCTGATTTTTGTGGAGCAATGGCAAATTAACATTTTTTTTTACGAAGTAAGGTTGACATTGGTGGAAAAAGACAACTTTTTAGCAGCTTTCTGTGCTATACAGAAGTGTACATGGCCATTTTAACTTTGCAAAAGGACTTAAATATCTAAGGGGTATTGTAGGTTTACTAAAACTGTTAAAAAGGAAAACAAGAATTGTTTCAGATAAGAACCAATCAGCTGTCAATTTTTAGAATGTAATAAACAAATCACAACTACAATCTGATTGCTAAGGGCAACACCTTCAATTTTGCTATTTAGACGTTTTAGTAAATCTACTGCTAATACTTTGATTTAGTCTATAAATAAAGCTTGGGTGATGATGGTCAATTAATTCTACTGTATAATGTGATTGGGGTAGGAACATTTCAGGGCAAATTCCACTGGCAAACTATCCCATGACGTAATGTGGAATGAGTCTGATATTTGGGCCATATTTTTCATCCTGTGATACATCTCTACTCTGTACCATACACGATGCAAAACAGTTGTAGACACAGTTTTATATTGCTTTCCATTGCTATGATTGATACCTGAATTACCAGATCTGTTTAAAACATGGCAAACTTGCTTTAAGATCCAGCTGTTGGCGACTGGGATGAATAACTGGATTGTAAGCCATACACATGACTGTTACATTACAGTAGGTCAGAGGGAAAAAAATAACTTGGCTCTAAAAACTATCCTTCTGCCTAATAGATCTATGTAATTGTTTTTTTTTATTATATATCATGACCTGAACATCTTCCAGTCATTCATTTTCCAATGTTGGAAAAACAACATATCAGAAGATGTCTTGTGTCAGTCAGATTTTTCTATTTCTTATTCTATGTGTAAACAGGACTATTCCACTCATATGATATGATGCTTAGAAAGCACATGCTCAAGAACAGTGCTGAACATTATTTAGGAGTTGCAAGCACTCCTTGTTCTTAAATCAGCTGATAAACATGTATCAAGAACAATAAAGAAAAGTTTGCTTCTTTTTCTTGCTACAGGATGACAATTATAAACAGAAAACTTTACTCTGTTTAAACAGTGACTTAACCATTGCAATGAAAGTAATATCTTTGTATAGTATGACACCATTTATTATTAGAGAGAATACTTCCTGTAAATGATACATAATATGCTTATTATAAAATAGATAATAAAAAAAACTTCCTTCAAAATAAAAAATATATATAAACCAAAACAACATTTTAGTGTAACTTTTCTGCCTCCACGTCCCACTGTCTTTCCTCCTTACAACCATCCCAGTATACCGGTAGCTGTACACCCATGCCATTCGCTAATGTCTCATAGTGCTGCACTCTAACAGTAGTCACCATGTTCTTTCCCCACCAGCAGCTACAGATGCTATTTTGCTACCCTATGTATCAATTTCCCATACCACTTAGATTGTAAGCTCATGTGATTATCCTCTGTTTCATGATTTGTATGTCATTTGCTTGTATTAGGATTCCTTCCATGTACAGTGCTGTAGAGGGGTATTGCAGGCGAAAATACGCTTTTTGCTGGTCGCAACCCTGAACATGTAACTTTATGATGTCACAGCTATCGAGCAAGGCTGACGGGATGAGGATGAAGCTGGGCACCTGGAGCATCCTAAGGAAGCTCCAGGCAGCTCTGCAGTGGCCCTGCACGCTCCAGGATGCCATTCCAAGTAATTTGTAAGTGCCAAGAGGCAGTAATGGTGCCAGCCCCTAGGTCCTGCACCCTGGACAGCGGCACTGCTACTCACCCCTTGTTACGGCCCTGGTGCTGTATAATATGTCGCAGAACTGAAAGCCCAAATAGGGCTTCATTGTGCAAGCTCATGCTTAAAAGAGCAAACCAGCCTAAGGATAGGATGGATAAATATTGCGGAGGCCCCCACAAAGAAAAAAATATTGGCTATGGGACTGGCTTTTTTTGTCATAGTACAGCTATAAGATACAGTGTTAATAAAAGAGCTGCCCAGTATATGTGTGCATCAACCAGTACATGTAAAAATAAATAAATATTAATTTGCACTCCATGTAGTGCAACATGGTAATATCCACCACCCAGTCTGCTCCCAGAATAATTTTTACCAGCTCTAAATAGCATTGGATTGCCATCTAGCTATTTTGGTGTCATTGTACTAAATTTTGGGGAGAGTGCATTGGATTTACGGCATAACAGAGTATTGATTAGGTGCATAAGTGCACTTTCTTTTACCCACACCTTAAATACATTTAATGTAGCACAATATTATATAAATAAATTAAAAAGGTGTAGTGGGTGCATATACAAGAGTGTTACATACTATACAGTATATCACTGGAAGTAGCACAACATCTCTGCAAAAGAACATGGTTGAGTATGTTTTATTGGCATAGATTTTGCACCTTCCTCTAGCTCCTCCTGCAAAAAAACATTTTTCTAGGTGGACTTTGACCAATGACCACAAACATAAATGACACATATGAGTACACAATTAGTTACAAGTTTACCAAAAATGTCTTGTATCCGTTTGGGTGTTCGGTTTTAATTTTTTTTTAGCATCCCAAAAGAGAACAGGTCCAATTTTTCCTAATATCCATTTTTAAGGAAAAACTGTGTGCACCTACTCTGGACCACTTTGGACACTACCCCTAATGACTATTTAAGCAATTGGAAGATTCCAATTAGCTTAATTAGTCCTTTATACTCACCTACAAAAGTGCTGTCCTCCTCCTTTGTCTCTTTTCCATCATCGCAGACAGCTTCCATGTATTGGGCACAGGGTAAGCATTACTATGCTAACCCTGTAACCCCTCCCTGCACAGACTACACTACCCCTAACCCTGCTAACTGCCCACTCACACTACCCCTAACCTTGCTCCTGCTCCCCACACACACTACACTACCCCAACCCTGCACCCACTCCACACACATATTATACTACCCCTACCTTGCTCCACTCCTTGCATTCACTACACTACCCTAACCCTATACCCGCTCCTGATACACACTACCTAACCTTGCACCTGCTGCCTGCACTCAGCCTTGGCAGCTGTCCAAAGGCTGCAGGCTTAGTGGGGGAAAAAAATTCCCCTCCCATAGGATTTTGTCCACAAAAACCCTGTGACCATTTTTTAAATTGTATACCAAGGGTAATCCAAAACTGGGAGGAACACAAAGTTTTTTGCAGACAAAATCCTGCACTCATTTGGACATTCCCCATAAGGAAGAGACAGAACCATTGTTCGCTCACTCTCATGAATGGTTTAACATATAAATGAGATATAAAATTGCAGTATTTTAGGAGACATGTAAAAAAGGTCAGGGTAAGAATAGGGGTGGTCATAAAGTGAAAAGAGATTGGTTTGATGTGACTTTTCTACTATTGCTGTCATCAAATTTTCCAGGTGTAATTACCAACCTTTTGCACGATCACCTATGAAGGTTTTTACAAGCTATAAACTAGAGATGTGCGCAGAGCCCAGAGTTTTACTTTTGGTTGTTAATCATCATCATGTTTTGGTTTTGGCAAAACCACCCTAACGTGTTTTGGTTTGGGATTTTTTTAAAAATTAAAAAAAAACAGCTAAAATCACATAATTTGGGTCTGTTTTTGTTCCAACTGTATTATTAACATCAATAGCATTAAATTTCCAGTAATTTACAGTCAATTTTGACCACCTCACAGCCCACAATATTGTTTTCACCTATATTGGCCCAGGCTGCAGTGAGCAGGCTGACTAAACTAAGTGACAGAGCAGTGACACAAGCACATGGCAGTTTAAAAGAATATAGCATATCTATAAAACATAGTGGCAGAGCAGTGGCAGACAGAATATCAGTTTAATGAACTATACAACCCTATAGAATGTTTTCATTAATCAAGAACTAGTAGCCTAAATTTAAAATCCTAGTATAAAAAAATATATTACCAGCACACTTCTCCAAACAGCAAATCACAGGCACAAGGCCAGTACAGGTGATTGGATTTAGCATACTAACTATTTAGTGGAAGGTAAAGCATTGATTGATTTTATTGCAAATATAAAGACAAGTACATCAGAGACATGGAGAAAACTATTAAAAAGTATGCATCCAAACATGCATTTCCAAAATCATTGAATCCAAGCAACAAATCACAGGCCTCAGGACAATAGAAATTGATAATTTTAGAAAATAGAAACAGAATACAAAAATACAAAGTAGAAATTGATAATTAATAAGTTAATAACAACTTCTCCAAGAAGCAAATCACAGGCCTCAAGTCAGTAAACTCAATTGCTGCTGGTGTAATGTCTAATAGAAAACAAGAGACTGACACTTTTGTGGCTGAAGACCTTGGTTTGTTTGGGCCCCCACAAAAGAAAATATCTTAGTGGTTTGGTTAAACCAAGCTACCAGTGACTTAAGGTTAACAGTTTTAATAATCCTCACAGTTGGAAGATGTCATCATCATCATCATCCTCATCACTCTTGATCATATCATCAACACACAATATTAGCTCATCCCCACTGGAATGTTTATTGTAATTGGTAGGATAGAATTTGTAGTTCATTTTGAAGAACATGAGTTTTTCCACATATTGTGGAAGTAGCCTACTATGCTGATTGCTCAGAAGTTTCTTGGCTGTGCTAAACACTCTTTCCGAGTACAGTCTAGAGTGTCGCAGCTTAAGTACACCATAGTTAGTTTGTGATAAAAAGGCAATTTGGAGCCCCTTGTACAAAGTATTCAAAGGGACTGAATTGTACATTATGATTAAAGCAATCCCCCACCATTTTATTGATGCTTACTGTATCAGATTGAGTCATGGTATACTGTATGTGGGCAATTTTTTTTTTAAACCTGACCAAATATCATATCATTTCACTCAGGTGCACTGAGTTTACTCATAATCATCAACATCATAATCATCATTACCAGTCTCTTGAAAAAGGTCAGTTTTTTTCCTGGCAGCAGCCTTTTTTAGAGACACTAAAACAGGAGATGATGTGTCATGTGCCACTTGAGCTAACAACTTGCTCCCAAAGAGCTCTTTGCATCTCTTAAGATATGTGTCAATTGAAAAAAATACATTACATAGGAGCTAATCTAGGATCAAGCATGGTTGTCAAAATGTAGTGATCCAAATGCAAGATATTGAAAACCCTTGAGTCCTGGCGATGTTGCAAACCCTTGAGTCTTGATTTACAAGTCCAACATACTTGATGGAATCACTTAGTTTCATCTACTCCATCAGCTTCTCTAGCTACTTTTCCAGTATTTAATTAAGGATATGACCTGCCTCAGGTTGGCAGTGCCTGAGCTGACTTCAATGGTTACCATTTTAAATGGTTTCAATAGCTTGCATAAAACTGAGAGTGTTGGCCACTATGCTGTAGTAAGGTGGTAACTTGTCCCCCCTCTCCCTATTTCATGATTTAATTTGTATTTGGATGGTTTGTTGCTGTTCCTCTAGTCTCTGAAGCATATAAAGAGTGGAATTCCACCTGGATACTATATCTTGCTTCAGTTGGTGGCATGGCAAATTATACTGTTCTTACAGCTGCCGCAATCTACTACATGCAGGTGTTGAATGACAAAATGCCCAAATGACATTCTGAACAACCAAGTTTATTGTGTGCGCAAAACATGGTACTTGTTGAAATTGACCCAGTTGTAGTGCTTGTACAATGTTAAATTGCATTATCGGAATTACAAATCCTGAGTAGAGTCTTAGTGGGGTAAGCCATTTTGCTATCACATCCCTGAATTTTTGTCCCCAGATTGACACCAGTATGCCTTTTAGTGAATCAGGTGATTCAGACAGTACATTGCCTGTGAATATGCTGGCATTAGTGTGTTAGATACTGCTGCTGCTGAAGGCAATGTACCCACATCTTTAGTTTAACCAGTACCACTTGTCCACATATCTGTACTAAAGTGGATAGTTGGAACAAAGGCTTTTTCTAGGCAAAGTATAACTTTTTTAATTTCCAAGTGCAGGTGAGGAATTGCTATTCTGGTAAAATAGAATCAAGATGGAATTTGTCATCTAAAACCAAATGCATTGATGGTGGATATTGGACATAGATCCAGGGGCGCTGAGAAGGGGGGGTGCAGGTACTGTTTACCTGGGCCCGGGCTTCCTGAGGGGCCCGTCTCTTCTCTCTCCCACACAGCAGCTCAGCACACAGAATGTGCTGAGCTGCAGTGGGAGACTGCTCGTGCCTGCTGAGCAGTAGCCACAGCAATCTCCAATGCCTGTGGGGGGGGAGATCACACTGATTGCACCCCCCTGGCTTTGTGCCAGGCTGAGGGGCTCATAGAGCCCCCTCCCTGGAGCGCAGCGCTGCTTTGCGGAGCTGGAAAAGTGTTTATTTTTATTTATTTTTTCAAGGGGGCATGGCCACATCTGCCACAATTAGGCCATGCCCCCTCTGTACCTGGGCCTGGCAGAGCTCTCTACGGCCCTGCATAGATCTAATGCTAACATAGCCATCATGGTTTTAGTGTTCCACTGTGCAACAGGATGGTGGCTATCATACTAACAGGAAGGGGATGCCTAGATTGTTAACATCCCTACCTCTATTTCATTTGGCAGCACAAATACTATAGATGTCTTGACAAATGTTGTCAGGATTTTGGTAAAAATGTTTTAACATGGAAGAGGTGATTATTTAAGCTTATACTCAGGCATGACAATGCCTGCCACTGGTAAATACTTACTTTGACACAAACAACATCATGGGATTACAGTGTCAGAAATGTGAGATTCGCACACAGCACTCATGGACACCCTTAGACTTTCTTCAGGAATCTGTGAAGTTTGTAAACAAAGTTTGTTCTTCATCCTTATGCTTGGCATACACGGCAAGATAAAATGTCTGTCAGACCGACAAACATTTTATCTGGCCGGCTGCCAGCCGCAGATGTCCGCGGCATACACTGTGAGAGAAATCTCACAGCGTATAGCCCGACATCTGCGCTCCGCCCCCGGGGGAGGAGACAATTCCCTGTTCCTTCCGTAGGAAGGAACACAGGAAATGTCTGTCTGTCGGCCGCGCTGGGCATACACTGCCCGATGCGGCCGACAGTTACCGGGTAAATATCGCATCGGACGGGCATGCTGGACAATCCAGCATGCCGGACCGAGCAATATTTAACCCTCGGTCGCCCCCCCCACGCTACAATTATCGCGGCGATCCGCCGATATCGGGCGGATCGTCCCGATAATTGCAGCGTGTATGGCCAGCATTAGTGTTATTAGTGTTATTTTTATGCACTGATTTGCCTGTTTTATAGATGACACATCTAGACTCAGAGTGACAAGGTGGTGCATGCGATGTTCCAGAAGATGCCTATGATTGCCCTGGCTTTTGCAATAGGCATTCTAGTGCAAGAAAGAGCAGTAGAGGCAGTGGCGTCAAAAGGGGGGTACGGGCCACCTCCGGGTGTCACTCGCCGATGTAAAATTACTGCTGCCCCCATTGAATGTCCAGCGGGAGAAGAGTGGAAGCAGCAGCCGATGAGATGTAAAAATCACAGCTGTCTCTTCAGTGATTACCTGGCAGCTGCAGATAGGAGTAGCATACCCGGTGGTATGCACTGTAATCAGTAATCAGCCCCTTCTTCCCCCCTGGGTAAAAACATACTGTAGGCAGTATTTGCCCCCCTCCATGTGCTGAGATTTTCCATTGTTTCAATTTCAATGTGGGACCACCAATTGGGTTTGGTTAAACACTGTAGTATAAAGTTCAAGTTTATGCACAAGTTTACCATAAAAAATGCTATTTTTATGGTATATTGTGTTAAAAAATTTTTAGTTTTTTTTTATAAAATTGTGTTGTACTAGTTTTAAATAGATGTTATGGACATAATTCAATCATAATAAAAACCCACAGTTTCTGAATGGTTTTTGTAGGAAATATTAACCAGTTAAGTGGTTAAAAAACTGTAGAATTTTTTTGATGCCAGATAATTAATTAATAATTATTTTTTTTGAAGTGCAGATAATGAGGACACGGCACCACCCAGATAAGTACAGTAATATATGCTGCTTTTAAAATACTCACACTCTTGAAATGCTATTTATAATAACCTGAATTATAAATGACTGCAGATTTTATTTTATATCAGATAAAAATTTATATTTTTTCCACTTTATTTTTTTTGGGTGGCACGACAACACCCAGAGAAAGTACAGTAATATATGCTGTCTTTTCAAGACACACACTCTTGAATCCTATTTAAGTTGAATTCTAAATGACTGCAGATGTTTTTGATACCAGATAAAAAACATATTTTTTCCACTAATTATTTTTTGGGGCACAGCTAATGTGGACACAACAACATTCAGTAAGTACAGAAATATACACTGCAATTCTAAGACACACATTCTTCAAAAACTAAACTGAATTGAACTGCAAAAGACTGCTGATAAAAAAAAAAACTTTTTTGCAAATATTTATTTTCATAACAGAAAAATAGGGTTTCTTTTGGGTACAGAGAACTCAACACAGACAGTATACAATTTTTTAGACACATAATCTTGAAATCACACTCTCTCTAGTCTTTACACCCATACACAAGTGATAATATAAATGGATATCCTTGTGAAAAAACAAGTGCAAGAAGTTTTCTTTAACAAACATATACAACAGCCTGTACGCAGCACTGGATTGCAGGTGCTACTATGTCAGTCTGACAAACAAACACCCAGTAGCCTGTTTGCAGTGCACTGGAATGCAGTTGCTAGCTAGTGTGTCTGACAAACAAACACACATGCATAGTGACAGAGATGCCTGCAATCAGCCTTCCCACCTATTCCATCTACTTCCTACAACTAGAGATGTGCATCGGGCCATTTTTGTTGGTTTTGGATCTGTATTTTTTCTAAAATATCATAAAAACAGCTTAAATCATACAATTTGGGCCTGTTTTTGTTCCTATAGTATTATCAACCTCAATAACTTTTATTTCCAGTCAGTTTTGACCACCTCACAGCTCACAATATTGATTTCACCCAGTTTAGGCCAAAAGGTTGCACCAAGCCAGCTGGCTAACTAAGCTATGCGACAGCAGTGGGTGTCACAAACATATGGCAGTTCAGCTTCCAACATGGAACATCTAAGAAACAGTGTGGCACTGCAGTGACAGACAGGATGGCAGTTTAATAAACTATACAACACCAAAGAAAAACTAAAATTTGTTTTATTAATCAAGACCCAAAGGAGATGAAGTATGTTTATGGAGTAGTTGAAGGCAGGGAAGGGAAGGAAGGATTGATTAGTTTGTAAATTTATTTTATTTTTATTCACAGTATTTGTATGGATACACAGGGGTAATGCCTGCAGCGTTACAGTACTTATTTGGATACACTGGGGTACGGCCTGCAGAGTTACAGTACTTATTTGGATACACTGGGGTATGGCCTGCAGCATGACAGTACTTATATGGATACACTGGAGCATGGCCTGCAGCATCACAGTACTTATTTGGATACACTGGGGTATGGCCTGCAGCATCACGGTGCTTATATGGATACACTGGGGTATGGAAGCATACACTGGGGTACGGCCTGCAGTGTCACAGAGCTTAAATGGATACACTGTGGTACGGAAGCATATACTGGGATATGGCCAGCAGAGTCACAATGCTTATATGGATACAATGGGATACAGCACAAAAAAAAAATCTACTTTTTAACTTCCCCCCTGGATGGACAGCACAGCACACCTCTGAATGAACAGCTCACTACTGGATGGACAGCACAGCACACACAGCCCACCAGCCGGCCCTCCCTGCATGGAGACTCAGCAGCAAATGGTGCCGATCACTGCAGGGAGGGACTCGTGAGAATCTGATGCGGGATTGATGATGTTTTGCCTTGTTTTGGATTCCGAGTCTGGCGGGAAAACCCGAGCCTGACTCGGATCCTGCTTGGATTCCCTTTTTTCGGGTGGGTCTGGTTCTCTGAGAACGGGACCCACTCATCTCTAACTACAACTCTCTCTATTCTAATTCTAATGGCATCCTAATGGCTTCTTTTGAAAAGCATCTACAGCCCACAGCCTCTCCATATACTCTCCTATATAAAATGGAGCCTGATTACAAGGGAGGGACTCTTATATGCAATTTACAAAAAAACCTGCGAGATCTGGGATTTCTGTGAAAATGACGTTTTGTGAACCATATTTTACCTGAGCCTGGACTCTGTTCTACTCGGAAACCCCAAGTTCGGATGCGTTCTGATTTCTGCAAAACTGAGATGCTATGTCTACATTCAATAGGAATATTCTTAAATGCAACTAGAAATTATTTGTAGCAAAATGTGCTTATCTCTTGGAAGGAAATTCTGCCAGTTTATCTCGGGACTGATAAGGAAAAGTCTGTTACTGCATATAGTGTTTATAAACATATAGTGTTTATCTCCTCTTGTAAAGTAAAAAAATGCAGCTGAGGTGAGCTGGGTGCAGGGGGATGTGGGCCCCATAACAACTGCATCCCCTCTACCCACAGAAGCTATGGCCCTGCATACAATTTTGACACTACAATCTTCCCACACCAGTTTGATAGGAGCCTCGCATTACTATGCTGTGCTGTTGGTGGATCCTGTTCCTTTCACTAAACAGTAGGTCTCAGTCTGAGGTTTCCTACTTGCCTGCATTTCTACTCACATAGCGCTATTAGTACATGTAGCACTACACTCACTAACATAGGAACGGATTCAGAGTGTACATAGCAGCTGCTGTGCTAATTATGCAGGAGGCGTCTTGTGTAAATCCTGCTGGCTTCTGTGATCTGCTTCTGCATCAAATGATGCTGCATTAAATCACTCTGAGTGATCATCGGTAATTTGAGTAACTCTCGGGTTACTCAGGAGGATGGACGGTGCTTTCACGCAATCGGAACCACTTTAGATGCATCAGAAGATGCAGACACTGGCCTCAGCATGCCCAGAAAACAGGGCTGACACCCCCATTTCTGGGACACTGGCTGTCGTCGCCTGTTCTTTGCCCCCAAATGGCGGCAGTATGTCAATCATGAGGTTTAGGGGGCACTGCAGGCAATCTCAGACACTGATCGGCACATGTGCAGTACAGATCCTGCACATGTGCCGACCGGCCACAATCTGAGTTGTACACAAACCACTGGGTTTGTGTCATGCTTGTTGGCTTATAAATTCTCCTCCCCAGGAGAAGCCTGGGAAGGAGAAGCAAGTGGGCGGTGTTGGGGGTGGAGCTTGTCTGCTCAAGTCATTAAGCCCCATCCCCTCACAGGAATTCCCTGTGAACAACGGCTATTTAACATAGGGGGCAGGGCTAAATTACGCGATTCTAATAGAATCGCATCATTAGGCCCCGCCCCAATGTACAGACCCGCCAATCCCTGGTAATATTCTCCCTATTGTGCCCACTTCTCTAGGAAGTGGGCAGACTGCAGGAGAAGTGCCTACCCTTCCGGGTGTGCGGTAGGTTACCCAAAAATTCAGGGGCCTCCCGGCAACTTCCGGGAGAGTATGCAAGTATGGTTTGTGTTAGGGGTGTGCACCGGCCACTTTTCGTGTTTTGTGTTTTGGTTTTGGATCTGGATCTTTCTTCGTGTTTTGGATCTGGATTGGTTTTGCCAAAACCACCCTTCCGTGTTTTGGGTTCTGGGTTTTGTGTTTTGGATCTGTATTTTTTTGAAAAAAAGCATAAAAACAGCTAAAATCACAGAATTTGTGGGTTTTTCTGCTCCTATGCTATTATTAACCTCAATAACCTTAATTTCCACTCATTTCCAGTCTATTCTGAACACCTCACACCTCACAATAGTGTTTTTATGTCCAAAAGGTTGCACCGAGGTAGCTGGATGACTATGCTAAGAGATACGAGTGGGCAGCACAAACACGTGGTCCATCTAGGAGTGGCACTGCAGTGGCAGACAGGATGGCAGTTTGAAAAACTAGGCCCCAAACTATACATAATGCAAAGAAAAAAAAGAGGTGCAAGATGGAATTGTCCTTGGGCCCTCCCACCCACCCTTATGTTGAATAAACAGGACATGCACACTTTAACAAACCAAACATTTCAGCGCCAGGGTCTGCCACACGACTGTGGCTGAAATGATTGGTTCGTTTGGGCCCCCACAAAACAAGCTGGCAATTAATCTGTCCCTGCACAAACTGGCTCTACAGAGGCAAGATGTCGTCCTCATCCACCGATTCCTCACCCTCTTCAGTGTTGTGTACATCCTCATCCTCACAGAGTATTAATTCATCCCCGCTGGAATCCACAACCACAGGTCCCTCTGTACGTTCTGGAGGCTGGTCTCCCTGAAAGAGTTGATAATTCATTTTATGAACATCATCTTCTCCACATTTTGTGGAAGCAACCTCCTACGCCTTTCGCTGACAAGGTTCCCGGCTGCACTAAACACTCTTTCGGAGTACACACTGGAGGGGGGGCAACTCAGGTAAAATAGAGCCAGTTTGTACAGGGACCTTTAAATTGCTTCTTTTTCCTGCCAGTACAGGTACGGACTGTCTGACATGCCTGCTTGGATGCTGTCACCGATGTAATCCTTTAACAGACAGACGCACGCTTGTCGCTGCTGCTTTGAGGATGCAAGTGCGGCTACAGCCCACACAATTCACAAAGACAGAAAAAAAAAGAAGAATATTTTTATTGTTTGTGTAGCACACTTTGAGGGTGTCACCACCCTTTAACAGACAGACGCACGCTTGTCGCTGCTGCTTTGAGGATGCAAGTGCGGCTACAGCCCACACAATTCACAAAGACAGAAAAAAGAAGAAGAATATTTTTATTGTTTGTGTAGCACACTTTGAGAGTTACACCACCCTTTAACAGACAGACGCACGCTTGTCGCTGCTGCTTTGAGGATGCAAGTGTGGCTACATCGTACACAAGTCACAAACACATTAAAAAAATAGTTTTTTATTTTTTGAAGCACTTTGAGAGTTACACCACCCTTTAACAGACAGACGCACGCTTGTCGCTGCTGCTTTGAGGATGCAAGTGCGGCTACAGCCCACACAATTCACAAAGACAGAAAAAAAAAGAACAATATTTTTATTGTTTGTGTAGCACACTTTGAGAGTTACACCACCCTTTAACAGACAGACGCACGCTTGTCGCTGCTGCTTTGAGGATGCAAGTGCGGCTACAGCCCACACAATTCACAAAGACAGAAAAAAAAAGAACAATATTTTTATTGTTTGTGTAGCACACTTTGAGGGTTACACCATCCTTTAACAGACAGACGCACGCTTGTCGCTGCTGCTTTGAGGATGCAGGTGGAATCTAGATGGGATTTGGAACCGGGGACACACTACCTCCATCCATTGTCTAAATCCCACTGCACTAATGGCGGATACCGGACGCACGTCTAACACCAACATAGCAGTCAAGGCCTCAGTTATACGTTTTGCTTCAGGATGACTGCTGTCGTACTTCATCCTCATCGCTAGGGACTGTTGGAGGGTCAATTGATTAGTAAAAGTAGTGATGTTCCTACTTCCTCTCTGGGATGATGAACAACTCCCAGCAGCAGCAACAGCACTAGGAGGAAGTGGTTCTTGATCTTTCCCTATTTTATTTTTATCGGAGAAAGTTTGGTCCTCCATTTATGTTATATTGATATATACGTGTGGCTAAAGCGCACACAAACACAGAAAATATTTTTTTATTTTTGCTGGAGAGTAGTGCACTTTGTGGGTTACACCACCCTTTAAGAAATGAGCCAGCCGGCTCTTTACTTATGGGACACAGGCGCACGCTTGGCGCTGCTCTTTTGTTGATGCACGTGCAGCCACAGTGCACACAAGTCACAAATACAGAAAATATTATTTTTTTTGGTTTGGACTGGAGTGTACTTTGGGGGTTACAGAACCCTTTAATGGTCAAGCCAGCCGGCCCTTTACTTATGACACAGGCGCACGCTTGGCACTACTTTGTTGATGCACGTGCGGCTACTGCGCACACAATTCACAAACACAGAAAATATTTTTTTTTTGGTTTGGACTGGAGTGTACTTTCGGGGGTTACAGCACCCTTTAACGGTCAAGCCAGCCGGCCCTTTACTTATGACACAGGCGCACGCTTGGCACTACTTTGTTGATGCACGTGCGGCTACTGCGCACACAATTCACAAACACAGAAAATAATTTTTTTTTTGGTTTGGAATGGAGTGTACTTTGGGGGTTACAGCACCCTTAACGGTCAAGCCAGCCGGCCCTTTACTTATGACACAGGCGCACGCTTGGCACTACTTTGTTGATGCACGTGCGGCTACTGCGCACACAATTCACAAACACAGAAAATAATTTTTTTTTGGTTTGGACTGGAGTGTACTTTCGGGGGTTACAGCACCCTTTAACGGTCAAGCCAACCGGCCCTTTTCTTATGACACAGGCGCACGCTTGGCACTACTTTGTTGATGCACGTGCGGCTACTGCGCACACAATTCACAAACACAGAAAATATATTATTTTTTTAGCACTTGGGGGGAGCACCCCTGATGGACAGAGCACCCCCTGGACAACACTACAGCACTCCTTTAGGACTGGGACACTGCACAGGACTTTGGAATGGACACAGCCCCTATGGAGAACTGACTGCACAACACAGTCCAGCCAGCCCCTATGGACTTTGAAGTAGTGGACACAGCCCCTATTAACAACAGCAGCACAGCACAACACAGCCAGCCCCTATGGACTTTGAAGTAGTGGACAACAGCAGCACTACACTACACTACACTACACAGCCCTAACTCCCACCCTCCCTCTTCACTGTCCACAGCCGAGTGAGAAAATGGCGCCGACGCGGGTACCTTATATAGGGTCCAAAACCCGCGAGACTCGGAAGGCGGGATGATGACGTTTTGCCTCGATTTCAGATCCGAGTCAGGCGGGAAAAGTCGAGCCTGACTCGGATCAGACTCGGATCGGGGGGGCTCGGATTTCAGAAATCCGAACCCGCTCACCCCTAGTTTGTGTACAACTCTGAATCAGGCCCCTAGTCACAGAAACAGACAGGCCACTACCCCCATAAGAGCAGCATCTGATTCACACATAACACATTGTCCTACCACTATTGGTCACAATTATTTCTAACTAAAAAGGAAGAAAAAGCTTTCTAAATTGACTATTCAGTAATCGACTTCTCAGTTTTGAGATCTATTAGATTTCTTTTCAACTGCTTACACTCCACTTTGAAACCACTTTCGGGCTCCATTATTCATCTATTCTTTGTACAGTAGCTTTAAAGTTAGTACTTTAAAAGCTCTTTACATATCAGCCATAATCACTCACGGTGCTCCTGAAGCGTTTACATAACACTTGTGCATCAACGCTTTTATAAGGCAACTGTAAGTGAAAAGAGCTTTCACATTTTCAGCTGTACTTTTAGCTAAGCCAACTGAAGCAAATATAATCTGATGGTGAAAATATGTGTATGTTTTGTTGTGATATTGGTTTTGCATCTTACATTATAAAATAGATTTGTATGACTTTGACCAGTTATGATATAGCACTTATTGAAAGTATCCTTTATTAGTATTAGTATTGTTATCATACATATGAACATTACAATAGCTGTAATGCTATGCTGTAAGTAGAAAAAAATATATATATATTCCAGCTGTACAGTATTATAAGTAAACATTAGCATAGCAGATATAGATTTATTGTACCTTTTTTTCTAAGTAAACCATCTGCAGGTTAATGATTTATGTGCAAGAGACATGACATGTGGCTAGCCAAACGACTGTTTTTTGTTTTTCTCAACATTAGCCTGCACAGATACCCATCAAGTATACTAACATAGCACATTATGCACAGCAAATGCCGAACTTATACTACTAAGAAATGTTTATTATGGACCATAAGAAAACATCCAGTATACAATACTCTGAAAAGTACCACCCTAAAATAAAATGCACAGCTAAATTCTATAGTAGAATTCCCCAAATTTTCAACATAGATTGCCCAACAAATAACAGACATACTCTAGGGCCGTATTCAATTAAAGGCCAAAAGCCGTAACCGTCGAAAAAGCTTCGCGTATTGCCACTTTTCGCCTGGTCGGAACTTATCTCCAAATTTAATTCCAGACGGAATTCACATAACCAGAAACTCAATGCAATGTAATAGGCAAAAAAGTTTTGCCTATGAATAGCAGGTGAAAAGAAGTGCTAAATCTTTATTTTGGGGTGTAAGTGGGGAGACGACCCAGAACCCTTGGAACAGTCCCCCAAAGGACAAATCTGGCAAAAAAAACCTAAGGACACCTCAAAAAAGTACTTTAATTTTTGTGGCAAAAAAGTAAAAAGTGGGTGTACAAGCATAAAAACTAGCGAAATAGACTTTTTCGGGGTCTGCTAGAATGTGTCAGGTGATTTTAGGATTGCAGGTGCATGCCGCAGGTGCTTTTTTGAAGTTTTTTAAAACTTCACTTTAGAGACATAAAAATATGCTAGCACCCATTTTCAAGTAACCCAAATTTGACTGGACTACTTATTTTCCCCCAATTATACAGCTTTATGCCATTCTTCAACACTTTTACAAAGACAATAATATGAAGCAATTTAAATTACTTAATTACCCCAAACACTATTATTAGGGCTATTAGTACACATCTACATTGATTCCCTGTTAGTGCATATTTTTTTGGGGTACAGACTGATTTCCCGTACTTTCCGCCTGTTCCGCTTTCGCATGTTTAGGAATTGAATAGGGCGAAAAGCGGGGACACAAACGAAAAGTTTTTGCCTCTGAAACAGGTGAAGGAGGTGGAAGTCGGACAGGCGACAATTGTCTGACTTTTTGCCTCTAATTGAATAGGAGCCATAGATTTCCCATTCAAAGACCAACATATAATAGGCAGCAAATTATTAAACTTGAACCAACCAATTCACTTCTGCTTTGTGCAAATATACATATGTGGCTGTGTGTATATATGTGGCTGTTCGTCCATATGTGGCTGTGTGTGCATGTGTGTCCATATGTGGCTGTGTGTCTATTGTGGCTATCTGTGTGCATATGTGGCTGTATGACGTCACTCCTATAGTTCCGAGGAGTGGGCGCTGGGGACGGAAGGCAGCAGCACTGGAGCGGGGTTTCAGGTAAGTATTGTTTGTGGGTTTTTTTGTATGTGTGTGCGTTCGCGGGGGGGCTCACTACAGGGGTCATTATTGGTGGCTCACTACAGGGGGCATTATAGGGGGCTCACTACAGGGGGCATTACTGGGGGCTCACTACAGGGGGGATTACTGGGGGCTCACTACAAGAGGCATTACTGGGGGCTCACTACAGGGGGCTTACTGGGGGTTTACTACAGGGGGCTTACTACAGGGGGCATTACAGGGGGCTTACTACAGGGGGCATTACTGGGGTCTTACTACAGGGGGCATTACTGGGGGCTTACTACAGGAGGAACTGCAGGGAGTTTACTACTGGGGGCTTACTACAGGGAGTTTACTACTGGGGGCTTACTACAGGTGGTTACGACTGGGAGCACTACAGGGGGCTTACTACAGGGGTCCTTACTACTGGGGCACTGCAAAGGGGGACCACTACTGGAGGTACTGCATAGGGGGACCATTACTGGGGGCACTACATAGACGGCACTGCATAGGGGACCTCTACAGAGGACACTGCACAGGGGGACCACTACTGGGGGAACTGCATAGGGAGGTCGGCAGCTGGGGCTCGCATAGGTGCTGGGGGTTGGTACATTTTAATTTGGGGTGGGCACCAACATGTATCTTGCCTCCGGGCACCTGGGATGAAGTTACGCCACTGGCTGTGTGTATGCATATGTGGCTGTGTCTGCATATGTGTGTGTATGCTTTGACAAAGCCTTATCATTTGTCCTGTTTGTAATATATAAAGGTTTGTTGGAAATGGTGAAGTCTGTGATCTTGCCTCATTATAGCTTTCTCATGGTTTCAAACTAGGGCCCAGACATATTGCGCACTGTACCACTATCACACCCACCTCATTGGCTGGCAAGGTGTTAATTAAATTATTTGAGGGGGAGGAGTTGTTACTGGAAAGGGGAGGAGTCTGTGCTAAACAGTAAACCACCCCCTAAATGAAAAGTCTAGATCCCCACTACCTCCATATTGGAGTTCCCGCGGCGGCGTTCATGGGCACAGCCATATTGTCTCTCACCTGACTGGACCCTCCACCAATGGTAGCCTGGTCATCTCTCAGTTGACTCTCTTGGCCAATGGACAGATACCTAAGGGTATAAAGTAGGACTCCAGGAAACAGGAAGTCACCTGAACAACTTCTCTTCTCTAGTAGCTGCTAGCTTCGGATTGCTGTTCCGGGATCCACACTGTTGTATCCTCAGTGCACTTCACCAGTCTCTGATATTCTCCACTGTTATTCAGCATCAGTCACTACCGATATTCTCCAGTGATACTCATCATCGATTACTACCGATATTCCCTAGTGATAATATCCAACCACTCAGTTGTCTTCCTTACCTACCTGTCAGTTGCTAATTCCTGGGTCACTGACCAGGGGGATGCAACTTGCTCATTGGGTGCAGCTAAGCCCATATCCCAATTGGAGGGGTCGCTGGTGAAAACCAACAATGAGTTAGAAAACGCGCCTCTGGTCAGGTTTCATCAACACCCGGAAATAGCCAATGAGGTAATCGTATTTACTTCCTCCTGGTCTACTGCTGCCTCCTCACCTGGTCAACCCAACTCCCTGTCCTCTGACTGGAAATCTCAAGGGCCAGGTCATGACAGTTTGTTCGAGTCTAATGGATGTTGAGGGTCTCCAAGGTGCCAGGGCAATACAGGACCTTGCCTCTCATATAGAGAATCAAGAAGCAGCTCGGCAACAGGTGGCATGCTATCTTCAGGAACTTTCTACTCAACTAATCACTATTCGGTCCACCCTAGCTTCAGTGGTTCCAGCTTCCTCCATAACTGTAAAAGTGAATTATCCTCCTGTGTTCTCTCCTCTGAAGTCTCATCCTCAGTTACCTACCCCAAATCATTTTGATGAGAATCCTAGACTCTGCCGTGGTTTCATTAACCAGCATGAGATTTAATTTGAATTTCTCCCTCCAGAATTTTCCCACACCAAGATCAAAAGTAGCCAATGTTATTTCTTTACTCTGCAGATCTGCTCTGGAATAGGTCTCTCCTTTGTTAGAACATGCAGGTCTATTTCTGCCTCTTCTGATATTCTACGGATTCACCAGGGCTCACACACGGTGGGTCAGTTTCTAACCATTGCATCCGAGCTAGAATGAAATGACGGAGCTCTTATGGCTGCTTTTTTACATGGTTTGTCTGAAAAATTGAAAGAGGACTTGGCTTCGCGAGACCTACCTGATTCACTTTCAGAATAATTTCTCTCTGTATTAAAACTGATCTTTGTCAGAGAGAAAGACAGTCAAGTAGGTGATGAAAGGATCGTAGCAAGGATCGCCCTATGTCTACTAATATGAATACTTCTTTTCCATACAAAGATGAACCTATGCAGATAAATCATTCTTGTTTGACAACAGCAGAGTGGACTCGCCATATGTGTGATAAGCTTTGCATTTACTGCGCCACTCCAGGACATTTCTTTGGCGCATGTCCTCAAATTTTGGGAAATGGGAAACCCTGACCGGTTCTAGGAGTGTCCGGTTGGGGATTCTATCTAACTCCTCTCATTTAGCTTATTCTGTGTTGCCTGTCAAAGTTCGTGTTGGGTCCCACACTAAGAGAATTGATGCTTTAATTGACTCTGGAGCAGCGGGTAACTTAATCTCAGAAACTTTGGTGTTTCTGTTAAACCGCTTCAACGGACATTGGTTCTCTCCGCTGTCGATGGCAGTACTATCCAGGCAGGTACCATAACATCAGTTTTGCTACCTGTTGTGCTCAGTATAGGTGCTTTGCATCAGGAAGAACTTAAGCTTCTAGTGCTACCCAAGTGTAATCATGCTGTAGTTCTTGGATTACCTTGGCTCCAGGTGCATAGTCCTACTATTGATTGGTCTACCATGCATATCCTGGCATGGGGACACACATGCCACCAGAAAGGTTTTGCTTGAATAGTTCTTTTCTGGACTCACCAAACTACTCCTGTGATCTCTTCTTCTCGCACAGCTTCAGTTTCTGCAGGTGAAAGTTCTAAACAAAGCCCTACCAAGAATTTTGTGACATTTTTGTGAACAAGCCGCTAATAAACAACCTCCTCACTGTCCATGGGATTATGCCATTGAATTGGTACCTGGAAAGGTCTCACCATGTGTTTGTGTCTATCCACTCTAAGGACCTCATTCAGTGCCGCTCGCAAAATGCGAGCACTTGCTCTGAATGAGGGCGGCCGCTTCTATCTTCAGAGCCGGCCTCCTGGCCATTTGCTAGGCTGTGGGTGACCACCCACAGCTTTAGCGAGCGGCCAGGTTTATGGTTGCGATGGTCAAGACCATCGTGACCATAGGGGCTTGCGATGAGACCCTTGTGGTAGGGTCTCGTCTACGGCAAGCTCCAGTGATCACCATCGACAGCCACCCCTTTTGTAGTGAGTCCCGGAGCAAGAGAATTTCTCTCTCGCTCCGGGGCTTGGCACACACAGTGCGGCAGGGCCTCAACATCGACCTACTTGCGAGCGCATTGGCACTTGCGAGCAGGTCTGAATGGGACCCTGAGTCCCAGAAACTGTGGCTATCTATGTCTCCCGATGGAGCAGGTTCTTTCTTTGTGAAAAAGAAGAATGGGAGCCTTAGGCCTTGTATCGACTACCGTAGATTAAAGGAGATCACTGTGAAGAATAGGTATCATCTTCCTCTCATCTCTGAACTCTTTGATAAGGTGCGTGGTGCCACTATCTTTACCAAACTAGATCTTCGAGGAGTCTACAACCTGATTCAGGTAAAGGAAGGTGATGAATGGAAGACTGCGTTCAATATTCGTGATGGCCACTTTGAGTATTTAGTAATGCCTTTTGGCTTAGCAATGCCCCAGCAGTCTTCCACGGTTATGTGAATGAGATTTCTTGGGATATTCTTGATCATACTGCAGTGGTCCAGCTGGATGATATTTTGATTTTTCAAGGGAGATCCAGTCTCACCGTCTCCATATAAAAGAGGTCCTCTCCCGTCTTCGAGCCCATCACCTTTTTTGAAAAATTTCTAAGTGTATTTTGGAAAAGACTTCTGTGCCATTTCTTTATCATATATTTTCAGGGGAAACCTTACAGCTGGATCCAGAAAAGCTGAATGCCATTCAGGCTTGGCCGCAACCTAATTCTTTGAAAGCTGTTCATGGTTCCTTGGTTTTTCAAACTACTACCGAAGGTTTATCAACAACTTCTCCACCATAGTGGCCCCCATTACAGCACTCACAAAGAAAGGGGCTAATCCTTCTTGCTGGTTGCCATCAGCTGTAGCCGCCTTCCAGACTCTCAAACAGGCTTTCTCTTCTGCTCCTATCCTGTGTCAACTGGATTTGAATAAACCTTTTACATTAGAAGTAGATGCCTCCTCAGTCAGCATGGGAGCTGTGTTATCTCAAATAGCTGAGAATGAATGGAATCATCCCTGTGGATATTTCTCTTGAGAGTTTTCTCCAGCAGAAAGAAATTGCGCTTTTGGTGATCAGGAATTATTGGGTATGAAACTTGCACTTGAGGAATGGAGACATCTTTTGGAAGGAGCCAAGTTCCCAGTAACCATATTTACAGATCACAAGAATCTGCTATATTTGAAGATGGCTCAACATCTTAATCCTAGGCAGGCCCACTGGGCTCTCTTTTTCTCCAGGATTAATTTCAAGGTCATATTTCATCTGGGAGTACAGAATCAGAAAGCCAATGCTCTCTCTAGATAATTTTTGCCTCAGGAAGAAGATGAAAATCACTCAAGTTAGTTCTGTTCCTTCTCCTGGCAAAGTCTTTGTGGCTCCCAATCTTCATAAAAAATTACTTACTTGGGCCCATGCCTCTCTATTTGCAGGTCATTCTGGCATTCATAAAACCTTTAAACTCCTTCAACATTCCTACTGGTGGCCATCCATGAAAGAGGATGTCAGTCATTTTATTGTGTCCTGTGCAAAGTGCTCTCAGCACAAATCTGTTCACAGAAAGGCAGTAGGTCCTCAATGACCTTTACCAATTCTGTCGAATCCATAGTCTCATTTATCCATGGACTTAATTTCTGAGTTATCTTCCTCCAAGGGTCACAACACGATTTGGGTAGTGGTGGACTGATATTCTAAAATGGCTCACTTCATATGTCTGATTGGTCTCCCTTTGACAACACAAGAAGCCAAAATCTTTCTTCGTGAAATATTTTGTCTGCATGGCCTACTTAAAGAGATCATGTCTGACCGTGGTGTACAATTTGTTGCTAGATTCTGGCGAGCCTTGTGTTCTTCCTGTGGGATAACATTGAAGTTTTCCTGTGCCTATTATCTGCAGACTAATGGGCAGATGGAAAGAATTAATAATGAACTGGAGACTTTCATCAGACTATTTGTATCTTTTTCTCAAGATGATTGGTTTGATCTGCTGCCTCAGGCAGAATATGCTCATAATTATTGCTACCACACATCCATAAATTCTACTCCTTTCTTCGCTGTTTTTGGAATGTATCCTCGTGTCGCAGAGTTTCAAGCTTTACACCTGGTAGAAGTACCTGCTGTCTGCGATCTTCTTGAATCTTTCTTCGATATCTAGAAGAAAATACATTCTTCATAAAAGAAGGCATCTATCAATTACTAGAAATTTGCTGATCACAAGCGTTTGGCTGTTCCTCTTCTATGACCTGGAGATAGGGTTTGGCTTTCCACCAAGAATATAAGATTCAAAGTTCCAAGTATGAAACTAGCTCCGCATTTCATTGGTCCTTATCGTATCTTAAAAGGTAGTGAAACTGGTGCCATACAAATTAGAGTTACCTTCCCAGCTGAGGGTATCTAATACGTTTCATATTTCCATGCTTCGACCTTTAGTTCTCAATCAATTCCATCACACTCCACCTAAAACTCCACAAGTTTGCACTCAACATGGGATTGAGTTTGAGATGGAACAGATTATTGATTCCAGACATCATTTTGGGTCATCTTCAGTATTAGATTGACTGGAAAGGCTGAGGTCTGAAGAACAAGCATAGATAAAAGCCTCTGATGTTCAGGCACCGCAGCTTATTCATGCTTTTCAGAAAAAAATTCCTGCTAAACCTTCAAGGTGTTTGGGAGTCCACCCTAAAAGTGAGGGTACTGTCAGAATTCAGCCTGGGATCGGCTGTTATTCACTGTGGTGCCGGCTTCCACTGACTAGCCACATGGTCAGATGCCAGGTGCGGTATCTTGCGCTGAGTATTATACCCGGGGTTCTGTTGACTTCCACACAATCCTCCATATTGGAGTTCCCACAGTGGTAGTCATGGGCACAACCATATTGTCTGTCTCACCTGACTGGACCCGCCACCATTGGTAGCCTTGTCATCTCTCAGTTGACTCTCTAGTCCAATGAACAGATACCTAAGAGTATAAAGCAGGACTCCAGGACACAGGAAGTTGCCTGAACCTCTTCTCTTCTCCAGTAGCTGCTAGCTTTGGATCACTGTTCCAGGCTCCACACTGCTGTATCCTCAAGCGCTTCTCCTGTCTCTGATATTCTCCAGTGTTATTCAGCATCAGTCATTACTGATATTCTTTGGTGATATTTAGCATCGGTCCCTATCGATATTCTTCAGTGACATTCAACATCAGTGACTACCGATATTCTCCAGAGATATTCAACATCATTCACTACCTATACTCTTCAGTGATATTCTACATCGGTCACTACCGATATTCTCCAGTGACACTAATCAGTTACTACCGATAATCCCTAGTGATAATATCCAACCACTTAGTGGTCTTCCTTAACTACCTATCAGTTGCTAAGTCTTGGGTCCCTGACCAGGGTGCCGCGAATTGCTCATTCGGCCGTAGCTAAGCCCATATCCCAATTAGAGGGGTCACTGGTGAAAACCACCAATGTGTTAGACTACGCAGCTCTGGTCAGGTCTCATCAACACCCAGAATTAGCCATTGAGGAAGTCGTATTTACTTCCTCCTCCTCTACTGCTGCCTCCCCACCTAGTCACCCTGACTCCCAAGTCCTCTGACTGGAAACCTCAAGGGCCAGGTCATTACAAAACATCTATTCAGGGTCGGTTTGGCCATCTGGAACTTGTCAGAAAGGTTGATGGTCTTAGGTCCAGTGCGAGGAGGGTGGAAGTACCCCTGCCCCCCACCCCACGCCACCGGATACATGCTATTAGCTCTGGGAGAAAGGGTAGCGGCAGTAGGCCGGGAAGAGAGGGGAGCGTTCTGCAAATCCTGGGCCCTGTGACTCGCGGCATGCCTTGAAACTAAACCACCTCCCCTTTCGCGAGCGCACGCACACGTGCACAGGACAGACTGCCAGGGCTGATGTACAGCCCCAGTCCATCCCTGCATCAATTTATGATCTCTTAGCAGTCTTTTTTATTTGTGTATACTCTGCTCTGCATACTGTGCTGCTAAACTGTTTAATACATAGGGCTTTGTGCACTGATTTATCTGCTAATACAGCATTGCAAAGCAAATAAATGTTTTATAATATTTAATATATATATATCAAATGACATATAGGACAGCTTCTTTACCATTGTCCAGGATTTCAAAGTTAATTTCTTAGAAGCACTCCTCTGGTAATGGCTTTATTCTTAATTGCCAAAAAGCCATCTTATTATTAAATACTTTTTATCTGCCTACAAAGACAGCCCACATGATCACTCTTTTCTTACTTTAATTGTTAGACTATAGTGTTTTGTGCAGCAATTTGCTAGATACGAGTATATCATCTATAAATGTACAAGAAACTTCAGCTTGGTTAATCACAAGAAGCTATTGGCAGTCTTCCAGCTTTTCATCTCGATAGGAACAATGCTGGATGGCTGACAACTATCTGTATTTACTTCAACAAAAATGAGCCTTTGCTGAGTGGTTAAAAAGAACTACACCTTTTTTAACTAGTTCCTGAAACTGTTATGTTGTAACCTCTGGAAGAACTTGCAGCAAACACTGTAGTGTTCACAGCAAAATAGAAAAGAAAATGTCAAGCAATCTGTTACTGCCAAACAACATTTTCTGATTCAATTAAAGAGAGGAAGAATTAAAACCTGGATGTCTGAAATGTAGAATTTACCCTTTACATCTATTATATTTAGTCATGTTACAATCTTATACTGAAGAAGAATGCTTACTCTTAAATATCATTGCAGAAATGTCAGTTTATATGAGAGAGATGGTTTTACAAGGTTGGCTTTGCATTGAGACTCTTGTTCAATAGTTCATATTCGTTCAAGGATAGATAACATGATCCCCCAAAGCAAGTTTCCCATTTACAGTGCTGTATAAAACAATGTGGTGTACTGTACAGTACTGTACTTACGCGGCATGGAGAGGCCACTGGGGCCAGGTGGTGGTGGTGGTGGTGGTGATAGGACTGTGGAAAAAGAACAATTTCCATCAAAACCATTTGGAAACAAATAAACTGTATAAATCTTGACCAGAGCCTCCATAACACCAAAAACAAACACAGAAAGAGGGAGAAAAAGAGAGATAGAGAGAGAGAGAAAAAAAGAGAGAAAGCGAGCAGAAAGAGAGAGAGAAAAAGAGAGAGAGAAAAATTAAGAGAGAGAGAGAGAGCAATGTACAGTAGTGTGTACTGTACTTACTCCAGCAATTCAGCCCGCTGGGCCCGGCTGCTGGCGGTGGTGGTGATGGCGGTGGTTGTGATGGCGGCAGTGGTGATGGCGGCGGTGGTGATGGGGGGGCTTCTCGCCTTGTGGGGGAAAATACATGTCGCCATTAAGGAGAAATTGAAAACAAGAGGTCAGACCTCTATTCCAAATTGGAGAGGGATTACGGTACAGTACTGTAGATGGCCTTAGGGAATTAGCTATTGACCATGATAAAAATACAAACCAATACAGTATACTGTAGTACAAAAACTACTGTAGTCTGTGAAGCTGGTATTGGGCCCAACATAAAACAGTATAGTTCTGTACTGTATATAAAAAAATATACAGTAAAGTACTGTATGACCAAGTGGTGCAACGTCACACAGAGGCTCTGTGGGCAGCACTGTCGCCACCCCACGAGCTGTACTTTTGCCTTGCAGGGTGCCAGGATCGGCACCCTGCTGCCAGAATTGCTGGCCTTTGCATACTTTGGATGCTACTGTATACTGTAGGCAAACCCTGGCGTTTAAAATTTTTTAGGGGGTCTACAGTATTTACTGTACTAAGCAGTGTTAGGAGAAAGAGGGCCCCATTTACAAACGAAATATAACCCCCTTAGCGCTCGCTAAAGGGGTTATACCATCTTCTTGTATTTAGTAAATCTTAGATTACCGCTGTTTGTACAGCATCGCTCTCACCATCTAAAAGATGGCGAGAGCGATGTGGGCCCCATTGCCGGCAATGGAGACCCGGCGGTGCTTTTCAAGGCACTGCCGGGTCTCCCTGTCATGCACATGCGCAGATGGACCGTCGCGCATGCGCATGACACTGGAGCTTGTCGCTGGCAGCGTTAGGCTGCCAGCAACCCAGCGGAGGACCTCACTGAGGACTACGACTTCGCGGGACCTCGCCGGAGGGGTAAGTATTACTAAATACCGTACCAGTGGAATTTTAGTTTGTATCACAGTGATACTAAACGAAAATTCCAGCTGGTATTTCCCTTCGTTTGTAAATGGGGCCCAGAGTGAGAAGTGATAAGATACCAGCCAATCAGCTCCCAAATTTCATTTTTCAAACACAGCCTGTGAGATGACAGTTGGGAGCTGATTGGAGACCCCTGAATCTGTCCGTGACGTACAGTAATAATGTCAGACTTAATGGTGGCAGGCCCATCACAGATATATAGTGTGTACAGTAGGTTAACATAGAATTGGTCAACAGGCATTAGAATGCTGGATCAATCAACTTGCCTTTTGTTACTCTAGGTTAATTATACAAACAAGTCATGTCGACCAATAGTGTGTCGCCCTTTAGTCCATGTACAGTACAATACTGTAGATTTAATCAGCCTGTCAATCAAATGTCTGCCAGTCATGTCAGTGTGTGGTAACAACTGTCAGTCATCGTCAGATACTGTATTATCCAACACCCTACAGTGCAGTGTACAGTAATGTAGAGTATGCCAGAGTCATGCATTGTACTGTATTTGTTATTGTACAGTATACTGTAATGCATGTGATTATACAGCAATACTGTATTTACTGCGCCTTATACACCTCCTGATCTGCACTAGGCGAGGCCTGTCCCTCCTCAGCAAGTCTGACCACCTGCGCTGCAGGGACCTTACGTCACGGCGCAGGCCATAGCGCCTGTATATATCCCTGCTGGCATTTCTATATGCTAGCTCTTTGTCTTGGTTAGTGGCAAAGGCTTGGTACCACCACTTCACCAAGACAAAGAGCTCGCCAGACGAAAACCTCCTCGCCCTTATCGCAGCCATTTTCAATAGCCAGTGACGCACGTCGCACAATGCACGACGCATAACATACGGCACACAACGCACAACGACACTAATTCCCTCGTTACAGCAGGCATCTGTGGTGCACTGTAGTGTAGTCATAACCGTAGTGGCAAAGTAGTGTGGGCTTCACGGGATTGATAAGTTTCAGAAGTCATGAAATCACTATTGTGTAACATTCATAGCAGCACACTACAGTAGTTGTCCTAGCAGATAGGGGATGGTCACTTTTCGTAGCCATTTTCAGAACACAAGGGCAGAGCTGACTGCTAACAGTAAATGGATTAACAAAGCGTCCTTTATTATGGTAAAGAGAGGCTCTTGCTTGCTTTGGGGGAAGGGACCTGATGCACTGTGTATGACTCTCAGCCCACTGGGCATGCGCCAGAAATCCCATCGCAACCCTCCTACTGGGCATGCGCCCACCAGAGATGCCATTTTTAATCCATCGGAGATGGCTGACAGCCACCATAATGCCAACCGTGTAATACAAAGAGCTCTCCCTCTCATACAGATCCCACTACTACTTACTGGACATGAGAAATCACTATAGTGTGCAAGATTGGAACAGCATCGACATTGTCACAAGTTTGCGATGTAACGCTATTTTGCACTTCAAATGCACAGTCAGTTTGTAATACAGAAAGCCCTCTCAGAGACAGAGGCCACCCTCAGTTACTGCTCAAGAGACGTCGCTATAGTGTGCAAGGCTGACACCGCATCTACATTATCGCAAGTTTGCGGTGTATCGCTATTTTGCTCTTTAAACGCACAGTCAGTTTGTAATACAGAGACCTCTCTCTCATACTGTATAGAGTCCATTCACTGCCAGTTTCTGCAGTTATGAAATCACTATTGTGTGGTCAAAATTCAACCGCACTGTCAGTTTTTAATATACAGTACAGACACATTCATAGCAGCACACTAGTTGTCCTAGCATATGGGGGATGGTGTCTTTGGCAATGGTCACTATTCATAGCCTTTTTCAGGACACAAGGGCAGAGCTGACTGCTTACAGTAAAAGGATTAACAAAGCATCCTTTATTATGGTAATGAGAGGCTCTTGCTTGCTTTGGGGGAAGGGACCTGAATGCACTGTGTATGACTCTTGGCCCACTGGGCATGCGCCAGAAATCCCATCGCAACCCTCCTACTGGGCATGCGCCCGCCAGAGATGCCATTTCTAATCCATCGGAGATGGCTGACAGCCACCATAGCGCCAACCATGTAATACAGAGAGCTCTATCTCATACAGATCCCACTCCTACTTACTGGACATGATAAATCACTATAGTGAGCAAGGTTGGAACAGCATCGACATTGTTGCAAGTTTGCGATGTAACGCTATTTTGTGCTTCAAACGCACAGTCAGTTTGTAATACAGAGAGCCTTCTCATAGACAAAGGCCACTCTTAGTTACTGCTCAAAAGACATCACTATAGTGTGCAAGGCTGACACCGCATCTACATTGTCGCAAGTTTGCGGTGTAGCGCTATTTTGCTCTTTAAACGCACAGTCAGTTTGTAATACAGAGACCTCTCTCTCATACTGTATAGAGTCCATTCACTGCCAGTTTCTGCAGTTATGAAATCACTATTGTGTGGTCAAAATTCAACCGCACTGTCAGTTTTTAATATACAGTACAGACACATTCATAGCAGCACACTAGTTGTCCTAGCATATGGGGGATGGTGTCTTTGGCAATGGTCACTATTCATAGCCTTTTTCAGGACACAAGGGCAGAGCTGACTGCTTACAGTAAAAGGATTAACAAAGCATCCTTTATTATGGTAATGAGAGGCTCTTGCTTGCTTTGGGGGAAGGGACCTGAATGCACTGTGTATGACTCTTGGCCCACTGGGCATGCGCCAGAAATCCCATCGCAACCCTCCTACTGGGCATGTGCCCGCCAGAGATGCCATTTCTAATCCATCGGAGATGGCTGACAGCCACCATAGCGCCAACCATGTAATACAGAGAGCTCTATCTCATACAGATCCCACTACTAGTTACTGCTCAAAAGACATCACTATAGTGTGCAAGGCTGACACCGCATCTACATTGTCGCAAGTTTGCGGTGTAGCGCTATTTTGCTCTTTAAACGCACAGTCAGTTTGTAATACAGAGACCTCTCTCTCATACTGTACAAAGGGCCTAATTCAGACCCGCTCGCTAGCGCTGAGCGCTCACAAGCAGGTCGATGTTGGCCCAGTGTGCATGTGCACGACGGAGGCGGCTCCATCTTGTGCATGCGCGAGACACGGATAGCGACGGGCAAGCCGTCGCTATGGGTCTTGCTACAAAGGGGGTGTGCTGTCGATGGTGAGTGACAGCATGCCCCCCCTTGGTGGGCATGCCAGCGGCATGGCAAGTTTGAGGTGCAGTGCTATTTTGCGCTTTAAACACACAGTCAGTTTGTAATTCACTATTGTGTCCAAGTCTAGGACAGCGTAGAGAGTGGTGCAAAATTCATGTTTTAAACGCAGTCAGTTTGTAATTTAGAGGCTTCCCTCTCAAACAGAGTGCACTACTGTAGCAGTTTCTGAAGTCATGAAATGACTATTGTGTACAAGTCTTGGGCAGCGCAGAGTGGCGCAAGGGTGAAAATTCAACAGCATACCGTACAGTACTGTAGTAATACAGACAACTGCGCATGCGCATTGATGATCTTCCATACACCATGGCATAGCGCTACATGGCGTATGGCTTGGCGCCACAGATACCATTGTAACCCCTCCACTGGGCATGCGCAAGAAATCCTATTGCAACCCCACAGCGCAGACATTGACGAAAGTTTTGCACTATTTAAACGCACAATCAGTTTGTAATGTCTTACTTTTAAGCAGTCTTTTAAACAACAACACTACAGTGTTACAGTACAACACTACTACAGTAGTTTCACTATAGTGTCCAGAGCAGACAGTGCCAAAAAATTAAAAAATATTATTTTCCAGGGATCGAACCCGGGACCATAATTCTTCCAAAGTGATCACCTAACCACTAGCCCACACGCCAGCTACAGTGAACCGCACAGAGTGGCCTCATCCTTGTGCACTCCTCCCGCTGCTGTTTTTAATTATAAAAAAAATTGTCATACTGTAAATCATCCCATCTCAGTGAAAGCTGTGCGTGCATCTCATTAATCTACAGTATCGGTTATACTGTGATAACAACTCAGGCAACTTCTCTACTGTTCAGTTATGTACAATACTGTATATGGACTGATTTGCATCCTGTTATAAGATCTTACTGTATATACAATATGTGATATTAAAAATATTGGTTGTGCGAACATGCAAATGCTGTGAATGTGATATCCATCCAATTTAAGTTTAACAGTATGGCATTCAGTACAAGGCAATCAGTACAAATTACAACAGTGGAGCACTTGCCACACAGCGGTTAAGTGCTGTATTACATGCCATAGCATATCCTTCATTGAAGAATACCATGGTATGCCACAAATCCATAGCACAACTCAGAGGCCTGCATGCCACACCACAAGTCCATGGCGTGACTCAGAGGCCTGCACGCCACTCCATGAGCAACAAAATAGCTGGGCAGATCTGTCCTTCCCGAACACCTCTTTGTACACCATCATACAATTTACAGTAGGTGTATATATTAATTATATTAATGAATTACATTTTTTAGTGCAGTGGTGGGATTATATACTATAAATAAGGATCATAGAAAAAGAGTAATAAATAAAACTAGGAAGATAAAAATTAATGTGTTGTCTCCCATCACCTTTACACCTAGGAGGGGTGGTCATTTTGTGTACTAGACTAATCTTCATAAGAATGCAGAATATCAATTCACTGGGCACAAGGGTCATCATGAACGCACTTAGAAAAATGTCACATACTGTAACTTCTTCTGTTATGTTTGAGTGATAGGTACACTTTAGTTAAAGTTATCATTTTGGAACTGTTAAGTTTCAAAATGTACAGTTCTATGATAAGTGACACAGTTCTACATTGGTCAATTAACATTTGTTCTTCTTTGAAGTAGCAGTTTATGCATTGATGCCCACTGAAGGCTACAGTACTCATTGTGTACAATGAGGTTAGCAATTTCTGAGTAAGGTCAGACCTGCTGTAATTCTATGTGAGGGGTGGATGTTACTCGATGTTCCCGATGTATACGAGGACTGTCAGGTATTACGGATGTGAGATAGTGGCAGTGGACATCTCTATGCTGGCTGTGCCATGGCATTGCGATAGCATTCATTAGCATATATTCACAGTGGGGCTGCGTGCATAATCACAGCTATGATCCCAATAATGATCTGTAATGAGTCAGGCCCCTAGGTCCACAAGAAATATTCAGAGAAGTGAAGATCCAAATGCCAGTGGGGAGAAAGAGTGCATGTGTAACACAACAAGTACCCTGTTCCTTTAAAATAGAAATACATATATATTTTAGTGTAAATTGTATGTATAAAACTGTTCACCACTGTACAGGGTAAAACTGTAAAGGTATACATTGCACTTTCCACCTATGAACCAATTATTCTTAAGGAATAGAGGGGTCTATTTACTAAGCCTTGGATGGAGATAAGGTGAACGGAGATAAGGTACCAGCCAATCAGCTTTTGACTGCCATGCCACTGCTGATTGGCTGGCACCTTATCTCCATCGACTTTATCTCCACCCAAGGCTTAGTAAATAGAACAGGATGGATCTAGAAATCTCTGGGATGGGACTCAGCTGGGTGAGCATCATGTATGGAGGAGGGGACCTGTGCCAGTGAGGATGTCCTGTGTCCCGTGGCTGAGCAGAATGATAGCAGTGAGGTGCTGTACCAGCTGTAGGGACAGTTTGAGAGTCCAGGGTAGAAAGAGTTCATCTAGGTCCAGACATCACAGCCTGAGCCTTTTGTGGGAGAGAGGATAAGTGTAGAGCTGCAGAGCATATGGCATCTCAAGTGCTGAGAAGAGAAGCAGAGAAGCAGACATCACTGTGTGAGGCATACAGAGGTAGAGGAACTGCTGGGAGAGCAGAGCCTGACTGTGGACCAGTTGTGATCAGAGGGAGGAGTAGGGGGACCGGCTGGAGCTCTCCCTAGTATATGGCTGCTGGAAAGTTCTAGAACTGATCATACATACCCCAGTCAGTCATCACACTGCAATGAGAAAAATACATACATTGTTGCACTGCATACAGAGGTATAAAAGATAAAACTCCAAAAACATGCATACAGTATCTTAAGAACTCCTCACAGTGGACTTTTGACTTAAAAGATATATCCAAAATAATTTTCACAGGAGACTCCTATTGTCACAATTAACTCCCTACTCTCAGGATCCATGGAGAGAGGGGTCTGGCAACTCCTCTTATATATTTTACCTCAGGAGAGAGACACACACTATAACTCCGCAAGAGAGACCTCTGCCTACATACATAACCCTGTCAACTGAACTTTGCATAGATTCACCATCTGCTTAGTAATAATTAGGGGTGTGCAGCGGCCACTTTTCGTGTTTTGTGTTTGGGTTATGGATCTGGATCTTTCTTCATGTTTTGGATCTGGATTGGTTTTGCCAAAACCACCCTTCCGGGTTTTGTGTTTTGGATCTGTATATTTTTTGTTCCTATGCTATTGCTAACCTCAATAACATACATTTCCAGTCTATTCTGAACACCTCACAGCTCACAATATTGTTTTTAGGCCAAAAGGTTGCACCGAGGTAGCTGTATGCTTATGCTAAGTGACACAAGTGAGCGGCACAAACACGTGACCCATCTAGGAGTGGCACTGCAGTTGTAGACAGGATGGCAGTTCAAAAAACTAGGCCCCAAAGAGTACATAATACAAAGAAAAAAAGAGGTGCAAGATGGAATTGTCCTTGGGCCTTCCCACCCACCCTTATGTTGAATAAACCAGACATGCACACTTTAACAAACCAATCATTTCAGCGCCAGGTCTGCCACACGACTGTGGCTGAAATGATTGGTTTGTTTGGGCCCCCACAAAACAAGCTGGCAATTAATCTGTCCCTGCACAAACTGGCTCTACAGAGGCAAGATGTCGTACTCATCCTCATCCACCAATTCCTCACCCTCTTCAAGTGTTGTGTACATTCTCATCCTCACAGAGTATTAATTCATCCCCACTGGAATCCACCACCACAGGTTCCTCTGTACTTTCTGGAGGCTGGTCTTCCCAGAAGAATTGATAATTCATTTTGATGAATATAATCTTCTACACATTTTGTGGAAGCAACCTCCTATGCCTTGCGCTGACAAGGTTCCCAGCTGCACTAAAAACTCTTTTGGAGTACACACTGGAGGTGAGGCAAATTATTTAAAATAGAACCAGTTTGTACAGGGGCCTCCAAATTGCCTCTTTTCCCTTCCAGTACAGGTACGGACTGTCTGACATGCCTATTTGGATGCTGTCACCGATGTAATCCACCACCATTCTGTCAATGGTGACAGCATCATATGCAGTGACAGTAGACATGTCAGAAATAGTTGGCAGGTCCTTCAGTCCAGACCAGATGTCCAAACTTGGTCCTGCCTACCCTGCATCACCGCCAGTGGGTTGCTTAGGATATCTAAGTTGTTTCCTGGCAGCCCCAGTTGCGGGAGAAATGAAGAAGGAGCTGTTGCAGTGTCATGTTCCACTTCAGCTGACAGTGTTTTCACCAGCAGGTCATTGAACCTCTGTAGGCTTGTGTCCGCCAGAAAGAGAGACACCACGTAGGCTTTAAACCTAGGATCGAGCACGGTGGTCAAAATGTAGTGGTCTGATTTCAAAAGAGTGACCACCCTCGAATCCTAGCAAATCGAATTAAGGGCTTCATCCACAAGTCCCACATACTGAGTGGAATTGCTCCATCTTAGCTCCTCCTTCACTTTCTCCAGCTACTTCTGCAAAAGCCTGATGAGGGGAATGACCTGTGGCAAGTTCGAAGGGCTGGAGAACTTTGCACAACACGGAAATCATTCTCCACTGTGCTTGAGTCAGGTGCATACCCCCTCCTTTGCCTATGTCATAGGTGGAGGTATAGGCTTGAATGGCATTTTGCTGCTCCTCCTTCCTGTGAAGCATATAGAAGGTTGAGTTCCACTGTGTTACAACCTCTTGCTTCAGGTGATGGCAGGGCAGGTTCAAGAGTGTTTGCTGGCACTCCAGTCTTCGGCATGAAGTCGCTGAATGGCGAAAGTGGCCTGAAATTATTCGGGCCACCCAAAGCGTCTCCTGCATGCCCCTGTTGTTTTTCAAAAAAATCTGCACCACCCAATTTAGTGTGTGAGCAAAACATGGGACATGCTGGAATTTGCCCAGATGTAATGCCCGCATAATATTGGTAGCGTTGTCAGATATCACAAATCCCCAGGAGAGTCTAAGTGGGGTAAGCCATTGGGTGATGATTTCCCTCAGTTTCTCTAAGAGGTTTAAAAACCAGAAAAAGAAAGGAAGACTAAAGGAGAGCGCCAAGAAATGTAGGTATAAATTGTATAAGAGCTCAGTGGTGTAATGAATTAAATAAAATAATCCTACAGGACTGCTGCTTCTGTAAGAGGTGCTGGACCTCACAATGGTACTACTAGAGAAAAGTAAAAGAAAAGAAGCACAGTGCAACTGACAAGTTAAATAATTTATAAGATATTTAATAATAAATAATAAATTTGTTGAACATTCGGAGTCAGGTTCGGATACCAATCAGCAATCATATAAATAATGAATAATAAATCATGAATAATAAATAATTGATAAATGGAACAAATCAGGAAAAAAACACAGGTAGGTAAAAATAAATATACACCGCTCTAATTACCAATGAGCAGGAACCTACACCAACCAATGCATTAAAAATAACAATAGTCCTGTTAGGGCTGTAGAAATGCAGTATGAGCAATAGTGGATACTGTGCAACTTGCAGTCTCACAGATGGAACTATAAGGAATGTAACCACTGGATGTTACAATAAATCAAAGTGTAGTCCAAAACACTGAATTGTGACAAATGGATATTGTGTAGCGATCAGCACTGACACACCAACAGTATTACAGCTCCCAAATCTTTTTAGTGAGCAGATCGAGACTTCTCATTACGATAGTCTGAATGAGGAATATATTGATTCACATGGTCTATTCGTCATAAAGTTTGATAAGTAAGGTACCTTACAATCGGGGGTTTCCTGGACCTGGTCACAGGGGGGGGGAATTCCAGCTGGTTATCCCCTCCTCACCTTCCCCGGCTGAATGAGTGCATCCTCCTCAAGTGGAACTGAAGGAGTGGAGGTGGTCGGATCCGTGCTTGGCGCCGGCAATTATATCTGTCTCCAGGTGGAACACGGAAGCAAACATGAGGATAAATTCCCGATGTGCGGTGTGTTGAGCCATCTCCCGAAGTTGGCAGTCGGAGGCTCTCCACAGCAAATGGAGCCAAAGCAGGATGTCCACCGGACCTGGTGTGAATGCTGGTTGGCATGCTTCTCTCCCAGTGATGTAGTGGAGTCCGGGTGGATCAGTGCTGCTGCACGTGGTAAGCGCTGTTTAAATGTCTCAATGGAACAGTGTGCTGCTTGATGCGTTTCTCAGCAAAGGAGCGGTTTCCTCAAAAGCTGCCATTTCTGAGATGCTGCTACTGGTGATGCTGCTGTTGTTGCTGCATAAGGTGATACATCTACCCAGTGGGCTGTCGCAGTCATATAGTCCTTAGTCTGCCCTGTTCCACTTGTCCACATGTCTGTGGTTAAGTGGACATTGGGTTCAACCGCATTATTTAGGACACTGAGGACACTTTTTCTGACGTTTCTGTACATTCTCGGTATCGCCTGCCTAGTGAAGTGGAATCTAGATGGGATTTGGTACACGGGATATACTACCTCCATCAATTGTCTAAATCCCACTGCACTATTGGCAGATACCGGACGCACATCTAACACCTACATAGCTGTCAAGGCCTCAGTTATCCGCTTTGCAACAGGATGATTGCTGTCGTACTTCATCCTCCTCGCTAAGGACTGTTGGAGGGTCAATTGCTTAGTAAAAGAAGTAGTGGTGTTCCAACTTCCTCTCTGGGATGATGAATGACTCCCAGCAGCAACAGCACTAGCGGCAGCAGTAGGCGTAGCAATGCAGGATCCTCCGGAGGAATCCCGGATAGGAAAGGAGTCAGTCATGCCAGTGGCATGGCCTGCACTACTACTTCCGATCCTGATTGAGGACAAAATTGATGAGGAGGGAATTGACCGTGTGGTTTGCAGGCGCTTGGATACAACATGACAAAGGGATTTAGGTGTCCCTGGACTGCTTACGGACATTTTATGAATGCGCTGCAGGTGACGTATAAGGGAGGATGTTCCTAGGTGGTTAACGTCCTTACCCCTACTTATTACACCTTTACATAAGGTACATATGGCAAGACAGTTGTCCGGATTTGTATAGAAATATTTCCAGACCAAAGAGGTGGAATGTTTGGTCTTCTGCCCAGGCATGACCATGATGGGCTTTTTCATCCCACGGACAACAACTGTTTCCCTTGGTGCCTGATTTAAACAAACCGCATCACCATCAGAATCCTCCTTATCAACTTCCTCCTCAGCGTCAGCTACACCAATATCCTCATCCTGTTGTACTTCAACAGTGACATCTTCTATTTGAATATCAGCAACTGAACTGTGGGTGGTCCTTCCAGCACTTGCAGAGGGCGTGCAAATGGTGGAAGGAGCCACCTCTTCCCGTCCAGTGTTGGGAAGGTCAGGCATCGCAACCGCCACCACACTTGGACTCTCTTTGGGGATTTGTGCTATCTTCTTAGAATGCACAGTTCTTTGCTGTGCTTTTGACAGCTTATATATTTTAATTTTTCTAGCAGGAGGAGGAGTGCTTCCATCGTCATGTGAAGCTGAACCACTAGTCATTAACATAGGCCAGGGCCTTAGCCGTTCCTTGCCACTCCGTGTCGTAAATGGCATACTGGCAAGTTTAAGTTTCTCCTCAGATTATTTAAATTTAATTTTCATTTTTTTTGGTTCATTTTACTGAACTTTGGCTTTTTGGACTTTACATGCCTACAAAACTTTTTATCTATTTTTTTTTAATCCAGATCCAAAACCAAAACACTTGAGGGTGGTTTTTCAAAACCAAATCCAAAACCTTGAAGGAAATACAGATCCAAAACCAAAACACAGGAGTCGGTGCACATCCCCTAATATATATATATATATATATATATATATATATGTGAAATATTAGAGCACAAAAAGGGGGCGCCACATCATGCAAATATAGACAAAAGTTTTATTACATAAAAAACAAAGACTCCACGTCAATCACTCCACCCATTATAGATACGCCACTGGTGGAGTGATTTACACCACTCTTCCCAATGTTTAGCATTGCACATTGTGACGAGAGGCTTGTGTGTTACTGTTTTTACATGAAAGGCCAATCCACAACAAACATTTCTTGTGTTGACATTGCTTTCACAAGCAGTTTGGAAATCAGTAATTCGTGTTGCAACCAAAGACAGACAATATTTATAAGCATGTGCTTAAGCACCTGGTGGTTCCGTTCTGTGATCTTATGTGGCCTACTGCTTCATATCTGTGCTGTTGTTGTGCCTATACATCCATTTCACAGTAACAGCACTTACAGCTGTCCAGGGCTTTTTCTAGCAGAACAAACATTTAACAAATTAACTTGTTTGATAAACTGATTCTTCTGCTAATGTTTGACAATGGAGATGCATGCAGGTTGTGATAAATTTCATGCACCTGATAACATTTCGGTTTAAGCACTGTACAGAGTGTCTGTGGGGATCAGTGATCATTTTTTGGTTACATGGATAACAGTAAAATATTAGCCCAGGGCTGGTTGTCCCTCTGGAGTGAGGACCCTGTTTTATTTTTGAGGTCCCCACTTTCTGAGGAATTTCAGCCCTGGGTTCACCAGTTCAGGGCTGAATAATGGGATGACAGGGGGGACCTCACATTGTGTGTCCCCTTCTATCGCATAATCCTCCAGCTCGTTCAGCCCGATGCTGGTTATTTTAGACTAGGGTGAACCACACGCTAATTTTCCCCCCTATTTTCCAATGAAAGACCAGGCTCAGAGGTCCAGGGCTGGTTACTGATTTGGAGAAGTGTGTTGGTATCACAACAACGGTAAGTTCATGAAAGGAGAGGAGAAGTTGTTGAAGCCTCCAGGCTACATCTTCTCCTTTCATGAACTTACCGTTGTTGTGATCAGATAAGTTACTCCTATATATTTTTTTATTTTTTGCTCCTTTTTGTACATGTTTTTTACTATCCTGATGGGTTTGAGGACAGTTTTGTTGTTCTAAATAAATATATATATATTTTATTTCAATTTTTATATTTCATTATTTCACTGATTATTACACATTATTATATTGCCTTGTGAAAAAGCACTGCGAAACGCGCGTCAGGCGTTTGTTGTGCCAGTCTTAAATGTCTGTCTATTTAGCTGAATGTTAATGCTGTGATAAATATACCGTGTCTGGCAAAATCATCTCTAGCCGCTGTTACTAGGAGCTATGAGCCGCACGACGCTGCAGAGTCAGTGCGGTGTATAGCTGACAGCTGCCGGCCGCTAGCAAATTAACGGGAGACCGTACTTGATTATAGAGGGCTGTAGTCGGCTTGTATTAGAGCGGTTATCCGACACATACAGGGGGGTTCAGAGTGTACCACTTTAGGTGTGTAAGTGTTACTAATATTATATTACCCACCATATATGTGTCATTTTGTTTGATGATACAAGCCATGAGGACAGCGTGGTTCCTGAGATAATATTTTGGATAAGAGCAATCAAGCTCTATTTTGATATATAAACATGGTTATATCAATACACATTTATTCTTAGGTTCAAGGACGCTACGGGGTATATGGTAGATATATTGTTGTACCCAACTCATATTACCTATATATTCATGTGATACCTGGATGTAATGATAGTATCACACATACATTACAGCACACAAATTTGTGATTTATTGTAGACATACAGACTGAGCACTTATTAGTATTTTAACTTTTATTCTCAAATTTGTTATGTATATTTTGTCGTGTTTTTATTTTTACCACTATTTTGGTTATTAGAAGCAATTAATAAAAGTTAATTTTTATTCTTATGTTTCATTCTTGCGAGAATTTGTGCACTTACATGGGGATTATTTTTTTCCTTTTTTTTTGCTTGAGTAATTATATATCCCTAGGTTGCACCCCTGAATATAATAAAAGTCTGGGACATATATTTATGACAATCAGGGTGATCTTGCATGGATAATAGTCTTGGTGCGATCTCCAATTCCCTAACCCCTTGTTCCCTATAAGTATACATTATTATATGAATTTTTTTTTAAATATTTTATGAAATATTTTATAAAAACACTTTTATCAATTATTTATTAAGTTTGATACATATATATCAATATTATACGTATTAAGTGAGGTATATTGAGCACGATTGCACTTTCTATTTATCACTAAGCACTTTGTCATATATATATATATATATATATATATATATATTAAGGTATACTGGCACGCTAGGCGCTTTGTTCCAGTTTCTTTAATGTATTTATCTATGTGTAGCAGATTGCCACTGCTACAGGTTTTCTGGTTGAGCTGACACCTATATTATTGGGGGGTGCTTTAGATATACCTGAGTTTGATTTGCACATATATGTTTGATTATAAGTAAATATCACTATATATAAAAGTTATTAAGAACAATTAGTGAGGGTCAATAGCAAAAGTGGTGCTGTAATCTTCATTTCTTTATATATATATATATATATATATATATATATATATATGTAAGAATAATAGTCCGGCACTCTCCTACAAAATATCAGCAGCCCTTTTGCCACAGTCAACCATGGGTTAAATAAGTAAAAAACAGAGAGAGGGTACACAATGGGACTTATGCAGCAGATATAAATAAATTAGGTCAAACCAGAAATGCTGTCAACGTTTCAGCAACTTAATGCTTTTATCAAGACATACATATAATAAAAAACAGTGCAATATACCAGATAACTCACCCATGTGCTGTCACCTCCACAATCCCCAGCTGTGGCCCAAGCTGATGTCATCATCAGAGAGGGCCTGGGGGCGTAGTCAGAAAATACCCAGTGCCATCACCATAGCAACTTGACAACAGAGAGGGGAAACTGACTCACAGGATTAACAATGTGATGAACAATCACCGCAATAATGCTGCTGTAACATAGCTATAAACAATGTAGAGCAGACAGTACACAGGGGTGAAGTGTCTATAGATAGTCATCCCCCAGCTGCATATGTACAATGTTACACGCATGCTAAAGCATAACGGAAGATAGCTAATTCATGTAAAATACAGTAAGAGCGTCATTTAAAGTAAACAGCATAATTACAAAAAACAGCATGATTACAGAAAGCATGTCAGAGATAGATTTTCATTCAGACCCAAAGGCTGTACAGTCTGCAAAATATGGATCCATTTGGCCTCTTTCTGTAACAGAATGCGGCCTCTATCTCCACCCCTAATACTAGGGGGCACCCAATCAATCATTTTATATCTAATGCTCGACAGATAGTGTTTAAACTGTAGAAAGTGGCGTGCGACCGGCTGGTCACAGCTCTTGCCATCCAGTGCTGCCCTAATGTTGGAACGATGTAACTCCATACGTTCTTTTAGCTGGCGTGTCGTCTTCCCTATATATAGCAAACTGCAAGGGCACTTAATGTAATAAATTACAAATTTGCTCGAGCAAGTCAGTGGGTGCTTAATTTGAAAAATTTTGCCTGATCTAGGATGGGTGAATTTGTCGAGCATTAGATATAAAATGATTGATTGGGTGCCCCCTAGTATTAGGGGTGGAGTTAGAGGCCGCATTCTGTTACAGAAAGAGGCCAAATGGATCCATATTTTGCAGACTGTACAGCCTTTGGGTCTGAATGAAAATCTATCTCTGACATGCTTTCTGTAATCATGCTGTTTTTTTGTAATTATGCTGTTTACTTTAAATGACGCTCTTACTGTATTTTACATGTTTTAGCTATCTTCCGTTAAGCTTTAGCATGCGTGCAACATTGTACATATGCAGCTGGGGGATGACTATCTATAGACACTTCATCCCTGTGTACTGTCTGCTCTATATTGTTTATAGCTATGTTACAGCAGCATTATTGCGGTGATTGTTCATCGCATAGTTAATCCTGTGAGTCAGTTTCCCCTCTCTGTTGTCAAGTTGCTATGGTGATGGCACTGGGTATTTTCTGACCACGCTCCCAGGCCCTCTCTGATGATGACATCAGCTTGGGCCACAGCTGGGGATTGTGGAGGTGACAGAACATGGGTGAGTTATCTGCTATATATTGCACTGTTTTTTATTATATGTATGTCTTGATAAAAGCATTAAGTTGCTGAAACGTTGACAGCATTTCTGGTTTGACCTAATTTATTTATATCTGCTGCATAAGTCCCATTGAGTACCCTCTCTCTGTTTTTTACATATATATATATACATATATATATATATATATATATATATATATATATATTGATGTGTTGGACCGGCACTCTGTCTAATAATCCAGCTGCCTGTGTGCCTTTGCGAAAAAATGCATAGAATAAGAAATGTGTTTACCCTTCAGGGTGAAAAACACAGCACGGCACTACAGGACTTAAACAAAATACAATTTATTGTATTTTGTTTAAGTCCTGCAGTCCCGTGCTATGTTTTTCACCCCGGAGGGTAAACACATTTCCTATTCTGTATATATATATATATATATATATATATATATATAAATAAACTGAGGTAAAGTACCAACCAATCGGCTCCCAACTTTCTTTTTTTAATCACAACCTGTAAAGTGTCAGTTACTGTAGAAGCTGATTAGTTGGTACTTTATCTCTGTCCATTTTATCTGTCTCCATGGCTTAGTACACATAGACCCCTTAGAACCAAAACTTAAATACAGAGGTCTGCGCACATCTCTAGTATGCAATATGTATCATGGTATCCTATTCTACTATAGAAAGTGAAACATAACAACTGGATATACTGTACCCTGCTTTTACTGGAGTAGCGATGCACCTTTAGCTGGAAGATTAACATAGTGACTAATCATTCTGGTGTCAGTAAGACACCCTTATGGCCCCTACACACTACACGATATCTTTAACGATTTGGCCGATTCCAACACATCAGAACAACAAATCATTAAAAATGTGTAGTGTGTATGCACTACATTGTGTAGTACGCGCTCCAATGGGGTCATCAACCTCATCATCTGATCTTATGTGCCTCATGTAAGATCAGGTGATGCAGTTGATGATTCCATGCAACGCTATGGGGGGGAGGGGGCGGCATATCGGGCGGTCGGGCACCAGATTGCCCACAGTAGTGCATGCAGGGGGGGTTCTGATTCTGAGTACCCAGAAACCCCCCCTGACAGACTGGAGTGTATGCACCATGTTCTTATGCCATGCCCACTGGCGGAAAATTGCTGCGATTTGCGGGTCAATATGGAGGAAGCGGAGCCAATATGATGCAATTTCATTAGAATTGAGTAATTTGGCCTGCCCGTCCTATTGACCTGCGAGTCGCAGCATTTTGCCATGAGGGCGAGGGGCCAAATTACATGGTGCCAGCCTGTTAGGGCCTGTACCGATCAAATCTTCTGCAAGGTAGGTTTGTTTGTATATATGCGTGTGCATGTAAGGTATGTGTGACATATGTATGCATGCGTATATATGTATATATGTGTGTGTATGTACAATATACTGTATGTGAGTATATCTATATGTGTGTTTATGTATATAGATGTATACACACACATACATATATAGAAATATTTATATATGGAAACTCCCCCTTAAAAATCCTGCGTTTGACCCTGGCCCAGTGTAAGTCGGCCCGTCTGCGCTGGGATCATCGGCGACATCGCTGGGTACACACATCATTTAGTGTGTACCCAGCTTTAGACGTTTCCTTACAATGTATTCCAACTGCTAAGCGTTAGTGTATAAAACTATATTTTGTTCTTAACCTAGTGCACTCCATTTCAACATACGCTTTGTTAACTATTGAAAATATTGATATCACAGTGCACACTAATAACATTACATTGTTTACACTGGTTATAAAATGTGTTTACCTATTTGCCATTTTTTTTTAAGGAATCCTAACAATTGGTAACATAAAATTCTCTGTACTGCCAAATACATACCACAAGGAAGAGGATAGAAAGTTGTAAACGAGGAAGGATGGGAAGGCAATGTTACATAATCCTATGGGGCTGTCAGAAGCCAACAGTCAGTGCCTCTGTACAAACTGCACATACAGTAGTTTCAAACAACTCTTGTCTCATTCAATTCCAGGAACTTAGTGAACCTGATATGTATACCGATTATACAGAAAACAAAGGCACTGGGGAATAGGTAATTATGTTTAGACTAAAAACTGGAAGAAACCTGCTATATTTATTCAAGTAGAAGGAAGTCATTGTATAAACAGTCGTTAGGTAAAATAGAGTAGCAGCTCATTCACCATGGATGTGTTCTTTACACTAATGGTACATTCAACCTAATCTGCTGTCCAGTGTCAGTGTTATTATTAGGCTAATATAGGCAGTTACCTAGAATGGCATTGGTTAGGGCAGTAGTTCCCAAACTGGGTGCCGTGGTCCCGGACCAAATTACATTTTCTTTGGTCAATGTGAAAGGCAAAACCAGTCCTGGTGGCTGCCAATCATAAAATATGTGGACAAACAGAAGCGCAACCATGTCCAAGATCACATAACTGACCCTACAGTAAAGATTATGGGTTGGTTATGATATGTTGACAGTCATAATGTCGGCATTGACATGTTAATATTCATCATATAGATGGTGATGAAATGTCGACATACCAACCCTGGTGGCCCGACGGTGACACATGCTCCTGACGGCTGTAGCAGCTTCTTCCAGGTCCTGGCAGTCATGTGACTGTGACCTCCAGGTCAGACCTCTGATCCACTGGTGTTCAGTTGAGTATTTTTTTCCTTGTCCATATCTCTAATCCCTTCCCCTAACCCTCCCTCTAGAGCCTAACCCTAACCTCTCATCCCCCCCACGCAGCCCTATGTTGACATTGTGTTGTGGACATTATGAATGTTGACATTAATATTGTTGACTACACCCCAAGGATCTCAGGTAAGTATAATTTACATAATTTAATCATTTTTGCTGTATTTCTAATTAAAAAACTTTTGGCCTAAGGTACCATGAAAAAAATGATGATACTCTAGGATGCCATAATTCAATAAAGTTTGAAAACCTCTGAGCTAGCGGATGCTTAAAACACTGTATGAGTGACATTTGTGGGGGTGGGGGTGCTTTCAACACTGTATGAGTAACATAATGTGGGGGTACAACGTGAGGATGAGGTGGCTACTATGGGAGGTATGGGGGACACTCCCAGAGGTAGCGCTTTCACTGTCTCTGTCAGTGAAACTTTAATGGCTACAAAAATATGGGTCCCCAATTTCAATGACATTTTACTATTGAAAGACCACAAACCCAGCTTGTCATGTTCAAATCTCATTAAGCAAACTGGACATTATCACTGTGTACTACCATTGCATTTGATATTTAGATCACTGATCTATATTTTCCTATCCAGTCTTGCTGTGAATGTACCATGGACACATGCACATTTGCCTTTAACAAGAGATTGGGGTCATAGATGACATAAGAAGAGTATGTGATGATATTTACAAATCAAGAATAGTACTTGATTGTAATAGATTAATAAGGATATTCAAGTCAGTAAAGGTCAGTACATCAAAATTAAAAATGTACATGCCATAGGACATCCTAGCATGGTGTTTTATCTGGTTTCTTTGCATACGGAAAACAAGAAAACCAAAATACATTGGTCAACAATGCTATCATTATTACAAAATACTGAGGCCAGGTAATTATACTTAAACTAGGCATGGTTGGAATGAAAGGGTTGGGTACAGGATCCAGGTGGTCAGGATGCCAACAGTCAGAATGCCGAGAGCGGCATCCTGACAGTCAGAAACCCGACAGATTCTGAAAAACTTATAACCCTTAACCTAACCCTCTCCTTACCCCTAACCCTCCCATCCCGCAGCCTAACCCTAACCCTTCACCTAGCGCCTAACCCTTAGCCTCCACCTAACTCGTAGCAGATTTACCGCTAGGCAACACAAGTAGCCATTTGAGGTGCCGCGCTGCAGTCCAAACTCCAGAAAAAACAGAAGGTGAGTGTCAGTGATGTTGGGTGCTGGATCACTGCACATTAGTTCAGCTGCAGCAGCATTCACCACCTCTATAATTGCCATGGGATGGGTAGTGGGGGAGGTCGGCCGTGGGGGGAGAGGGGTCCGGCTGCGGCTGGGATGTCGGCCACGGGGGTTGCCAGCCAGTGCAGGATGGTTTGCAGGTTATTTTTTTCTGGCTGAGAGTCAGCCCAGTGGGCAGTGATGTTGGGTGGTGGGTGGCAGTCTGGTTCAGCAGCACTCACCAGCTCTAGTAGACAGAGGGGGGCGGGGGGGTGTGCCAGGACAGTTTTGTGTGATCAGTATTTCCTTTATCAGACTGAGCCATATTATATTATACATGATATTAAATATGCTCATTATTATTTCCTATAGTAATATGTAATTCTCCAGACCCTTTATAAAAATATAGAATGCAATAAACAGATGAACCATATTTCATAAATGAGTGCCCTTCTAATCAGTGACAGCTCTAGGCATGGGCTAGCAGTCCTGCTCTGTGCCTGAGCTCGCCATCAGCTGGCTGCAGTGGACAAGCTTGCCCCCCGCTGGCATTAATGGGTAAGTGCTTAGGGGCAAGGAAGGGGCATGGCTATGCTGCATAGGACAACACTGGGCACATGGAAGCCTAGCGCCGGTCCTGCTTCTAATAAAGTAAATTTTGAAACACAAAAGGATACACTGTACTTCTCATGCTAAGTTATACTGTATAATGCTGAACCCAATGCAGAAATCTTAGTGTTTTTTTTAGGAATTCTGGCCCTGATTCAGACCCACTCGCAAGTGGGCGTACGTACGTTCGGCGTACGTAAAAAAATATTTAAATTCAAGCACTCGCTCGTATTTTCGTACGCAGCAAAAAATCCGCCCCAAACTCAGGCGACCCCTCCTCTAACTAACGAGCGTGCCAAATAGCGAGCGTACATCCCCGAAATGGCTTGAAGGGAATGCACGCACAAGTACAAACCGGAAGTGGGACTGTCAGATTTTGATGACCTGCTCGTTTTTTCTGCCTACCTCCCTCAATCGTATCATGTCAATCAATGTATCAATTCGCTTAATTGTTTTTTTTTTTTCAACACAATGCAATAAACTTTAATCTTGTCCGTGTTTGTATTTGCTCGCAGAATACGAACTGCTGAAACCTTCGCTTTTATTGTTCAAAAGACATGTTAGCCCCAATTAAACAATTGTTCTATTTGTTTGTCTCCCCACAATTTTTCTGTGGTTCATTTCTTTATTTAAATTTGCTTACGCATGTCACTGCATCAAGCCTATCATAACTCTCAAGAGATTTGTGGCCCTGTCGAACACATGACTCATACACTAACCAATAGAATTTGTCCTGTTAATTTCCCAAATACATTAGCCAATCAAATTTTTTGGGGGTGCTCTATTAAAAATATTTTGACAAAAGAACACCATTGCCATCATGAGATCCGCCGCATTCACCAGGCGCGAACTGCTGGTGCTGACGGAGGTGATGGACAGGCGGATCACCAGTCAGCCTCCACCCATCTCCAATAGGCGAAAGCGTTCCGCATATGCGGAGGTACATCGACGCCTGCGCTCCTTCGGCTCACACCGACATATTGGCCAGCTGGAGCGCAGGTGGTCGGACCTGCACCGGCGGACGCCCCGCTTGCTGGCATGCTTTTGCATGCAGATTGCGGAAAGTAAGTGTTCTGGACTGTGGTTTTCAAGTTTATCTTGTGGGCCCTAACTGCGTGTGCATGTTTTCATGTCTGTCCTATTGAGTCATTGTAGTCATATCTGCATGTGCATGTTTTCATGTCTGTCCTATTGAGTCCTTGTAGTCATATCTGCATGTGCATGTTTTCATGTCTGTCCTATTGAGTCATTGTAGTCATATCTGCATGTGCATGTTTTCATGTCTGTCCTATTGAGTCCTTGTAGTCATATCTGCATGTGCATGTTTTCATGTCTGTCCTATTGAGTCATTGTAATCATATCTGCATGTGCATGTTTTCATGTCTGTCCTATTGAGTCATTGTAGTCATATCTGCATGTGCATGTTTTCATGTCTGTCCTATTGAGTCATTGTAGTCATATCTGCATGTGCATGTTTTCATGTCTGTCCTATTTAGTCATTTTTTTTTTGGTTTTGTTTTGTTTTTTTGGATTCCTGTTGAAACTAACCACAATATTTTTTACATTTTTTAAGGGCACAGCAAACACTACGGCGGCATCGCCAGACAAGACACCGGTCCCGGCCCCTCTCTCCATCCCCCAATTCGTCAATTACCCCCTCCTCCCCAGACCCTGTGGCCGAAATTTCAGGCCTACTTCCCCTCCAGCCCAATTCCCCCTCTCCTCCATCCGTCCCTCCTCCAAATACCCCCTCCCAGGATTCCTCAAACACCTTGCCCCTAGGTTTGGGGAATGTAGCCACCTCCGAGGTGGTCCAGGGAGTGGCTTCTGGCTCTGTCGTTTTTGAGAACGGTATGTTTTTAAATTTTATTTTGGACACCACAAACTGTTTGTATGTAATCATGTGTCGTCCCCATTTTTTTGGGCTTTCTGTCGCCTTAGGGTATTTTTGGGGGTTGTCTTTACCTGTTCCTGCTGATGTCACCATACACATATCACACCTGTGTGCCTTTTTTTAGGGCCCTTGTATTTTTGGCCTACGACATTTTGGGGTGCTGGGTTTTATCCGTGAAATGTTTTTTTGGCCCACAAGCTTGTAAGTTTTGGTTTGCTTGTTTTGTGTTTTTTTAGAATGTTGCTTCATTATCGATTTATTAATCCCCAAACTTTTGTCACCCACAGAGGAACAGAGGCGTCGGGAACAAATATTTAATTGTGTGGGCCGTATGCGGGAGCAGGTCACCGGGCTTATGCCGGGCCTTGACCATCTGTTGGTCCTCAGGAATTAGTTTGTTTTTTTTTTTTTTTCTAATTGTTTCATAATAAATCAGTTTTAAATCAAGCTCTGTCTCATGCGTTTGGAGTAAATCCAAGATTCTTTACACTGACATAAGTAGACTCTTCAAGCAAGGATTGCCACAGAATCTCACTACAGATTGTGTGTTGTATTTTGAATGCAAACAGGCACAAGAAACACCTCCCAGTACCAATGTCATTTTCCTTTTTTGTGGTGGTCAACATGATAGTTTACACCATTTTTCAGGTTCCTATTTGGTGGCCAAACTGCTTAGGACAATCTTACGAAGGCAACTGATTGTACAGGATTCCTTGTTGTGTTGGTTAGTACCCCGAAAACATATTACATTTTAGCTCCACTTGCTTCATTACTGGGTTACCCCTTAGGTAAAATTAACGTTTGGGAGTTTGTTTACACTTGCTTCTAACGTGCCCAAAAAGGAGACAAATTACACTCTCCAAATATTTATTCACAACAGAAATCAAAATACAAAGTGGTCACTCACAAACAAAACACACAGTGATAATCAGAAATACACCACATACCAAAAACACGAAACAAACACACAACAAATCAAGAACTGGTTGACGAAGGTCCATGCCCACATGATTTCAAAAATATGGCGTTGCAATATTAGTGTCAGAATATATTCCCGAAGTTTCCACATAAAGGTTTTTGAAGGGTAGCAGGAAGTAGTCATCGTGGGAGTGCCAAAGATTATGCAAACAAACAGAAGATGGTGCAAGAATTAATATCAAAAAAGATGAACGCTAAAAAACCGTAACACATTGGGTATACACACTGTTGTTTGGTCAATAATTACCTAAAATATCGGGCCACCACATCATCGCGTATGGCCCCCCCACATACTGACCTCCGACCAACCTCGGGGGGGCCATCCTCAGGTAAGGCATCCTCTGGCTGCATTGGAACACCACTCCTTATGGCGATGTTGTGAAAGATCCCACACAGGACCATAATTTTCGAAACCATATCCGGCAAATACATGAGCTCGCCACCAGAGCGGTGGAGGCATCTGAATCGGCCTTTTAAAAGGCCGATACAGTGCTCCACCACTTGCCTGGTGGCTGTAAGTGCGGTATTAAACTCACTTTGTGGACCTGGTGTGGGAGCCAAATAAGGAGTGAGCAGCCAGGGCATGCAAGGGTATCCACTGTCTCCTGTGAAAAAGAATAGACAACATCAGGATCACTGTGTATCAAGCTTAACATTGTTATGTACTAAAGGTCTACACTTACCCAGAAGCCACGCATCACCAGCTTGTAGGTTGGTTAATTTGTGCCATATCCCTGATTGCCGGATGACGAAGGAGTCATGTGCACTTCCTGGTAATTTTGCATTCAGGGACAGGATCTGGAGGGAGGCATCACATACCACCATTACATTCAGGGAGTGATAGTGTTTTCGGTTGCGAAATATTGCCTCCAGCCGTGCTGGAGGCTGAAGTGGTATGTGAGTACCATCCACAACCCCTATGATGTGTGGGAAGCCAGCTATTTGGTAAAAATTGGCCTTGGCCACACTAAGGGCACCCATATCCAAAGGCATTTTAATAAAATGATGGAGGTGCATGAAAAGTGCCTCCATCACTGCCCTCAGGATCCTGGAAAAGGAGGATTGTGAGATGCCCGCCACTATTCCCACCATTGTTTGGAACGATCCTGAGGCACAGAAATGTAACACCGCCATAAATTGCGTAAGTGGTGGTATTGCTGTTGGACTGTCAATTTGCCGCTCAAGATCACTCTCTATTAATGAGAGAGTGTCTATGATGATTTTGGGAGGAAGACGGTAGCGTCTTAAAACCTCATCATCGGGCATTCCAAAAAGGGTGACACGTGTTCGAAATATCTGGGGCCTTGCACGCCTACGATGCCTACGCCTGGGACGAGATTGAGGTTGGTCTGCTTCCGGGAGCATGGCCAGAACAATCCGCCCAAGATCAACCTGAAATGGCAAGATTAGAATGTAAGGCTTTGGACCCACCCCAAAAGAAAATTAAGAACAACTTAGCTTGATGATACCATCCATTGCTGCTTACATGCCGGGTTATTGTCATGATACGGCCAAACTGAAATTAATCCCAAAAATAAATTGAAAAATTTTAGTGTGTGCATTTATGTTTCTAAATTTTGTGATAGACAAAACTTAAAATATGCGAAACACACATTTGGCCAAAGAGCAAAACGACATTGCACACAGTACATCAAAATGGGTTGAAATGTAAGCCAAAAAAGCCAATGGGCAACCACCAAAAATTTAACAGGATTAATAAGCATTTAAAAATGCGCTAATTAGTTCGCAAATACAAGTTAATAAACAAACTGAGAAAAATGCGCTAATTAGTTCTCAAATACAAGTCACTATACAAACATAGAAAAATACGCTAATTAGTTCGCAAATACAAGTTAATAAACAAACAGAGAAAAATGCGCTTATTAGTTCGCAAATACAAGTCACTATACAAACAGAGAAAAATGCGCTAATTAGTTTGCAAATACAAGATAAAAAATGGACTTACCAAGAGCAAATATATAAGATTCCAAATCAAAAGGTCTTTGGGTCCGAAATTAAAAAAATGCTAAAAGATATGAAATTATGGATCACAAAATTAAAAACAAGAAGAAACACAATGAGACACCAATTGAACCAAAGTTAGACTTCACAAAACTTACCAAATCAAGAAACGAGGCCAAAAAAAAATATACCAAAAAAGCGAACGGAAAATTAAAACGCAAATCTAGCAAACAAAATAAACTTCAAACGCCAACTCCTTTATCCGCAAACAAGAAACTCCAACCAAGGTAACCTCCAACAATCCCAAAACGCCACCTCGACTCGAGACACACCAGGCCATAAATAGTGTTTCGTTTCCCGCACAAATTAAGGAGGGATCATAGGAACGCACAATCAATGATGCGGCAGCAAAATAAGGACGCATGTATAAATACGTCACGAAAACACATTTAAATTCTGGTGTATTTCTTGTTTGGACCTCAGACATGGCTACAGACCAGGGAAACTATGCCCAAGAGTCAGGCGGTAAGTCTTTCATGCATTTTGTATCAATGATTAATTTGAAACATAAGATTGGGCAAGTTGTGAATTAGAGAAATCTGAATATTTACACAAATAGGTGAGGAGGATGACATGGAAGAGGCTGCTGGGCCCAGTATTCTGGCCAAAGCTGCAAAAAAAAAAAGGCAGCCACATTTCACAAGTAAGGAGATGGAGGTTTTGATTCAGAAGTGTGTGGACATCCTGCCACAGGCAGACAGGAATATGAGTATAAGCCAGAAGTGGAGAATGTGGGAAGAGGTAGCCGTTGCTGTCAATAGGGTGGGTGATTATGTCCGTCTAGCCCGGGATGTCAAACGGCGGTAAGTAAACACTTGCCCCCCCTAAAAACAAACCCCATTTTAAACAAAAGGATAATGGCTTCCATTTTTTCCCACAGATGGGCCGACTTCAAATATCGCCTAAAGCAAAAACTCGCGGACAGGGCTAGGCATGCAAGGGGGACAGGTGGGGGTTCCACCCCTGTGTCATTGGAGTTGACGGATTTAGAAGAGCTGGCACAGGGGTGTGTGCAGCCTGTGGAGGTGTTTGGCATGTCCAACATGGATACGGACATGCCAGACTTTGCGGCTCCTCATGTTGTCCCAGGTAAATCTTGTGATGTCACCAACTCTGAAATGTTAGTGTGCCAATATGTAGATTCTAATGTGAGTCTTTTCTCATTTTTCCTAACAGAGACACAGGCGGATGAGTCTGCTCCAGAGGGGAGCCTTGGCCGTCGAATTTCTGCTGGCTCTGCAGGGGAGGAACCAGTACATCCGGCTGAGGACCCTGCAGAAGCCAGTCCAGGGCAATCCCCCTCGCAGGCAGTGGATTTCCATATGGAGATTCTGCAGAGGATGGACGCCAGTCTGCTATGGGTGGCTGAGGCCCTGGAGCAAAATGCTGCGGCCAACGTGACCATTAGTCAGGCCCTGGCGGAAAATACCAGGGCCAACATCCGCATCGCCAATGCCCTGGAGCAGCTCGTTCGCCAGCACATGGTGGAGCCGACCTCCCTTCCTGCCGGAACATCAGGATCCTCCACCTCTGGCACAACATCAGCCAATCCTCCAAATGTGCCTAGCCCTGGGCCTAGTCCACAGGCCACAACATCTGCCTCTGGACAGGCAAGCCCGATGACATCCCGGACCCGGTCTGGCGCCCTCCCTCCCCCAGCCAAACGGGTGAAAAAACGGTGACAGCAATGGCGACTTTTCCCACACTCCTTCTGTGCTTGGCTCATATTCCTTTCTGGTCAAAACTTCCCTCTCCTTTCTTGTGAATTGTTTTTAATTTTGTGTTCTACATTTCATAAATCTTTTATTTTGGCCCAATTATTGTAACTTTGAAAATGAACCCTGCAAAAAAACTTTGGCCTAATATTTTAGAATTGTGATTTTTTCTTTGAGCAATAAAAAAAAATTAAAAAACTGACATTGCATTCTCACATTATTGTCACAATGGATTACATTTAATCCTGGGCCAAAAGGCACAAACTGGCAAGAACCACATTTTACATGGCCCCCCAAAAAAGGGCTCTTTAAGAAACGTTTCAAATTTAACATAACGAGGCAAATTCAACAGGCCAAAAGAAAAAGGTAAAAACCAAAACAACATGATGACATTATTGTTACAATAGGCCCTAACCAACAAATTGAGCCCCAAAGAAACAACCACAAATGTACGTAAATTGATTGTGTAATCATCACATTAGCAGCTATGATTTCCACCTGCGTACGCTTTTGTGCTAACACAAAAAACTACTTTCAATACACATACCAAGCCGGTTTTCAATCCACCACTAATTGCTGTTCAGACCACCCGCGATTAATCGCAACAACATCGAGGAGTGCCGGGATGGAGGTGAAGGCCATCGCCAATGTGGTCGAGTAATCCAGACCCTAAGCTGTGCGAGCATTTTGAAGGGAAAGAGGATCATCCAGTGACGTATGAGTCGGTCCGTACACATTTTACACGCGCATCTGCTAATGTATGTACGCCCCAAAAACGCCTCGCCACGCCTGCATTTTTCCATCTCCACCCCCGTCAACACCCAAAAACGCCCTGTTCTGTCAATCACATTTCACAGGTCACTTCCTGTACGCAATTTGACGAACGAGACCAAAAAAACTCGCAATCTGCCGTACGCACATGCGCAGTGTTACACCGACGCATGCGCGGTTAGTCAACATCGGAACGCAACGAGCGTACTGCTGTTTGCGAGTGGCTCTGAATGAGGGCCTCTGTTCTGTAGTTTCATTGCTGCAGTGAAATAATATGAGACAACCAACACATTTAAAATCATCATTATTTATTTATGTTTTATGTTACGGTGTGGCATAATGTGTAAAGGGCATTACTGTGTGGTATAATTTGTAAATGGGATTACTGTGTGGCATAATGTGTGGGGCATTACAATATAGGGAGGAAAAATTACAAATACTGTAAGGGGAATAAATCAGGAATGAAAATATAGTGATATGGATTACTTGAGGAAGGGGGGGCACCAAATCGATGTCTTGCTTAGGGCCCCAAGAGGTCTAAATCTGCCCCTAACCCTAATACTTACTTCCGCAATCTGTAGGTATTCTGACTGCCAGGATGCTGACTACATCCCGGAATGAAAATCTAGTAATGTATGGATCGATTGTCATTTATTCCTATACATTACTAGCCGGATTGGACAGAGGCCCTGATTCAGAGCCGGACGCTCTGACAGAGAGCTCGCTCTGAATCAGGGCCGTCCGTCTTGATTTTTAGAGCGGCCTCCTGGCCGCTCGTATAGCTGTGGGTGACCATCCACAGCTATAGTGAGCGGCCAGGAAGATGGTCGCGATGGTCAAGACCATCACGACCATCGGGCTTGCGACCAGTCCCTTGTGGTAGGGTCTCGTTGCCGCAAGCCCTAGAGTGCTTTCGGCTCAAACAGAGCCGAAAGCACTCCCACTGACATCACTTGTGATATCAGTGGGGCCGGCCCCAGATGGTAGGCGTTCCCATAAGAACGCCTCTGTCTGGGCAGCCACGCCCCCGGCATGCAAACCAAAGGGGGCGTGCTGTCACTCAACATCGGCAGCATGCCCCCTTTGGTACGAGACCCGGAGCGATGGTTTGCCCATCGCTATCTGGGTCTCGCGCATGCGCACGACGGAGCCGGCTCTGTCGTGCGCATGCGCACTGGGCCAACATCGACCCGCTTGCGAGTGCTCAGCGCTCGCGAGCGGGTCTGAATCAGGCCCAGAGAGTGAGATGTACTAAGCCAGTAGAGAGATAAAGTGGAGAGAGATAAAGTACCGACCAATCAGCTCATCAGTACAAGGACACCTAATCTCTTTCCACTCTCTCTCTCCTAGGCTTAGTACATCTCCCCCTTAATCTTATAGTGTATACCTAGCTTTAGTGTTTTACCTTTACAGGGATTTCTCACTAATGGCAGATGCCATGGGCATAAACAGGATTTATTTAGTTTTATTTTGTTTTGAGATGAACATGACATGTATCAGTAATTCATGCTACTGTACTTCTGAACACTGTATTGTTTTTATTGATAGATGACATTTCCATTGTTTGACATTTTTATTTTCAAGTTGTTACCTAAACAAATTAATTCACGGTAAAAGTATTTTCTTTATAGATTTTGGAAGTGTTATTTTGTTTTTTACCAGAAAGACAGGACCATTGAGTAGGTAAATAAATTGTATAGGGAGTTTCATTAGCAGTCAAGGAACCTGGGGTAATGCTGGGTACACATTTATATGGCGAATCGGTCAGCAGACTGTTCCGCTGTCAGAGCGGCCGATTGGTAAGCTATGCACACTTATCAATCGGCCACTCAATATGTCTGGGCTGATATTACAACTGGGTGGGCATTTAAATTTACCCGCCCAGTTGAGACGTCAGTGTCAGAGGTCCCTGCAGCAAGTGTACGGGCAGTTGGCAGGTCGTCAGTAGACACATGCGTATGCACTGATATATCTTTCATATATATTGGCATCAACTGTGCTGCAGGTCCGACCTTATATATCTGTGAACGATGTTGTTCACTGACGTTTCAGGTTTACACATCTGGGAATGCACTCACAATATATACAGTATCGCTCATTGATAGATATATCGCAAAGTGTGTACCCAGCATTACTTTAGCACCCAAGTGGCCATGTATAAGCACAATTACTGTTTGCTACTGACTGTTAGTAGCTGTAGGAGGCATTCTAGTGCTGAATTATCTGTAGTGTAGAAAGGAGTCTTAACACAAGGTTTGCAGGTCAGAAAGCCCACTATAACTGTTAAACGAGCTGTGTTATTGCATCCACAGTTGCAAAGAGATAGGACTCTGCATTCCTTATTTTGATTGCAATAGGGGTCCAGAGCCTCTGGGTCAATGTGCAAATACTGATGCTGATACTGCTATTGTTCAGGGATGTGCAGTCAGGATAGGCAGGGGAGGCAGAGCCTCCCCTGTCATACACCTGAGATTTTATATAAAAATTATAAAAATAATAAAAGAAAATAATTATAACTTATAAACAACTTCTTTGTTTATTGTAATCATTTTTATAGTTAACACTCACCAGCTTTGTGGAGCTCCCTGGGACTGCAGGAAGACAAGAAATGAGGCAGCAACAGCTCAGCCTAGCTTCTGTATAGTCAGATACTGCTTGCAGAGCTGGGGGTGGGGCCACACCATAGGCAGTAAGCTGCACAGAGAGAGAGCTAATAGAGGCATGCCTTTGAGTATGTGGGGAGTGCCTTGAGCACTGATGGATACCTCGGATGTGTCATGTGACCAAGAAGTGCACTGCAGTCCTTAGTGATTGGAGCTCAGCCAGCAGCAGCAGCAAGAGAAGACACAGTGATGCAGGTAGGAGAATGAGGGCAGAGTTACAGTGAGTAGGGAGTGAGACAAGCTCCCAGCCTCAGACCCATCTTCATGTGTGCCTCCCCAGCCATTGATCTTACCGCACGTCACTGCTATTGTTATAGCATTGTTAAAGGTTCTACTTTACAAAATTGCTATTTCTATCTTCATTGGGTAATATATTTTACCCATTGTATTTTTAACATCCTGGTATGCTAATCCTAGCTAAAAAGGTAATTTACAGTGTGCTGAAAGCCTTGAATGGCTGAAATAGTGGTCTTGCATGTGTAATTATTACAGCACATAGAGAATGAATGTGTTGACTCCCAATAACTATGAATACGCAATGGGATTTATTTGTATTCATTGTTTGCAGTGGAATATTTACTGTATATGTTAGTTAGATTACAATGGAATTGCAACAGGTTGAATCTGTTATTCAGACACAGATGGTAATTGTTCAAATCCTGTTTATCAGGGTTGTAACTAGGGTTGTTCGACCAGTACCACCACACAGAGCACAAGGGCTGTGTGTGTGGCACCGTTGCTGCCCCACGGCCCTTGCTACTGACTACAAAGGTGCCTGGAACAGCACCCTTTAGCCAGTATCACTTCTGCAGTGGCAGTGGTCAGCTGCACAGATTCTAGCGTGCCCTTCTGGAGTGTACACTGGATGCTCCAGACTGGAACTCTACAATCTGTGCAGCCAACCAGGCATCCTCAGTATGCCCGGCTAGCACTGCACTTACTGGTACTGACCCTTTTGCATGATATCATAATGTCATGTGCATGATGTCCAGTGCTTAGGGGGCGGGACCAGCACATTTCTCCTATGTTATGGCCTTGCTGTTTACAAGGCTGTCATACCTCAGCAGTATGATATAGTGATTATGGAATGGCTTTGTTTAGTGAAGAAATTGAGTACCCTTACATTGTCACTAATTAAATATATTGACAGTCAATAACAAAACACAAAATGTCTGGGGAAGTGGTGTAGTAGAGTGCAGAAGCCCACCTGGCCAGCATCTCCCGCCCCTGGCACAAGTGACATCATGATGTCAGAGATGTCAGAGGACAAGCACTGGAGCAGAAAGTGTTGGGTGCTGATAAATCTGTTATTAAGCTATCCACATAAGACTCTATCTTGTCACAAATGGTGTGTGCCTTTAAATATTCATAGGTTTAAATGTATAATATTACAAAGAATGATTTCTGCAGAGCTTTGAGCTGAAGAACCTTGGAATGTATAAACATGCAGATAGGGTTATTAATAAGACTATGTATCCCTACCCCCTCTAACACTCCCACATGTACAGATAATAATGTAATGAATGCCAGCAAAGACTGCTGTAGTGAGATATAGTGTGTGAATATTCTGATATGTTGCAATTACAAGAATGCTATGCTGTATATTATTGTATGATCTGCAAATATAGCCAGAGAGAATCTTGAAGCCAAGTCTGGTGGTGGTGATTCTGTCTCCTGAGATCTCAGTAATGCAAGGGCCTGACATACACTAATGAACTTTGGCTGGTGATTAGTTACAGAAGATTGGATACGATCTATCTCGGAGCTTCCCGTATTGTGATCCCTAACCTTGATCCGTGGATGGACACGTAGGGAGTGACCAGAAAAGTGGATTCTAACTTTCATCCCGGGATCAGTAATTTTCTGCTTAACTTGGACTGCACTTTTTTTGGGAAACTCCTGTGTCTGTCTAAGGATTCAGGTACGGAAATCTGTGTATCTTAGATTCTTGTTTTTGTTGTTGGGATTTTTTTTAAGTTCTGGGTTTTATTTTATGAAATGACATGTCCAATGAATCTTTAAAAATGTATACAGATTATAATTCTTATAGATTTGAATATGAACAAATATGTTATTGTGAAACAAAACAGAAAAGAAAAATGCCCGCGCTCGGTTTTACCCATATCATACATGGTACCAGCAGCATGGCAATATTAATGCCATATATGTATACAAAACAGAAAAACTTTTGCTATCGGCGCTAACAATAATATACTGCAAATTTATGTGTGAGCAGCAAATAAAACAAAGATGTTAGCGCCGATAGCAAAAGTTTTTCTGTTTTGTATACATATATGGCATTAATATTGCCATGCTGCTGGTACCATGTATGATATGGGTAAAACCGAGCGCGGGCATATTTCTTTTCTGTTTTGTTTCAAAATTTTGCCTTGTGCTATCATGGCAGCTGTCAATTAAGGCTATATAAAGCTTAGTTGGGTATGGCTAACAGCCAGCCCTGTATAGATGTATCCCTCTGTATCTAGGAGGTGAGTACATTTAACTGCAATGTAATGATGTGCTAGGCATATATGCTAGTGTTAGAGACCTGCAGAAAAATGGGGTCCCTTGATGCTGGGCTGCAGGCTTAAATGCTTTGATCAAATCATGACAAAATCCCCTATGTTTTATTTGCTGCACACACATAAATTTGCAGTAAATTATTGTTAGCGCCGATAGCAAAAATATGTTATTGTATTTAACAGTCCAGTAATATGTTTCCATGATCAGCATAAGTGTTGTCCCTTGATACAACTTGTGATCTTTATACTTCAAGAGTGAATAGACATAGAAGTACATTTTGTTTGTTGGTAGGTTGCCATATTGATGGGGATTATCTTCAGACTATAGTATTGGGATTTGTTTATAACAACTTTGCCAATCATCCCAAAAGTATGGTCATAGGGAGTGATTCAGAGACACACATAAATTTGCAGTAAATTATTGTTAGCGCCGATAGCAAAAATATGTTATTGTATTTAACAGTCCAGTAATATGTTTCCATGATCAGCATAAGTGTTGTCCCTTGATACAACTTGTGATCTTTATACTTCAAGAGTGAATAGACATAGAAGTACATTTTGTTTGTTGGTAGGTTGCCATATTGATGGGGATTATCTTCAGACTATAGTATTGGGATTTGTTTATAACAACTTTGCCAATCATCCCAAAAGTATGGTCATAGGGAGTGATTCAGAGCCGCTCGCTGCTGGCAAGCACTCCCTCTGAATCAGGGCATGTTTTTTTTCTCCAGCCCACTTGCAAAGCTGTGGGCCGTCAGAAGCCGGCCCACTGACATCACTAGTGATGTCAGTGGGAGTGATTTTGGCTCTGATAGAGCCAAAATCACTCCGGAGCTTGCGGTTGAAAACCTCAACCGCAGGCTCCGGCTCGCAATTTCGATGGTCGCGATGGTCACGACCATCGCGGCCATCAAAATGCACGCTCGTATAGCCTGTGGGTGGTGACCCACAGCTATACGAGCGTCCAGGAGGACGCTCCATTTTTATGGAGGGCTGCCCTCATTCAGAGCGTGCGCTCTGCTCAGAGCGTACGGCTCTGAATGAGGGCCATTGTCCTTAACTTTTCTAATGTTTCTTTTGAAGATGGAGTTCCATATACAAGATATGTTGACTACGTCAGAGCACTGTCTACTGCATTCCAGTTATTGCAAAGGCTTGTAGTGATAAAAATGAGGATACAATTGAGAGACTACACCCGAAGCTGAAGACACAAGACTGGTAGAACAGGCTGCATGTGTTGCTGCCATAAGTCACTGCTCCCAAGGGTAACCCACTTATGTGGTAGATCCCACCCTCAAGATTGACTTAAGTACCCTCGCAAAGCTCCAGGTAAAAGCTCCAGAGGCTGAGAAAAGCAAAGCTAGGAGCTAAAGATAAATGGTGAATGGTGGGATGGTCAACGTTTAGGTCTACCAAAAACACTTTACTAAGTTATAACCCAGATAATACATGGTGAGGTGCACTTGAGGAAGGATACAATGGTGGCTCACTAACAGTAATTGGATAGCTCCGGGTTTTGCACAGACAGCACAGGCAGCACAGGCCTTTATAACAGGATGTCTAATATGTGCATTGGACAATCCAGGTAAGACTGTCCCAACCCCTTTTGAAAGTACTCCCCAGACTCTGTGTTCCTTACAAAGGATACAAATTGATTTTATACCACTGCCCAAATGTTCCCAATGTGATGACCTCTTGTATGAGCCTCATCAGTCACTAGCCCGGAGGGTAGGCGTGTTGGAGGGCAGATACAAAGACAATTGCCAAGGTAATTAAGATAATTAAGAAAATTATTTTCTCCAGTGTGTTAAGAAAATCATGATTAAGGTCAACTGCCGATATGGTGTACTATGTATCAATCTTACAGAAACAATTACCTAAATTAATTAAACCCAGTTAAATGGCTTAACAAATTCATTAGATGGATATCAGGAATTCTTTCACTTATTGATAAAGGTTTATCTTTGTTTGTAATAATTTTGATTGATATAAAATTTGCTATTTTTCTAAATAAGAAGTTACTTACACTTGACTGTTGTTTCTCCAAGGAAAATACACTAAAGGCCTTGATGATGACTCAAGTCTATGATAACATCTGTGCCTAAGACAACATTCCAAGTTGTACCCTTTGTGGAAACAACCTCATTGAGGATGACAAGCAAACATGTGGACAATGCAAGACTATCATCATTTCCCTGAACATTCATGACAAGATGGACCCGAATAGAAGACAATTGGAGACTGAGGACCGTGGACTTGCTTTATGGGGAATGGATCAATGCATAATCTTATGTATGGGTTCCTGTAGATGGAACTTATATATAAATGTACCTATACTTAGTATAGCAAGATCGTGTTCCTCTTAGGTAGATAGTATAGGGTAAAGTTATGAATAAAAGATGGGAAAATTATAAATCTGTAATTAAGCTATCCACATAAGACTCCATCTTGTCACATGATGCTGTGTGCCTTTAAATATTCATAGCTTTAAATGTATAATATTACAAAGAATGATTTCCACAGCGCTTTGAGCTAAAGAACCTTGGAATGTATAAACATGCAGATAGGGTTATGAATAAGGCTGTGTATCCCTAACCCCCTCTAACACTCCCACATGTACAGATAATAATGTAATGAATGCTAACAAAGACTGCTGTAGTGAGATATAATGTGTGAATATTCGGATATGTTGCAATTACAAGCATGCTATGCTTCATATTATTGTATAATCCACAAATATAGCCAGAGAGAATCTTGAAGCCAAGTCTGGTGGTGATGATTCTGTCTCCAGAGATCTCAGTAATGCAAGGGTCTGACATACACTAATGAACTTGGGCTGGTGATTAATTACAGAAGATTGGTTACAATCTATCAGTGCTTATATGTAGGTACCTCACAAGGTGGAAAGAGTGGTGCCGGGCATGTGATCGTTACACTACCTTGGCCATTAACCCTGGGCAGTGACACAGGTCACACACACTTTGTTTTAGCCCAGGTCTGGGGAGCAGAACAATGCACTTTTGATTGATGGTGCATGCCTTGATTTTCAGTGGTCTGTCTAGAGTTCTGCATATGTGAATTGCTTTGTGGAGATAAATGGCATCATTGGTGGAGAAGAGGTTTGTATCAGCTTATGGGAGATGTTTGGCATAGAAAGGGCATTCCTTGCATACTACACTGTAGGCACAGTGCTGTCCCTAGTTTTGTAGAGCAGTGTATAAATACATAATTTTTCCCAGTAAAATTATTGAAATGTTATGAAAGGGTAGATGTTAGGAGCTTTTCCTTATATTCTTTGGATTGAAGAGCTCTGTAGCATTTTACTCTGATGTTAAGAGTGTTGACTTTCCTGTAAGTATGGGAAAACTCTATACAATGAAAGAGAAAAGCAATAGACAAAGCAATTTTAATTTGCTAAAGAGCAAGTAGCAAATGCAATAACAGGAAGAAGACATTTGCGCTTTGCACAATATTGTTATTCAGAATTTCTGTAGGTGCACTTCTGTGGAATGAGTTGTAACCAAAGCAAAAAAGTGCAAGTACATTAACTGCACCTTGGTAAACCCATGTTGCACTGCAGGTGAGGCATATTTAAAAGGTGCAGAGTGATTTATATGTGAGATGGGTGTGTCCAAACTCAAATCTAAATTGCAGTGTATAAATAATGAAGTCCAGCATTTGTGGGCCATATTCAAGACTGCAAAGCTTCTGTGAGGATTGTTTAAACACTGTGGTAACATACCACATTAATCCCAGATCTAGGAGAGGCGAGTGCAGTGGATAACTGCCTTTTGTTTATTTTATACCTTTTTTTATTTAATCTATTTGTGATCACATCTTCTCTTGCACCCCAGTGTTAGCTCGATTATTTTAACTTGAGCCAGGTGCTTTCCTAGATGTTTAATGTCTGGTATGTCTGGTTGACCCAATTGACCCACAAACCGAGAAGCAAATATTACTGTAAGTTTAATTCTCACTGATAGCTATTGCCTTGTTTATAATTATGAGTGATAGAGTAGGAACTTGCAGAAAATTGGGGTCCCACTCCCTTGACAGGGACTGCAATGCAATTTCAATCAAATCTCCATGCTTTATTATTTCATGTGTAGAGCTTCTGTGATGTATACTGCATATAGTGGTGGAATGAAGCTAAGTGGTGTTGGTGAACCACTGAATCTGTGTTGGGATGTGGGATCCACCCAAACAAGTTTAAAAAGGAATGTGTTCAGAACTATCAGCCCAGAGGATACAGCCCAGGTGGGACTGTGGTATCCAAGCCAGGCCACAGGCCAGTGGACCAGGATCAGTATGAAATACTGGCGGACCTATGTCCGATACCACAAGCCTGGCACCAGTGATGATCCCGACTGCTCTAAAGGTAAGTACTAACTATCCTAACCCCCCAACCCTAACCCTCCTTTAGGTGTGCCTAACCCTAGCCTCCCTCCCTAGTGCCTAACCCTAACCCCCCTTCCCCGCTGCCTAAACCAAACCCTCCTGGGGAGGTGCCTGACCCTAACCACCTCCTGGGGGTGCCTAACCCTAACCCCCCTTACCCTAGCCTAACCCTCCCAGGGGGGGTGTCTAACCCTAAGTCCCTCCTGGGAGACCCTATCCTAACCCTCCCCCCCGTGGCTGTCCATGCCCGGCTTACCTTAGATCGGTATGCCGGGCGTCGTGCTCCCGGCATAGGTAAAATGACAGGCATCGGGATCTCGATGCCTTTCATTAGACCCCTGCCGGGATTAGACAGTCGGGCTTTCTGAACGGGCTGAGGGCATGAAGCCTGAGAAATGTTTAGAGAGCTGGCTGGTTCAGCTTTTACTCGGGAGGCTTTTACTCACCACTTTGCTGTGGAGCATGCCCATTGGCTGCCGTCAAGGCCTCCTCCACCTGGTGCTCCTGCTAGAACTCTTATCACTCACTTATTGCACTTTTGGGATCAGGACACTATCCTCCGCTTGGCCCACACTAATGGTCCACTACAGTTTGAAAATCAAACTGCCTTAATCTTTCCGGATTGTGCACTTGAGGTACAGAAGAGCTGCTCACAAGGCAAGCGCAAGCTTTATGATAATAATGGTAATAATTCAAAAAGTCCAAAACAGTCAAAATGGGCAAAAGTTCGGACCAATATCCAAAACTGCAAAGAATGTATAAAGAAATCTCTACCAGATCCACTTCCTATATGGGAGGGGAGGAAAAAAGTTATTGGGGGAATTGGGATGTCTTCTGTGGAATTCCAACAACACTGGATCCAGGTGGGCTTAATAACTCTCTTGCAGCACATGTTCATATGTAAAAAGAGAAAGATAGAGCCACCATAGTGTATTACAGTTTTTATTATTTAAGAAGTTCACACAGTGATGAAATATAACAATAAAATCCACCAGATATAAAGTAAAAATTCAAGGCGTACCAGATGGTGTTGGTGTACTGATGATACACCTATATGCACGTATAAGGAAGTCCACACCTCCTGGGAGCAGGAATCTCCTAATGGTACCTTGTAGGCAGGGCTGGACTGGCCATCGGCCACTTTGGCTGAGCCAGGCTTACCCGGCAGTACACCCTCCCGGGCGGCGCCTTGCTCATCAAGCTGACGTCACAAATGCGCGGCCGCGTCGTGACGCAGTGCGTCATGACGCGGCCACGACCAAGCACCATGGCAGTGGGAGCAGTGAGAATCTGGGCCCCTGCTATAGAGACAGTTTTCTGCACGGGAGGCGGAGCTGCAAGAGGAGCTGAGGCACAGTACACGGCATTCCGAGGAGCCGCACTTCCGGGTTCCATGCTGCTAATGAAACCCGGGCATCAGCTACACAGTGCAGCAGGACGCTGCATCACAGGGGACTGCATATGGTGACTCTGCACACTCCAGAGGTATCTCTCTCTGCCATCTCCGCCATTAATTTCCTTCTGTCTCTGATCTCACCTTATTCCTCCTCTTACTCTCTCTTCAATCTCCCCTGATTTTTGTCTCTCTTTTCTGTTTCCCCTATTCCCCTCTCATCTCTATTCCCCTCACATTCTTTGCATTTTTGGATATTGGTCCAAACTTTTGCCCATTTTGGACTTTTTGAATTATTACCATTGTCTCTTTCTTTTTTGCGCTTGGGTGTTCTTTCTCTTTTCTTGATCACTATTTGAAAGTATTATAGGGATTACCTTATTACACCTATTAGCAGCATCAGTGTGAAGCGCAGGTTACTATAGTTTTTTTTACTTTATGATAATAATGTTCAGTACCCTGTGCTACTCCCTGCAAGACTGGGAGTAGATCACGATAAATCTACTTACTTTTTTGATAATATCAAAGATGTGGAGTACTGGCTGGATCAATAGCCCCGCACTCATCATTGAAGAATTTTTCTTTTTCCCTTATAATTTTTTTTTGACTATATGACTATACATATAATGCTGGCATATCATTTATTGCACGTCATACATAGGTTTTATTAGTACACCAGGGGACTAGATTTAGTCCTAAGCTTAGGGAGTTTTCTGCTAAATATAGCTGTAGGGTGCAATACCCTATACCCCTTTTGTTCTTGCTCTAATTAGGGTTTGGGGGTTATTAAAATTTTATTTTTAAAGGGAAGGCTCATGTTTGATAGAAATTACCATTATCAGTCTTTGGGTGTATCAATTTGTTTAAGATGTCTATTCAACCCAAATATTTATATATTTTGCAGCATTCCCCAGTTTATATTCCCAAGAGAATGTTTACAGTAATTGATAGCATTCTGGTGTCTTTTATATGGGGGATTGGACTGGCTAGAGTGTCTATTAAAACTTTGCTTGGCCTCCCGAATCTTCAGTTTTACTACATGGCCACTCAACTAGTCCATTTGTTTGAATGGGTAACTGGCACTGCTGGGTTACCATTGTTGGGATTCCTGGCCGAACAAGTGCGGTCTTGTCTTGTCTTGTCTTTTCTTTTCTTTTCTTTTCTTGTCTTCCTTGTGGATTAATAATTCATATCTGGAATTGCTTAAATTGTCATCGGTTTAATATATGGCTTGTAGAAGGTGTTACAATAGGTCAATTGTATAGTAAAGGGAATTTCAAGTCTTTCCAGCAATTGCAGAGTGAGTTTAGAATTCCTAATACAGTTTTTTTTAGATTCTTGCAATTAAGACACACCATACAAGTACAGTTTACAGGTACTACTATCAGTTTATCACCCTCCCCTGTTAAATCTCTAGTGGCTAATTTGGATTCTAAGGGTAAGGTATCCTCGGTGTATGCTACTCTGAATGCAAAATTTCTCCCAGAGCAACTTAATCCCCTTAAGTTGGAATGAGAGGCTGACCTGGGTTTGATTTCAGATGAGCACTGGGCACAAATTTTGGTCTCGGTTAAATTTACTACTTTTTGTGTTCGATATCAGCAAGTAAACTTTTATGTGTTGCATAGAGTGTATCATACACCTGCATCTTTGCAGCATGCGGGTTTAAGAGAGGATGCATTCTGCCCTAGATGCAGGGAGGAGAATGTTGGATTTTGGCATTTGCTGTGGGGTTGCCGGTTGGTTTATTCTTTTTGCAAACAACTGTGGAAAGATATATTACTTACAGCTCCTTTTCTACCTCCTCTTAATTCTAGAACTTGTTTTTTTGGCCTTGATTTAGAAGAAGTGCACTCACCTATGATGTATCGGTATATTACGTGTCTCTCTACGTTAGCTAAAGTGGTAATAGTATGGTCTTGGTTCTCGACTGATTCTCCTGATTGGATTAAATGGAGAGTCTTAGTGAACAATGTGATAAAACATGAAAGACATATGTTTAGGTGTCGTAATTTCAAGTCAAAATTCATGGTAAATGGACAGAACTGTTGGAACTGACACAGGGGGTCATTCAGACCCACTCGCAAGCGACAGTACGCTCTCAAGTGGGTCGATGTTCCCCACTGCGCATGCGCATGACGGAGGGAGCTCCGTCGTGCGCATGCGCGAGACCCGGACTGCGACAGCCAAGCTGTCGCTCCGGGTCTCGCACCAAAGGGGGCGTGCTGTCGATGTTGATTGACAGTACGCCCCCTTTGGTGGGCGTGTCGGGGGCGTGCCTGCCAGACGGTAGGCGTTCCCATGAAGCCGGCCGGCCCCACTGACGTCACTAGTGATGTCAGTGGGAGTGATTTTGGCTCTGATAGAGCCAAAATCACTCCAGGGCTTGTGGCAGGGAGACCCTCCCGCAGGGTCTGCGTCGCAAGTCCAATGGTCGCGATGGTCAAGACCATCGCGACCATCTTTTTGGACGTTCGTATATGCTGTGGGTGGTGACCCACAGCTATACGAGCGTCCAGGAGGACGCTCCATTTTAATGGAGGAGGGCCCTGATTCAGAGCGAGCGCTCTGGTCACAGCGTCCATCTCTGAATCAGGCCCACAATCACATAACATATTTAGGATGCATGTGGGGTGGATTGAGATGGGCCAGTGCTGGTAAATTTAATTAATTATTTTTAAATAAAAAAACTTTTTTGCTACTAAAATGTATTTTGTTGTATTGTTTGAATTGTTTGCTTAATATATGGTTTAAAAAGATTATTTAATTATACAGAGCATCGGGACACATTGGATATACAGAACACTAAGGTTCCTTTGGTACACAGACCACTGGGATTTATTTATTATATAGAATATTGTGATTTCTTTTTTATATAAAGCACTGACACAGACAATTTTTTTCTCTTAGACATGAAGGGCATGAGGTTATTTTATTATATAGAATATCAAGATTTGTGTGTCATATAGAGTAATGACATCTGTATTATACAGTATATTGAGAACTGTTTGCTATATAGAGTATTGAACATTTTGCCACGTAAATAAGACACTAAGATTTGTTGACACACAGAATATTGTGATTTATTAGCTACACAGAGCACTGAGACGTGGAGTATTGCTTATATTAATTTTATTATATGTTATGTGGCTTTGATACGTTTGGCAGTAGGCCTGCAATTAATAAATTGGGGGGTAACAAGTAGGAAGAAAAGTTGTAAGTACTACTTATATGGACAAATTGCACTTATATCTGTTCTTTTTTTTTTCCTGTTTTTTTTGTTTGTTTTTCTGTTGTGGTACGTAAAATGTTTATTTGATGACTTTAGTGATGTTTAAAGTACTTAAAAAATACTACATGATTTAGAATACATTATTTAAAAAAATATATATTATTTTGTTTGTTTTAAGCTGCACAAGCTGCATGGTGACCAGTGGCGGCTCTTACCCTCCTTGAGGAGAGGGGTTGCTCACCCTACTGCTTTCCAAATTGCAGTGCCCATGTCTTGCTGCCTAGTCCATTGTGTATGCACAATGAATCTGGCAGGTGGCAGGACTGGTGCACAAACACCAGCAGACAGGTTCATGTGCATCAGCTGCAGCCCTTAGGAGCTGGGTGCGGCTGATGGGAAGGCAGGAAAGTGACTTCCCACTGGAAACATGCCTTGGACTGGCAGTGCTAGGGGGTGAAAATACATCCCCCTGGGACTGCCCAATCTACAGAGCAAAATACCCCAGAACATCACATTATGGTGGCAAATTGACATGTATTAAAGATCTATGCAGAAATAAGGAGATTGCAGCAGCAGCAGCAGCAGCTGAATGAAAAATATGGATCTTTATGCACAGCAACAATGTAATGGACTCATTTACATGAAGCCCAAGGAGGTGAGAGTGAAAAAAGCTAGTTCTGAAGTGCTATTTGAACAGAAAGTTATCTGCATATGTGAAGATGTGTGTAAAATCACAAGTGTTAAGTGGCACGTGTTTGTGAAGTGATACAGCAGTCTGCAGTCAGAAAAGGGGTTTAATAGAGGAAAACCAAGTGTATAGTATTTCTGCTGAAGAAACCAAGTATTTTAATCTTCCTCATACGAGATGGTTGTGGTGCAGAGCAGGATAGCTTTTGTCAAGACACTTAAAGGGACAGTTACTGTGATACATGCTGGTAGTTGTAGTGCCACCCCTACAGTATAAAGTGGTTTGTAGTGTTGAGAATACTTTTGAAGGCAAAGTGTGATAAAGTAAAACAAGAAAAGCTGTTCCTGGATATACTGTATGCAGATAAATAAGGGAATGAAAAAGAAGCATGTTCCCAGAAGAGTCAGAATGCTAGCAAGTATTCAGTCTGAAGCTGGAGAGCTGCAGATCCAGGACTGGAGTCTACAGTCTGGAAATAAAACAATTATGTTACAAGGAGGTGATCTAACATTTTTTGGACTCCTCTGTGATATTCTGGAGGATAACCCTTTCAAGATGTTGTGTTGCAAATTGATTTCCCAGAGAAAGACTTTTGTATCTTGTGAAGCAGATAAGTAACTTAAATAAAAAGTCTGCTAAAGACAAACTGTTGCATGAGCAAATTGATAAAAAGTTACAGAGAGAATTACTTCTTTTAAAATATTGTTTACTGAAGAAGAAGAGAGTTGGAAATTAAAGCTCTTAAAGAGAAAGATCTCAAATTGGCACTTATGTCTAAACTGCTCGAGGCAGTTGTAAAGGGATATCAAAATCATGTAATGTGCACACATGAAAAAGTAGCAGATTTAGTTCAGGTGTAGAAAGACTCTATAATTGTGTCTATTAGAGCAAAATTTGCAGAGTGTGAATTAGAGAAAGATTATCTAACTGGAAAACTCCATGAATGTTCTGTGGAAAAAGAGGATTATCTCCATATGCTGCAGAATCACGCTCAGTGAAAAAGAGACAAAGATGCAAAGGACATGGAAATTGTTTGTCTTCAAGCAAGTTTTGAGGAGCAAATACAGATCTTTCAGTCCAATTTTGCTACTTCCAGAGCAATTCCAGAGTGTCTTACTAAAAAAAGAGTAAATTCTGCATGAAACAGCAGAACACAGTGAAGTTTTGGAGAAATAAGTTTACCATATATGTGCTGTGATTTATGAATTGCAAGGAGAAAATATGAACCTTGAAAATGTCTATCAAGTGCACAGTCTCCCAGTTAAAATGAGTGCCAGAGAACAAGAGCTTGAGTGTAAAATAAAAGTTGCAGACTAAGAAATAGCTGATCAAAATTTGGAATGTTAAGATATGGAGAGCAATATTCTGCAGACTTCGAACAAGTTGGAAAGCGCAATGGGGAAAATTACCCAGATGGAAGAACAGCTCTTTGCAACTGAAGAAAAGTGCCATTTGGAAGTGGGAAAAGCAGAAAAGGAATAAAGCTGGACAACACTCTGGAATTTGATTCTGGCCATGTTGATATGATTTTACTTTTAGTGACTCAAAGCTGAAAACTCCCCAAAAGTATATGTTACAGAAATGTTAATGCCTTGCAGCTCCCTGTTATATCTAAAGGTGTGCAGTCCTCCCAGAAGGTTATAGTTTCTGATGAAAATGCTGTATCTAATTTTGGTGATATGAAGTTGACAAATACAAACGGTGATCTTTTGTCCCTGAGGAAAAAGTACAAGACATACGAAGACTATAAAAATATCTATGGCTTCCCAAGATAAGACTCTATTTTTGCCATATGACCACAATGATATGGATATGACCAGGTCTAATAATTTTGCAGTTGAAAGCAAAAACTTGTAGAGTGTTCATATTAAGTGTGAAGAGTTGTTGAGAATTGTGCTCTTGTACCTGAACCAGTGTCTGTGTGTTATCAAGTCAGAACTTGTAATACAGCTAAAAGTGCATCCATATCATTTTAAAGGGCATGGGGTGCGCAACCAGTCACTATCTTAAGGATAGCAATTGGGGTTTGTACACCCACATTCCAGAAAATGTTTTCAGATCAGGCAAATTTTTACTTGCTCCAGCAAGTATGTTAGTTATGTCATGTACTGTCCATTCGGACTGTTATACGTGGGCAAAACTACTAGACAGTTTAAGGAGCGCACGGCGCTTCAGCAGACAGGCATCAGATTACGACTAGAAGGACTCAATGACCATTTAGGCTTAGACCATTTTTTTGTGAATTGCCCTTATTATAGTGACAGAAATCCTATGCGAAACATAGATAGATAGCTATGTGATATGGTGATTGGCAATAATCACTATAGTCTTGGATAAATCCATGTATATTCCTTGGACAACATTGATTTAAAATGTATACTACATGTTTTTTAAGCTTATAGTACATATCTGTTTCGGTTACCTTTGATACATTATATCCCCTGCATTAGCGTTGTTGCTATATCTTTGTGATTATGTAGGTATTTAGATACTAAGATAATGTTTTCATTATTATATGTTGCCACTATATATGCTGTCATTTCATATGTGTTTATAATTTCATTATTTATATATATGTTTATATCCAGCATGCTCAATATGTTTAATATGCTTTGCATATACAGTAATGATTGTTCTCTTTCACTTCTTTTTCCTGTAGTTGTGGTCAGTTACCATGGTGATGGTCTCAGCACTATGACACACCTCTTTAGTGGTCACATCATACTAGATGCGCCACTGGACCGGGTGTGCAGTCCTGGCTCTGGAGATGGCATGCACGTGGTGTTCCATTGTATGGATTGATTAGACAAAAAATGGGAAGGTGATGTCTAAATAGATTACCTAGGGGATGTGGTGTCCCCTATAAAGAAGGAAGGCTGCCTCAGAAACCTGATTCATTGTGCACTTGTTTAAGAATAATCTTTTTGTGTATTGCATGGATTGATAACACAGAATTATGTGGACTGGACATGTCTCCCTTCAGCAATTCACAAATATATGCATGTTTATGTATTTCATTTTCCTGTATTGCAATTTAGAGTATATAGAAATAAGTGAGAATACATAAATTAGTTGTGTGAGTTGTAGAAGGCCGCATTTGTCGACTGGCCTCAGGCCTAGAGAGGATAAGGCCTTCCCTTTCCCTCTAAAGTAATACCCATTTTACATCAACCGAGTAACCCAGGTAATTACCGGGTCGATCTAGGTCGATCCGGGTCGAGGCTCTGTGTGAACGGCTCCCAGAAAAATAACCTGGGACGATTTACCCAGGAATCTTACTCGGGTTGAGAGCAGGGTTGAAAACGGGTTGTTCCTGAGTCATGCGACAGTGTGAATGGGTGCTACCCGGATTATTTGACCCGGCTACATTCCGCTATTTGTTGATTGCAGCTTCTGGGGCACTGGCAGATGATGTAATTTGTCAGTGCCCTGCAGAGAGATGCACACGCAGCCATCACTTGCCTGCCTAACCTCCTGCACACAGCCTGCACCACAGCCTGACCAACTCCCACAAAACGCAGGCTGACACACAGCCTGCCACAGTCAGAACTGCAGCCTGCACCACAGCCACACATGTGCTCCATCTGCCATCATTACTGCAATGCTGTAAGCAGTCCCCACCCCTCTCTTTTATTGCCTTTTGTGACCTCATCTTTGTCAGCCCTTAAAAAAGACAATTTTTAATGACATCTATAAGGAAAAGCAGGGAAAAGCAGGGATTACCATGGTTCAGTGTAAACAGGGCAAACACGGGAATAACCTGGGTCGAGTTGCAGTGTAAATGGGGTCTGAAACCGAGTTTGACCCGGGATTGACCAGTGTTCAAATTCCAGGGTCGGACCTGGGATTTTGGTGTAAAAGGGGCATTAATAAGTGTGTGTCTGATGCAGCAGCCATCTTGTTTAAAATTTTAGTTAAAGGTATGTTAACCATTGTTCTAGCTGTAGGAATTATGGGTTTAAAGTGTATTGGTTTTAACATGTGCAGAAAGGCAGATATCAAGTCTCAGTTTTTATAAACAAAAAGAGTTAAATCAAGATAACCTTTGTCTGCCATAAGCAGGAGCTGAAGGCTAAAGGGGCCTACATGGGAATAAACAGATAACACAGAATAAGTGTCAATATTATGGTTGACACCCATAACCAATTAATGCGTAGCACGTGCGAATATTAAATACATTAATATTCACCATTTTGAATTTTAACTGGATGTATAGCCAAATGATAGTATAAAAACTCCCCAGAGAGGGAGGAGCACTCAGAGGAAGGAGGAGAGAGCACACGAGGGTCTGCCGGGTGCCGTTACCGTACGTATGTATGTAAATGGCCGACTGGTATTTCTGCACAGGGTGTCACAAATTTATTTTGCAAGTATTCCCTACTGCTGCTAATATAACCTAAGTGTTTTTGTTGTAAATCTGCATTGGCAAAATACATGTATGATTAAGCTGTCTTTAAGTAAAAGCATTGTCATTTATTTTAGAATCTGTATTTCTGTGAATTATTTAATTTCTCTTTGTGACAGATAAGGTTTATAAATTATCTAGAACACATCATGTTATCAGGATATAAGGTAGGATTTGTTCTCTTTGTATTTTAGCCCGATAAATGTTGCTCTTGTTTTAATAGTGGTCATTAAACTATGCTGGAATGGAATGCCGCACCATTGGTGGAGTCTATATATATATATATATATATATATATATATAATCTATATATATCTATATATCTATATATATATATATATATATATACAGTATATATACAGGGAACAGTGAGAAAAATGTCATCACATTGGAATTAATATTAGTTCACATACCACATATCACCTTGATGAAAACATAGACACTCCTGAAAAGTAACCAATAACATCACCATTAGCCAACATTATCCACTACCAAAAATGTACAACAGTATAAAAGAAAGGAAAAAGGCACACAGGGATGCACAGGTCACATACAGAGAAAAAAAACACTACAGTATGTAGACAAGAAAAAGTGAGGACATTCCAAAAAGTATGTGCAATAGTGAAGATGAAAATAACTACGGTGATGGTAAGGATAAGTTCTAAAATCAAATCAAGAGCTGATAAATTAAATGGACAGATGAGTAGGAAGAAAGAGAGATGAAGTAATAGGGTAAGAGAGAGGAGAAGAAAAAGACGGGGAGGGGCCTGAGTAGAGAAAGGTATGAAAAAGACACAAGAGGAAAGCGAGAGATAGAATTCAGACATAACATCTATTAAAGATCTATTAAATATATGACTTATGGTAGATAACGTGATCCAAAGGCATTCCATTTCCACAAAGGACATATAATATCACAACATAGACTGAGCTATCTTGGAGGTAATACTGTGGCCACTCTCTCTCTATATATTTTCTCTTTTTTCTTGCTCAACACTGCCTACCACAAATGGATCTTAAGCAGGACAGCAGGACTCCACTTTCTGTGATTGACACTTATAAACACTGTATAGCACGCTACACACACATGGACTCATCATCCCCCTATAATACTGAACTTTGTTGAATTTACTACTTGTCTCCAACTGTATCAGGACATATACCTTAGTATTGTGCAGTAGTTTATACCCTGTATGTATAACCTGTGCCTTATGTTGCCACATTTCGACAGTGTAATTATATGTCATATACTGTAATTTGACCCTGTACTATATACTTGTACCAGTTAACTGATTGTATATAATTACTTATTTTAAGGTTAACACTGTGCTTAACCATTGAATAGATCTTTACACAATTACTAGGTTAGCCTGTTTATACATATACCACCACACACTATATATAGGGGTTGAGCGTAGTAACTGTTTTAATTTTTTCTAATGCATTTAAGTACTACGGTACCTTCCATAATGCACGTTTAAACAATTCTCTGTAAAAATATGTTACCAGTGGAAACAGCCACATAAGGAATAAATGCAGTAACATATCTCCCATATGATCCATATAGTCTAATCATGTCTCTTAAGCATTTGAGAGGAAAATCATAACCAGTTTAAGCCCATATTCAATTGCCGGCGAAAAGTCCCAGACTTTTCGCATGCCGGAGTTTTCACCGTCATCACCAGTTTGGGCTCCGGAAAAGTATTGCGCTCGTCACCGCGATTCGCCCTATTCAATTGCAAAGGACGTGAGAACGCGTCCCAGCGAAGCTGAGATTGGCGAAAAGTACTGTCAGATTTGGAGAAATCAGCCTGACACCCCCCTAAAGATGCACTGACATGGGGGATCACTATGGATATCCCCGAATAGCCCTGCTGAAGGTATTTAGGGTACTTGAATGGTCTCTCAATAAGTGCTATTTAGCATCTTTGCACAAGTGGTGAAGAATAGCATTTAGCAGTTTTTTGGGGCTAAAATAAGAAGTCCCAGCAAATATGGTGTACATGAAAATGGGCGCAAGCATGGTTAAAAATCACTAAAATGCGATTTTAAATAACATATAAAATGCACCTTCAACATGCACCTGCAAACAAAAAAAAACAGCTTGGGCATACTTGGGGTACCCCCTGGTGTCTATTTCACTAGTTTTTAAGTTTGTCCCCCAACTTTGTTTTTTTCGCCCCAAAAAACTAAAGTATTTTTTTGGGGTGATCTAAAGTATTTTTTTTTTTACTTTTTTTGACACAGCTTACCTTTGGGGGGCTGTCTCAAGGCTGCAGGGGTGTTCCTGCAACTTTGCACCCCAAACCCCCAAAACTGTACTTTTTTCCGCCTCTTTTCAGTGGTAAATCTTTTCCGCTGGTTACAAGTCGCAGACTTTTCGTACACCAGCGGAAAGTCTTTGCAGTTGAATACGGGGAAAAGTTCTCACCTGGCGAAATGACGTCACCGCCGAGAACTTTTTGCCGATCTCAGGTTTTCGCCGGCAATTAAATATGGCCCTTAGTTGAATTAATAAATTTCTGCTATATTTTAGAAAATCTATAACATTTATAGAACTATTTTAGGACAAAATGGCAAGTAAATTCTTAAAGATCTTAACATGCGGTACCAGCACTGATACCACAGAGGAGTATTAAAGCATTCAATTCACTGTGAATTAGTATCTCATGCATATGCTATATCTTAGCCAGGCAGTATCTTAAAGTTATCATTGGTTTCTAGCAACTTGATAGTGTATTTAACAAATTCAGGAGGCACATCGGCTTGGTAGCATACTAGTTTTATTGCAGAAAAAAGGGGAGAAATTCTAAGTACTAAGAATAATAAATATCAAAAATATATATAATAAACTATCAATTAACATGGTGTTATATAGATGTTTATAGTACATGTTTGGCCAAAGATGATTGCCCACCTACCACTTCACGGTGTCCTCATCAGGTGGGTCCCTAACATCCCTAATACTGACACATAGTATACATTTATCTAGGACTTACCTGTAATAGTGCCCATTACATGTGTGTACTGCAATGCAAGGACCAATACTAATTAAAATCACCTGGGGCAGGTAGGAGGTGTGCTAGCCTGGGAGAAGGGGCCTCACACCTTCAAGTGTACCTTAAATAAACATGCATGGGAAAAAAGGGGGGGGATGGGCTGCACAACCTAATTACAACATTATAAGAGGTGCTACCATGCTGAGACCTGTAGTTCTATTGCAGAAAAAGGGGGGAAGCTGATGCACACTCTAAGTACTAAGAATAATAAATATCAAAAATATATATACCGTATATACTCGAGTATAAGTCGACCCGAATATAAGCCGAGGTACCTACTTTTACCACAAAAAACTGGGAAAACTTATTGACTCGAGTATAAGCCTAGGGTGGGAAATGCAGCAGCTGGTAGTGCCCCCAGTAGTAATTCCCTCTGGTTGTGCCCCCAGTAGTAATCCCACCTGGTAGTGCCCCAGTGGTAATCCCCCCTTTTAGTGACCCCAGTAGTAATCCCCCCTGGTAGTGCCCCCAGTGGTAATCCCCCCTTTTAGTGCCCCTAGTAGTAATCCCCCTCTGGTAGTTCCCCCAGTGGTAATCCCCCCTTTTAGTGCCCCAGTAGTAATCCCCTCCCGGTAGTACACCCAGTGGTAATCCCCCCTTTTAGTGCCCCCTGTAGTAATCCCCCCCTGGTAGTGCCCCCAGTAGCCGCCCCCCCCCCTCAGTAGAGAAAGACGTAATATAAAAATAAAAAATTAATCACTTAACTGAAACCCGCTCCTGGTCCCGCCGCTAAAAGCGCCTCCGGCCGCTTTGCATGGGAGAGACGTCATTACTCATGACGTCTCTCCCATTACCCACTGCGGGAGCCGGAAGATGGCTCCCGCAGTGGGAGCAGCAACAGACGATGAGAGTCTGACAGACTCTCAGCGGCTGCTGATTACAACAAACACACAGCTGCCGGCTCCGGCAGCTGTGTGTTTGTGCTGTGTAGCGCTGACTGAACTCCGTCCGGTCAGTGCTACACACTTCACTCGAGTATAAGCCGAGGGGGTGCTTTTTCAGCACAAAAAATGTGCTGAAAAACTCGGCTTATACTCGAGTATATACGGTAATAAACTATCAATTAACATGGTGTTATATAGAGGTTCTAGGTACTTGTTTGGCCAAAGATGTTTGCCAACCTAGAGTGTGCATCAGCTTCCCCCCTTTTTTCTGCAATAGAACTACAGGTCTCAGCATGGTAGCACCTCTTATAATGTTGTAATTAGGTTGTGCAGCCCACCCCCCCAATCCCCGTTCAATCTTCTTTAATTTCCCTGATTGACCCCAAAATATAGTAAAAATATTTTACTTAAACCACCAGCTTACAGCGTAGGGAAATATATGTATATCTGGTATGAATGTCATGAGCAAGTATAGGTTCTCGGTTGGGCATGGGAAGATTCAGAAGAACATGAAAAATAGAGTTGGAAAGCTCACACACAGTATTTATCTGGATGCCATTCAAATCTACAAAAATATATTGTTTCTCACAGCTTCTATATAAATAATTTAATTTTTTAGGAACATCTTGTTTATTTTTTTATTGCAAAGCAGCAACCACCTCAATAGGTTAGAGAGTAATATCTATGTTGACAACTGGTATTGAATGAATTCCCAATGTGTTGCTTCACTGAACTGACCTCTCATACTTGTTGAAGAGTTTAAAAGGTGACTTTCCTATTGTGTAAGACAGCTTTATGGAAATGTACAATGTTTTCTACACATCATCTTTCAGCATATTGTTCACCTAGTGAAATACGATTGTTCCCTGGCATGATATTATGGATGTTAATAATACATTATGTAACTACTTATTTCATAAAAAAAATAAGACTACTGTAAGTAGTAGTAGTAAATCTGTAAAAACAAGACTTGTAACGTTGTCTTCATAATGCTAGAAGTTTGCTTTGTATTAATATAATATTGATTCAGGGCCAAATCCCCCATTAAATTATAGTAAAATATATGCTGCCTGTCAAACACCCACAATAAAGAATGACAAGGAAGATGATAATCTGTATATGTGGAGAAGCTACAGGAAACAAGGCCTACACACCTGGATGAGAAGTTGGTGATAAATGTTCTTGCAAGATATAGAAAATTATCGCCTCTGACAAGTGGCTGTCCAGAACAAGATGTATGCTCAGGGGCGTCTTAAAAGAGTAGGGGGCCTGTGTGCATTCCCTGTCTAGAGCCCCCTCCTCTCTCCCCTTAGGCCGGCAGCCGACCGACGCGGCTGGAGTTTGTGCCGCCCACTGAATTGGAGAGAGGAAACTAACCAGATTCCAGGAGGAGACCTGGGACTCCATTTGGATGATACAACATCAAGCGCATTAGAACTGGTAACTTTTATGTTACTATAAGTTCTAAAAGCCCTGCTGGTAATTGCCTTTACTTCAGCTCTTGTTGGAACACGTTACAATTTTTATCTTTAATGTTCTGTTTATCTATTAGAAAAACGGTATTATAATATCTTCTCCTTCCTTCCTTCTATTTTTTTATGCACATGTGAATTTTAACGAGAGTGATTACATCTTCTGAAAATGGAAGTGGATTGTCTTACTTGTTTCGGACAGAGGACCTGATTCAGACCCGCTCGCTAGGTGCGGCCGTTCGCTTTCCAGCGTATGGAAATTCAACTAAGTGACGTCAAGGCATCCGCTCGCATGCAAGACATAAGCATGCCCACTATGTCTTGGTGAGCGATCACTTTGTGTTTATAGATGCCCACCAGCCTGTCTTTAGCTGTCCACTTGCGTACGTCATCTCCTGGAAGTATATGCAACCATCGGTACATCGGGTTACATCGGATCTGACTGCAGCGCTTGCGGTTGACTGTACCCTACCGCAAGCACTGCGAGCAGTTCAGTGTAAAAATCAACCAGGTGACGTGTACTATGATGCTGCCTGTTAATTATGCACGCCTGTGAAACAGTGTTGAAACACTCTGGCACGCCTGCGTCTGCAACTCCATTCTCCCGTTACTACTGCCCTGCCCCTGGTACCACCCACAAATGGCCTCTCCTGTCACTCATTTCACTGGGCTGTCTTGGCAGGGCGAGCGAGCACATTTCGATCGCTCGTACTAGTTTGCGCATGCACACTGCAAACTACACACATGCGCACATAGCGAACATTGCCTACAATGAGCAGCCACTTGCTAGCGAGCAGCTCTGAATCAGGCCCAGAATCTGAGAAGGATTGTCATCATATTGGAATATACATACAGTAGACTACTATGAAATATAAGGAACGTGATTATACTTCTGAATTATTTATACATTTGATTCTGATCGCCGGGGGAGGATTTTACTGAGTATTTCATTATTTATTACTTTTCCAAGTTTTTGGGAAAATCCTAATTTAGGTTTTTACCTCCTTGAGGCTGCTGTGTTGGTGTTATCTATGCGCATTGGAGGGAACCTACCTTTTTGTTGTATTAGATTGACTAATATTGTCTTTTACAGTAGTACTAGAGATCCCAGTAAGCCTCCCCCACATGCTGGTGCTTGGAGAACCACATGTACCAGCATGCACGGCATTAAGGGCCCGATGCTACCTCTAGTTCACCTGCTAAAGAAATGTTAAAATAACCAAAAAACACACACCGTGACAGTATCATTTTATTAAAACATACACATTCACACTTACACTCGCATCCACATCTTCAGAAGAAAAAAAACGCTATTACACGAGCCCATGGGCAGGGCTTTAAGGACGGTACCTCATGAATGAGGGCACATCCGCTGCATTTCCCATAGAAATGTATGGGTTAAGCATTCATTGGCTGAGAGAGGCTAGCTTTCACCTCCTTTAAGCCAATGAATGGTTCCCACCATTGACATCAATGATGAGAACCATTAGGTAACCTTTAGTTACCTACAGATTCTCACCATTGAAGTCAATGGTGGGAACCATACATTGGCTGAGAGAGACAGAGGCTCACCTCTCTCAGCCAATGAATGCTCATCCAAAGCATTTATATGTGAAATGCAGCGGCTGAGCCGCCAGAGGGAATCCTTGGAGGATGGTACCTGTCCATGGGCTCGTGTAATGGTGGTTTTTTTAGTTCTGAAAATGTGAATTCCTACAGGGACAGAAGAGGACTGGAACAATGGGTAGGTTTTTTTTTACAGGTTACCTGGATGCTACTGGACAAGAGGACGTGATTGACTACAGGGATTAAAGGTGAGTATGCATGAGTGTGATGTGAATGTATGTTTAAATTAGGGGTGAGTGGGTTCGGATTTCTGAAATCCGGACCCCCCCGATCCAAGGCCGATCCGAGTCAGGCTCGACTTTTCCCGCCTGACTCGGATCTGAAATCGAGGCAAAACGTCATCATCCCGCCTTCCGGGTCTCGCGGGTTTTGGATCCTATATAAGGTACCCGCGTCAGCGCCATTTTCTCACTTGGCTGTGGACAGTGAAGAGGGAGGGTGGGAGTTAGGGCTGGCTGGGCTGTGTAGTGTTGTAGTGTAGTGTAGTGTTGTGCTGTGCTGTGCTGTGCTGCACTGTGCTGCTGTTGTCCATAGGGGCTGTGTCCACTACTTCAAAGTCCATAGGGGCTGGCTGGACTGTGTTGTGCAGTCAGTTGTCCATAGGGGCTGTGTCCACTCCAAAGTCCTGTGCAGTGTCCCAGTCCTAAAGGGGTGCTGTAGTGTTGTCCAGGGGGTGCTCTGTCCGTCAGGGGTGCTCCCCCCAAGTGCTAAAAAAAATTTTTTTTTTCTGTGTTTGTGAATTGTGTGCACTGTGGCTGCACGTGCATCAACAAAGGAGAAGCGCCAAGTGTGCGCCTGTGTCCCGGCTGGCTTGTCCGTTAAAGGTTGCTGTAACCCCCAAAGGGCACTCCAAACAAAATAAAAAAATATTTTCTGTGTTTGTGAATTGTGTGCGCAGTAGCCGCACGTGCATCAACAAAGTAGTGCCAAGCATACGCCTGTGTCCCATAAATAAAGGGCCAGCTGGATTGACCGCTAAAGGGTGCTGTAACCCCCAAAGGGCACTCCAAACAAAATAAAAAAATATATTTTATTGTGTTTGTGAATTGTGTGCGCAGTAGCCGCACGTGCATCAACAAAGTAGTGCCAAGCCTGCGCCTGTGTCATAAGTAAAGGGCCAGATGGCTTGATCGTTAAAGGGTGCTGTAACCCCCAAAGTACACTCCAAACAAAATAAAAAATATTTTCTGTGTTTGTGAATTGTGTGCGCAGTAGCCGCACGTGCATCAACAAAGTAGTGCCAAGCGTGCGCCTGTGTCATAAGTAAAGGGCCAGCTGGCTTGTCCATTAAAGGGTGCTGTAACCCCCAAAGTACACTCCAAACAAAATAAAAAAATATTTTCTGTGTTTGTGAATTGTGTGCGCAGTAGCCGCACGTGCATCAACAAAGTAGTGCCAAGCGTGTGCCTTTGCCCCATAAATAAAGGGCCGGCTGGATTGACCGCTAAAGGGTGCTGTAACCCCCAAAGGGCACTCCAAACAAAATAAAAAATATTTTCTGTGTTTGTGAATTGTGTGCGCAGTAGCCGCACGTGCATCAACAAAGTAGTGCCAAGCGTGCGCCTTTGCCCCATAAATAAAGGGCCGGCTGGATTGACCGCTAAAGGGTGCTGTAACCCCCAAAGGGCACTCCAAACAAAATAAAAAATATTTTCTGTGTTTGTGAATTGTGTGCGCTGTAGCCGCTCGTGCATCAACAAAGTAGTGCCAAGCATGCGCCTGTGTCCCATAAATAAAGGGCCAGCTGGATTGACTGCTAAAGGGTGCTGTAACCCCCAAAGTACACTCCAAACAAAATTAAAAATATTTTCTGTGTTTGTGAATTGTGTGCGCAGTAGCCGCACGTGCATCAACAAAGTAGTGCCAAGCGTGCGCCTGTGTCATAAGTAAAGGGCCAGCTGGCTTGTCCATTAAAGGGTGCTGTAACCCCCAAAGTACACTCCAAACAAAATAAAAAAATATTTTCTGTGTTTGTGAATTGTGTGCGCAGTAGCCGCATGTGCATCAACAAAGTAGTGCCAAGCGTGCGCCTGTTTCCCATAAATAAAGGGCCGGCTGGATTGACCACTAAAGGGTGCTGTAACCCCCAAAGGGCACTCTAAACAAAATAAAAAAATATTTTCTGTGTTTGTGAATTGTGTGCACTGTAGCCGCACGTGCATCAACAAAGGAGCAGCGCCAAGCGTGCGCCTGTGTCTCATAAGTAAAGAGCCGGCTGGCTCATTTCTTAAAGCGTGGTGTAACTCACAAAGTGCACTACTCTCCAGCAAAAATAAAAAAATATTTTCTGTGTTTGTGTGCGCCTTAGCCGCACGTATATATCAATATAACATAAATGGAGGACCAAATTTTCTCCGATAAAAATAAAATAGGGAAAGATCAAGAACCACTTCCTCCTAGTGCTGTTGCTGCTGCTGGGAGTTGTTCATCATCCCAGAGAGGAAGTAGGAACACCACTACTTTTACTAAACAATTGACCCTCCAACAGTCCTTAGCGAGGAGGATGAAGTACGACAGCAGTCATCCTGAAGCAAAACTTATAACTGAGGCCTTGACTGCTATGTTAGTGTTAGACGTGTGTCCGGTATCCGCCATTAGTGCAGTGGGATTTAGACAATTGATGGAGGTAGTGTGTCCCCGGTTCCAAATCCCGTCTAGATTCCACCTGCATCCTCAAAGCAGCAGCGACAAGTGTGCGTCTGTCTGTTAAAGGGTGGTGTAACCCTCAAAGTGCGCTCCACAAACAATAAAAAAATTCTTCTTTTTTTTCTGTCTTTGTGAAATGTGTGGGCTGTAGCCGCACCTGCATCCTTAAAGCAGCAGCGACAAGCACGCGTCTGTCTGTTAAAGGGTGGTGTAACCCTCAAAGTGCGCTCCACAAACAATAAAAAATTCTTCTTTTTTTTCTGTCTTTGTGAAATGTGTGGGCTGTAGCCGCACCTGCATCCTTAAAGCAGCAGCGACAAGCGTGCGTCTGTCTGTTAAAGGGTGGTGTAACCCTCAAAGTGCGCTCCTCAAACAATAAAAAAATTCTTCTTTTTTTTCCTGTCTTTGTGAATTGTGTGGGCTGTAGCCGCACCTGCATCCTCAAAGCAGCAGCGACAAGCGTGCGTCTGTCTGTTAAAGGATTACATCGGTGACAGCATCCAAGTAGGCATGTCAGTCAGTCCGTACATGTACTGGCAGGAAAAAGAGGCAATTTGGAGGCCCCTGTACAAACTGGCTCTATTTTACCTGAGTTGCCCCCCTCCAGTGTGCACTCCGAAAGAGTGTTTAGTGCAGCCGGGAACCTTGTGAGCAAAAGGTGTAGGAGGTTGCTTCCACAAAATGTGGAGAAGATGATGTTCATAAAAATAAATTATCAACTTTTCCAGGGAGACCAGCCTCCAGAACGTACAGAGGGACCTGTGGTGGTGGATTCCAGCGGGGACGAATTAATACTCTGTGAGGATGAGGATGTACACAACACTGAAGACGGTGAGGAATCGGTGAATGAGGAGGATGAGGATGACATCTTGCCTCCGTAGAGCCAGTTTGTGCAGGGCCAGATTAATTGCCAGCTTGTTTTGTGGGGGCCCAAACGAACCAATCATTTCAGCCACAGTCGTGTGGCAGACCCTGGCGCTGAAATGATTGGTTTGTTAAAGTGTGCATGTCCTGTTTATACAACATAAAGGTGGGTGGGAGGGCCCAAGGACAATTCCATCTTGCACCTCTTTTTTTTCTTTGCATTATGTACTGTTTGGGGCCTAGTTTTTCAAACTGCCATCCTGTCTGCCACTGCAGTGTCACTCCTAGATGGGCCACATGTTTGTGCCGCCCACTCGTGTCGCTTAGCATAGTCATCCATCTACCTCGGTGCAACCTTTTGGACATAAAAACACTATTGTGAGGTGTGAGGTGTTCAGAATAAACTGGAAATTAGTGGAAATTAAGGTTTTTGAGGTTAATAATAGCATAGGAGCAGAAAAATCAACACTTTCTGTGATTTTAGCTGTTTTTATGCTTTTTTTAAAAAAAATACAGATCCAAAACACAAAACCCAGAACCCAAATACCGAAGGGTGGTTTTGGCAAAACCAATCCAGATCCAAAACACGAAGAAAGATCCAGATCCAAAACCAAAACACAAAACACGAAAAGTGGCCGATGCACACATCCCTAGTTTAAATAACCTTTTACTGTCATGGTGTGTGTGTCTTGTGGAAATTTTAATATTTATTTTGCTGGTGAACTAGAGGCACTAGCGGGCCCTTAATGGCCCGCATGCTGGTTCTTGTGGTTCTCAATGTACCATCATGCAAGGGAGGCTTGCTGGGCCCTCTAGTTCTACTGTAAATACAATATTAGTCAATCTATTATTGACACAATCAACCCGGCATCTCCCACCCAGGTGTGCTAAGGCTATATCTGCCTAGGCCTGTGGTGCCCTGGAGAGGGCGCCCCTTTATTGGAGGGTCCACACCTCTCCAGGTTTCCCTGGCCATGGCTGACTAGCAGTCAGGTGTGAATGCTTTGGCTGGGGACCCGGTGAAAGAGTACCCCGGCTGTGGCATTACACTCCTGCCAGAAAGAGTCCATTGCTGGATATGAAAAATACAGGGGATATCTACTCATTTTGTCCCCTGTATTTCCATAACCAGGACTGACTCACTGAGCCCATTGCTGGTTGATGAAAATCTAGGGGAACCATATGTTTTCCCCCTCCTGTATTTTGACAACCAGGACAGGCTCAACAGAGCCTGATGCTGGTTCTTAAAATACATGGGAACCCTACTCATTTTACCCCTGTATTTTAAGAACCAGCACAAGCTCAACAGAGCCTGGGGCTGGTTATGCTTGTGGAATGGAGGAGGGGTGCACATTTGTTTTTTCATTTTTTTAATTTAACCATTTATTTGCTTTAACAAAGACAGTAGCCTTCATGGATCACACTGATCTGTGAAGGCTTCTGTCTAACACGCACTTGCTCAGGCTACAATGAAGCAGGTGTCTTTTTTGCCATGTTTTGCTGCACATGGTTTGTGTGTTAACTCTGACCCTATTACATAGGATGAGTTGTATGTTCACAATGGCAAAATATCTTGATGCGTGTTTTGCCAGTGTGAGTTGTGGGAATTCCAGAAACATGCAAATTACAGTAGCATGTTCTTGCATTCTATTACATTGTCAGAGTTCTAAAAATGTGAAAGTTTACTGGTAAACTCATACATTTTTAGAACTCAGACCCTATTACAACTTTCTCTTAGGGGTTTAATTTACTAAGATTTGTGTTTGTCTCGAGTTTGGTTTTTTGATGGCATATGAAATAGAAATATCTTGGGTGAGCTTTGTGAAAATTTGAGTGAGAACTATCTCTTCCTCCCGAGTGAGATTTCTTCTACCCGCCCGAGTGCGAATTCTTCTGCCTGCGCATGATAAAGTGTAAAATCTAATCCATGAACACAGAAATTGAAGCAAACACTCCTTTCTAGCGTGTTTTGGTTGGCTGATGATGTGACATGTGATGGAGTGTTCCTAAACCATATAAATACGCCCAGACAGGGGCATATCTATAATGGGTGCGGGGAACACGGGCCCCTGGGTCCAGGTTGGCCCCGCACTGCACACCCTGCACCCATAATAGTACTTACCTCTCCAGAGTCCCATGTCATTTCGGTCGTCCGGCGCTGTAAAACGACTGGAAAATGGCCGCAGAGGCCATTTTCCCGTCGTATGCGCAGTAAATGGAAAATGGCCACCGAGGGCATTTTCCCAGTTACCCGTGCATACACTATAGACTCTGGGCACACTCTCGTGCCCAGAGTATATAACTCTAGCGCTGGCCATGCACAGCTCAGTGCGCTGCCGGCCGCCGGGTGGAGAGGAGGGGGCCCATGTCGGAGACTGCACACGGGCCCCCTCCTCTCTAGAAACGCCCCTGCACCCAGAAATGGATGAACCTTGTGGGTTTGTTACAGGAGTTTGGAGAGAGGGTCAGTCTGGAGTATTTTGTCAATGAGTTTTTAGCGATTATTGTTTGGTGTGTGAAAAGAGTCTTGTGCATATTTGTTGTCTTGTTAGTTTTCTGCTAGTGTCTATTTTTTGTGTGTATTGTTTTTTATTTGGTACTGTCAATGTTTATTTGTGTGAGTGTGTGGGTGTTGCTAGTGATGGGAGAGGAGGTTTGTATTTGTTTGTCTTTTTATGTTATTTGTATTGGTGGTGAGACGAGGATGTCAGGAGAAGAGGAGGTGGCTGTTAACCAGCCTCACGTCACCTCAGGTGAGGATAGTGAGGAGGAGGCCCCCAGAGGGCAAAGACAAAAACTTGCCGCAGCGTGAAGTTCACATTTGGCAAGAACCTTGAGCTGGTGACGGAGGTGATGAACACCACCAGCTGCTTTTTGGAAGGAAGGCTGCCAGCACCTCTGCTCAGCACAAGGACGCCATTTGGGCAGGGGTGGTCCAGGCGGTTAAAGTGGTGGGCCCTGCGAGGAGGTCGGAGGATAATTGCAATAAAAGATTCTCTGATATCAAGAGACGTGTAAAGCTTAAAATGGCCAATGAGTCAAAGGAAGCAGCGCGCACTGGTGCTGGCTCCCCATATGAAGAGACTTATTTAGAGTATGGGGAGCCCCTGAAGAGCATCATTCCTCCAGAAGTCGTGCACCGTTATCATGTGCGGGACACTGATGCCCCCAGGAGGACTTGTAAACTTAAATTTTTGCAATAATATTACTTGTACTTTATGTTTTCACTTGTTTGTAAGGGTATAATGTTTATATAATACCTCAAAGAAATGCACAAACACGTTTTTTTTTGTGTTCAAAATATATTAGTGTATTTGCCACACTTTAAAAAAAAAAAAAACACTGGTTTGAGTTGCTTTTATGTTATCGAAAAAGGTTTGTCAGAACAGGTTTCACCTTAATAGAGCTGTTTGTGTCTGTAATCTGCACCATTGTTGTGTAAGTGCTTTTTTTTGCTTGAAAAAAACAATTTGCATCACCTTTATTTCGTTAGAGTTTGTCAGTACAGTAATATCTATACCAGTCTTATCTACTAGTTAGTACATATGATGTTTGCCCTCATACAGCAAATTTATTTAAAAATGCAAACCATGGGTGAGCAATAAACTGATATTCAGCTTCTAGGCACAACACAGGGCAAACGGGCCCCCGGGTTCAGGGGGCCCCGCACCGCACACACTGCACCCATATTTTTTTTAAACTTACCAGTCCGAGGTCCCGCTTCAGGTGTCATTGCTGCTCAGAACACCGGAAAAATGACCGCCGCGGCCATTTTCCAGTGTTCTGCGCATGCGCAGTAGACTCCGGGCACACTCTAGTGCCCGGAGTCTACTAATGCTCTGGTGGCTGCCCAGCCGCGTCAGTCGCCTGCCAGCCACCAGGGAGAGAGGAGTGGGCCCCGCACGAGGAGTGCACACGGGCCCCCTCTTCTCTTAAAATGTCTGCCATAGTGTTGCTCTGACAGCCTGCAGAAACTGTATCAATGCATGCAGGTAGGTATAGCTGTCCAAGCAGATGGAGGTTCGCTCAGTCAACAATTCTCTTGTTAAATGTACTTTGACGTGTTCTTTCAAATTTTGCTTTAACCAAAAAATGTAAATGGAGCATGTGTGCTATTGCAGGTACATATTGTTAGGCCTAGACTTAGTAAAGTAACAGTGTTTTGAATCTACATGTTTCCCATATTAATCAAACAAATTGTACTTTACATTGAACTAGCACATTGTAGAAGATAACACTTATTATTTTGCCCGTTGCTTCGGGTAACATATAATTGTTTTCAAATTCTCTCATTATTGAAGATACCCATAAAATGTATTTACATACCTATGGCCACCTTAACAACAGTACTGACTGATATTATAAGATAAAATTAAATGCAGCCTCATTGAACAAAAGAAAGGAAACAGTTTTAATTGTAAACAAATTTACTCTGGAATTTGCAAAGAACATATGGCTTCATTAATGTATGCTTACATTTTTACATGTTCAACATTTCTACATTTTATAACAGCACAACCCACAGCTGCTTCAAGAAGCTAAAGAAGAGAGCACGATGAGGAGTCTGGGGAAGCCGGTAATTAAATGCACATAGTCTTTTATGTCCATACAATAATGTTACTTTCCTAAGGACATGTTTGTTTTTTTTACTTGTAGGTCCATCCAACCTTCTGCCAAAGAAATGGTGTCTCACATCAAAGCCACTCCAGGCACCACCACCACCACCACCACCAATAGGAAGGGAAACTCTGTCTTCAGAAGCTGGGACCTGATCACCCCATCTGAATGATGAATCTGTGAAAGAAAATCATACACAATACTAAGAAACACACATAAATTACTACATACAAAATTACAATAACATTACAATAACATACATGTCCATAGCATTGCATAAAGTGCTTGATGTGTCATCGTGGGGGGGCTGAGGCAGCAGTGGTGTATTAGGTAGTTGCTTCTGGGACCAACGCAATGCTTTCTGCTTAAATTGTGTATAGACTGCAGTCTTGGTTGCCCAAAAATGTATAAGTGTACAGTACACAAAAGCATAATGCAGTGGTTCCCAAACTTTTTTGAAACACGGCACCCTAGAGTATCAGAATTGTTTTCACGACACCCCTAAGCCAAAAGTTTGTTATTGAGAAATTCACACAAAATGTAGTAAAGTAGTAAAGTGAAGTAACTTGAGCTGACCTGTCATCCTTAGGCTCAGTTATGTTGTGGGGGACAGGTTTTTGCTTCTGTTTTGCACATATTTACATTTCATTGACCATAAATATTTAGATTTGGTGCTGTACCATCATCCTAAGGCACCCCTGCAAGTGTCCCGAGGCACCCCAGGGTGCCAGGGTGCACAGTTTGGGAACCACTGGCATAATGTATAGAAAGAATGATATGTTAGCACCATTTTTAGGCAAAGTCTTAAAAACAATCAACTTCATCAATTTCCAATATTGAACTTGGGGTAGCCTTAAAAGAAAACATGTTTTGTCAAGCACAATATTTGAGTAATGTTTAAGAGTGTCCACATCAGGGCTTGCCAACCTGTACCTCTCAAGCTGTTGTGAAACTAAAAGTTCCAACATATCCTGCCAGAGTTGATTAGTTAGGGAATGTTGAAAGTGTAGCAGGGCATGCTGGGACTTGCAGTTTCACAACAGCTGAAGATGCAGAGGTTGGGCAGGCCTGATGTACATGATGTTATTTGCCAACTGCAGAGGTAAAGCAGCATAATTTAAAAAGCAAACTGAGTAAGTTTAAGGACTGAAAAAAAACGAGTTAGTAGCTTGGGGGAGTGTAAAAATCTTTGTCTGATGTGTTTAAAGATAACATCATTGCATGTCATTACACAGTTTACACATGGTCTAATATCAAATGTAAAGGCAGTCATGTGTATTGTCCATACATGCTGTTAAAAAATAGGTCATTTAATTTAGTATGACACAAATTGCAGCAATATATTCCACTAAAACAAAATTGTCCATTTGTAATGCCAACAAAATAGTGAAGGGAATAAGATTAATGCCAAAGTTACGAAGCTTAAAGTGTGTTAGATTTGGTTAAATATACCAACACAATACTTACCCACTATTAGATTCTCAGGATCAGCCTCTGGATCCTCAACCAGCATTCTCAGATGAGGAAGGCCTACTGGAAGACCAGGATATGGTTACTCTCAACCTTATTCCTGAAACACATACTATGCCAACCTCACCTACAGTGCCATGTACACCTCCACCACCACAGCCAGGCACATCCTACTGACTACAAATGGCAGAATTGCAGCAACGGCAAATCCAATTGCTCACCACAAACGTGGATTAAAATAACACCATCATTAAAATAGGCCACAGGCACAATAAAAATATGATGGCTCAGAGGGTGGAGCTTACCCGAATTGCCAACACCATAGAGAAAATTTGGGAATCTAATATCAGGTACAAAACAGGTTACCTGAAGTAAGTTCCAGCATCACATCTAGCAGCACATCACAAGCCCCAACCCCTGTAGGAACACCACCCTGAAGAACACCCTGTAGGAGAGGTGGGTCTCACAAGCAGGCCAGGGTGGCAGGGGTCGAGCTAGGTGAAATCTGCAAAAAAATAACGTGTACTAAAATTGTGGAAATGTGTCTCTATTGTTACACCTGGAACTCTCAATTTTCCAGTGTGAATGAAGGCAAAAAATAGGTGGGTTCAAAGAGCAATCTGGAACTGCTGCCTATGGTCACTATTGATCCCAAAATTTAAACAGTGAAATCAGTGTATAATGACTCTTGGTGTTGAACACAAAATACACTCCACTAGGAGATAAAATGCAGAAAATAAATCAGGTAGCTGCTATTTAAAGGCCATACATGAAACTGCATACAGACAGCCGTGAGGAAGAGCAAACCGCTTAAAACGTGTTGGATCACTGTATGCAGCTACTCACCTTACAATGACTTTATCCCACGCTTGTGAGTGTCCAGCAAGGGTGTTCCGGAAACCCCTGCTGTTGATTTTACCCAAGATGACACTCACCACCAGAGATTAAGTATGAGTTTATACTTTCAGTAACTTTTTATGACATTTTAAATTTCATCTGTGTTTATTCAATGAATTTATTCCTAGTGGAGCGTATTTTGTATTTTGTTCAGCGCCCAGGGTCATTATACATTGTTTTCACTATTCCAGTGTGAATGTTACTTTTTTTTAATTGTCACCCATATTTTTGTGTAAAAAAATGTCAAATTACTGTTGCAACATTTGAATTACACTACTATATTTAGATACGAAAATGTGTTTTTGCATTGTGCATTCCTACCCCAAAAAACCCAAAGGTTTTGCAAAAAAAAAAAATGTATACAGTATATACATATTGTGTGGTCTCAATTTATTCCTGCAACATTTGTTGTTCTAGTTTTGGCTATGCACTAAACAATAGGTATCTGTTAGTTAGATTCAGGAAGTTGGATTTTAACATAACTGACACACAATGCATATTTGAAAGTACAACTTACAAATAATGTGGAAATAAATATATGCTGGTACTGGGTTTGGTGATGGATCCAAGGTGTACTTAATACTTATAGGTCACATATGTTGGTTTGGATAGTACACACTTTGGTGTATATTTACTAAAATGAGAGTTTGTAGAAGTGGATACGTTGGCCATAGCAACCACTCCGATTCTAGTTATTATCTTGTAGAAGGTGCTAGTTGAATGTTAAGTAGAATCTGATTGGTTGCTATGGCCAACATCTCTACTTATAAAAACTTTCATTTTAGTAAATATACCCCTGTGACCTTACACACGTTCCACACAAAAAACAAGTAAATTACCACTTAGTACTTACACGTGTTTTGCACACACCAATGAAAAAAAACCCCATCTTTGTTTAAAGGATAATGGGCCTGATTTATGCATCACAGAGCGCTTGTGCAAACCAGCCACTGCAATTTCAATGACTATGCAGACCTATAGGAGGTACTGTAAGGGGGGGTGGTCGGCAAAACTCAGATGTGCCAGTGCGTTTGAATGCTGTTGCAGGGGCGTGCATAAATTAGCCACTGTGATGCCATACGCAGCTTGGGCTTTCACTGCGTGCGATGAGGTTAGCAATTTCTGAGTAAGGTCTGATCTTGTGCAAGTGTGCATGAGGCTCTAATTGTGCTTGAAGTTATAGATGATTTCGCAGACTTGCAAAGTATTACGGATGTGTGTAAGGTAAGGTGGGCGTCCTTATGTTGTGCTGTGACGGCATAGCGATTGCAGAGGATTAGCATATCTTCACAGTGAGACTGCTAGACTTCAATATGTGTTTTCCAAAACAACAATATTAACACATTAAAAATAATATTTACATATTTAGGGATCAATGCCCTTAAGTTTTTCATTGTTCATAGTAGTAATGGTGTATTGTACTGGCTAAAGCACTCTTCCAAACTTTTTTTTTATGTTTTTTGGTTTAAAAAAAAAGCAGCCTATAGCCACTCAACATACATGACAAAATTCTAGCAAACCCCTTACATTGGGTCTGATTCCATACGGATCACAATTCCAATTGCAATAGCGATTACGCATACAGTCTCACTGCGAAGATATGCTAATCCTCTGCAATCGCTATGCCGTCGCAGCACTACATAAGGATGCCCACATTACCTTACACACATCCGTAATACTTTGCAAGTCTGGAAAACCATCTGTAACATCAAGTACAATTGGAGCCTCATGCACACTTGCACAAGATCAGACCTAACTCAGGAATTGCTAACTTCATCGTAGGCAATGAATACACAAGCTGCATATGGCACTGCAGTAGATAATTTATGCACGCCCATGCAATGGCTTTCAAATGCACTGGCATGCCTGCGTTCCTCCAACCACCCCCCCATCACCACCCACAAATGGCACTTCCTGTCAATCAGTCTGTGATGGGTCTGTGTAGTCACTAAGATCGTAGTTCCGATTGCAGTGACTAGTTCGTGCATGCGCACTGTGATGCATATGCATGCGCAGAAAGCAACAATCCATCCGATTGCTGAAATAGGCCCTGTGACCATTGGGAAGAAAGACACGACATAAGACTTAAACCTAAACAGTCGCCAAAATGTATTGATCTGATTGGAAGATCCTGACAACACTTGGATTCTGGTGAAGCGAATAATGGTTTTGATCTACAAGTTCGATATACTTAGTGGAATCACTTCATTACAGCTCCTCCTTCAGTTTCTAGAGCTGCTTTTCCAACAGTCTAATTAGGGGAATTACCTGACTCAAGCTGTCAGTGTCTGAACTCACTTCACAGGTGACTACTTTGAAGGGTTTCAGCACCTTGCACAACATAGAAAGTATTCTCCACTAAGCTTGAGTAAAGTACATTCCCCCTCCTCTTCCTATGTCATAGGTCGTTCTGTAGCTTAGGATGGCTTTTTGATGTTGCTCTATCTGCTGAAGCCACCCAGTGGGCTGTTACAGTCATGTAACGTTGTGTTTGCCCTGTTCTGCTTGTCCAAATACCTAAGAGGACATTGGGTACAATGGCATTTTGGAGGACACAAATTAAGTTTTTTTAACTTCCCTGTACAGGCTGGGTATTGCTTTTCTAGTGAAGTGGAATTTAGATGGGATTTGGTAGTGGGACACAGGACCACAATTAACTGTCTAAAACCCACAGCATTAATGGTGGGTATTGGACATACATCTAATACCAGCATAGATGTTATGGCATCAGTGATCCGCTGTGCAACTGGGTGACTGTTGTCATACTTGCTCCCCCTTGCAAAGGATTGTTTAACAGTCAACTGTTTTTTTTAAACCACTACTAGTAGTCTTCCTGTTCTCCTTCAGGGATGAAGATCCACTCCCAGCAGCAGCAGCAGCGGATGTTGCGCTCGAGGATTCTACTGAGGAATCCTGGAAAGAGGAGGACTGAGTTAGCCTTATCAAATTGAATGCATGACTACTTCTGATCATGATTGAGTGTATTTTTGATGAAGGTGTTGGTGGTAAAGCTGACAGGTGCTTGGATCTAGCAGACAGAAGGGAGCTAGCTCATGCTGGACTGCTTGTTGTTACTTTTTTCACCAAAGTTTCTGAATTTGGCAACAACTTTGGATGGATGCACTGCAGATGATGTAACAGGGAGGAGGTTCCTAGATGGTTAGGGTCCCTACCTCTACTTACACTGGCATGACAATGGGTACAGATGGCTTGATAATTGTTGTTCGGATTTTGGTAGAAATAATTCCACACATAAAAAGTGGATTTTTTTTGTCTTATCCCAGGCATGACAATGGGCTTTTTTTTATCATGGGCAACAACTGTATCCACTGGTGCCTGAATTACACAAACAACATCCTCATCAAACATATCCTCATCATCAACATCCTCATCATCAACATCCTTAGTGTCAGCTGCACACACTTCCACCTCATCCAGGTGCACTCCCACAGCAGCATCCTTGATTTCTATTTCGGCATTTTGACTTGTGCTGCTCATCACCACTTTTGCAGAGGGTGCACAAAGCGTGGAAAGAGGCTCCTCTTTGAATACAATATCGGAAAGGTCAGGCTTACACTTGGCACCTGTGGACACACTTAGACTCTCCTCTGGGATTTCTGACATTTCTGAGCACACAGTTGTTTCTAGTGCCTTAACGATTTTCAGTTTATTAAAATTTCTACTGGGAGAAGGGTTTACATTATCATAAGAGGCAGAACCACCAGTCATAAATAAAGGCCAAGGCCTTAGCCTTTCCTTGCCACTTCGTGTGGTGAAAAGCATATTGCCAATTTTATGTCTTTCTGCAGCTAACTTTCCCTTTGATGTTTTTTTCTTTACCACTGTAAAAGATTTTAGATGCCCTGACTTTAGCCCTGTATGCCCATAGGCATCAGCTTTGGTAGATGATGTTGATAAACTAATATCATCATGACTGATGGCAGCAGCTCTAGCACTAGTATGTGGTTCCTGCTCTCCTCTAATCTAACTAATCATTCTCCATATCAAGAAACACGAATAAAGTGGGGTACAGCAGACACCACAATTTGTACCAAAATTTATTTTTTTTACTTTATTTTAAAGTTTGTTCATAAACAACACTGCACAGTCACACCGCTTATGTGAATGCACTGAGGTAGAACCTACAGCATCAATTCCTTCTATGAATATTACACTGCGGTATGAATCACCTACAGCATCACATTACTTGTATGAATATTACACTGTGGTATGAAAGACCTACAGCATCAAATACTTGTAATAATATTACACTGGCTTATGAATGACCTACAGCATCACAATACTTGCATGAATATTACACTGCATAATGAATGACCTACAGTACAATTATGAATATTACACCATGGTATGGCAAGCAGCATCACAGCACCTATATGGATACACTGTGGTAAAGCACAAAAAAATATTTTGATTAATTTTATTTACAGTCCATGGACAGATAGCACATTACTGTATTGGACACACAGCCCCAACCTGTATGGAGTACAGCGCACCCCTGGATGGGCAACACAGACCCATAGACAGAGTACAGCACGACCCTGTTTTGGATAACATCCCCCTGGACAGAGCACAGTGACAGCACACCCCTGGATTGGACAACAGCCCCCTGGACACACAGCCCTCCCCTGGAGTGGACATAGCACAGCACATCCCTGGATGGGGACAGAGCACAGTGACAGCAGTGCACACCCCTGGATTCGACAACAGCCCCCTGGACACACAGTCCTCCCCTGGAGTAAATGGAGCACAGCACATCCCTGGATGGGGACAGAACACAGCGACAGCAGTGCACACCCCTGGATTGGACAATATCCCTCTAGACACACAGCCCCCTCCTGGAGTAGATGGAGCACAGCACACCTCTGGATGGGGACAGAGCACAGTGACAGAAGTGCAGACCCCTGGATTGAACAACAGCCCCCTGGACACACAGCCACCCCCTGGACACACAGCCCCCCTTGGAGTGGATGGAGAACAACACAGCCCGACAGCCCAGGACTCAGCAACAAAATGGCACTGATCACTTTGGGGAGGGAATTATATATAATCCAAAACCTGTGAGAATCCGACTGTGGGAGGACGACATTTTGCCTCATTTTGGATTCCATCAGGTGGGAAAACCTGAGCCTGACATGGATCCTACTCGGATCCCCTATGTTCGGTATGCTCGGAGAACCAGACCCGCGCATCTCTAGTTATTAAGGATACTTACCTGAGAAATGCTCTCTGATGCCTCACCTGTCTTCCACGTTCTGTTGTCCAACTGTCACTTTATGCAACAAAATCCCCAACCTGCTCACTGTGTAGGGCAGTGCATAAAGGCTGCTGCAAACACATACTGTATTATGCAAAAGACAGCAGCTGAGCACATTATTTGATATTTTAAGTGGAAAATACAACAAAATTCATCCAGACTTATCAAGACAATGTAATATAGATTCTATTACCCAAAAAGTATGTTTCATCACAGATCTGGTGGACTTATGTGCATCATTATACTTGCGCTCAGCTGGAGAATTTGGAAGTGACAGCAGAGTCAGTAACCAGGAGCAACACCCATAGCCAGAGTCACCTATTGGGATAAAAATAATACAGCATTCAATAACAGATAGAGATGAAGGGATGACTTTGCACAGGGGGTACTAGAAATAAACAAACTTACCCAACAGTCAACCATAAGGCATTTGTCCAGCCTCAAATTATTATTTTAAGGTGCAGCTGATGGAAACAGGACCATATTCAATAAGTATGCTGCCTCTCAAAAAAACACACTCTTGAAGTATAACTTAAATTTAATTATAAAAAATTTGCAGAATTTTTTGCCATCAGAAAAAAATGCTTTCTTGCACTTATTATTTTGGGGGAGCAGGTGATGGGGACACGGTCGCTCCCAGTAAATACAATAATATATGCTGCCTCTAAAAAAGACACACTCTTGATACATTATAAAAATTGTATTATAAAAGACTTGAGATTTATTTTTACACCAGAATAATACGCTTTTTTGCACTTAATATTTTGGAGGGCAGATGACATAGACATGACCAAACCCAGTAAGTACAGTAATTCATACTGCCTCTCAAAAGCACACAATCTTTCCTTGAAATATTATTTAAATTGAATTATATAAGGACATAGCACAGTATTTTTTGGATAATGAAGCTTGAAATCACACTGTCTCTGCCCTCATACACAAGTAAAAATATATACTGCAGTGTAGACAGATATATTTGTGAAAAACAATTGCAAGTGCAGCTCACTTCAGGTTCGCTTCTAACAAACCTACACTATTTACATTGAATTGCAAATGCTAATAGTGGTTGACAAATACACACACATATACAGTGACAAAGATACCTGTAGTTTTTTACACCCTAACCACCCACTCCATCTACTTACAACTCTGGTGTATCTAATGGCATCTAATAAAGCACCACTATAGCCCATATCCTCTCTATATACTTTCCTGTGTGAAATAGTACCCGATTCCGAGAGAGCAACTTTTATATGCAGTCCAAAACATGCAAGACATGAGATTTTTGGGAAAAATACAATTTGCCTCGCTTTTAGAACCGAACTTGATGGGAAGAGCTGAGCCAGGACTATGGACCTCATTCAGAGGCGGTCATTAGATGCAAGCGGTTGCTCTGAATGAGGGCGGCCACTTGCATCTTGTAGTGCCGCCTCTTGGTCGATCGCTAAGCTGTGGGTTACCACCCACAGCTCTAGCGACCGACCAGGGTGATGGTCACGATGGTCAAGACCATCGTGACCATCGGGGTTTGTGACGAGACCCTAAGGTTGGGTCTTGGCACTCACAAGCCCCAGGGAGCTTCCTGCTCTGATCGAGCAGGAAGCTCCCAACTGACATCACTGCTGATGTCAGTGGGGCTGCCCCAAATGGCAAGCATTCCTTCGGGAATGTCTCCATTTGGCCGGCCACGCCCTCTGCCCACCTCCCAAACAGGGCGAGCTGTCACTCACTATCGACAGCTCGCCCCCTTTGGTGCAAGACCCCTAGCGACAGAGCGCCCGTCGCTAGCCAGGTCTCGCGCATGTGCACATCGGAGCCAGCGCCGACGTGTGCATGCCCAGTGGGGGAACATCGACCCGGTTGCGAGCGCTCAGCACTTGCGACCGGGTCTGAATGACCCCCTGTGTCTTACTCTGAAGCCCCAAGTTCAAGTGTTTTTGGATTTCTGCAAAATTTTACAGCTCATGTGATTTGCATGGTAACACTAAGTAGGAGATTTAGCAAATCATAGAGAGAGATAAAGTGGAGAGAGATAAAGTACCAACCATTCAGCTTCTAACTGTCAATAAAAGGTGAGACCAAAGTCACAAATATTCAAGATGTGATATTCATACCATACAGTATATGGGGACAAATCGCATTGCCATAAGTATCCTGGAAAAGAAAGGATTCAAATTCAAGTTTAAAGAGGACAAATGTGTTATGCAAAATAGAAGGAGTGCAATAGTGACAACAACCCAATGCCAACAACTGTATGTCCTAGAAACAGAAGAGTGACAAATGTATATGGACTGTAGTATACAGGCCAAGCCATCACAAAACATTAAGAATAAATGGATTTTCTGTAAAAACTGAATGCAGATGGAACTATTGCCTGTTATAAAGCCTGTTTTATCACAAATGGATATATACAGGTATCTGGGTTTGATTACAGTGGATCTTCTACCCTGTGGCAATGTATAATACATTATGTTTAGTCATTGCCATATCTGTCATGTATGACTTATTGCTATACCAATTAGACTTTGACACAGCTTTCTTAAATGGAGAATTGCTGAAAGAGATTTACTCTAAACCTCCTGAACACTACTGTGCAAACATGTTTCAAGAGGGAGAAGTGTGTTTAATAAAGAAAGCTTTGTATGGAGTAAAGCAAAATGGTCATCATTAGTACATTAATCTAAATGCTGCACTACTTGAAATGGGCTTTGTACATTCAAAGACTTATCATTGTCAAGTACATAGAGCAAGAACTATACATCATTGTAGGATATGTGGATCATCTGTTACAAGCAGGCCAAGAGAAGCACATAACAAATTTCAAGCAACTGTTGGAGCTGAAATTTAATCTGAAAGACCTAGGACCTGCACATTACCTGTCAGGGAATTTCTCAAACCTTATAGACAGGAACAATCACTACTGATCAGCAAAAATACAGTGAAGCATTATTTGAGAAGTATAAATTGTAAGATGTGAAATCATATCTATATTTGTTAGCAGGTACAACCATTACCTGGACAATTAGAAAACAACCCACAATAGCCCTAACTATCCCTGAGGCAGAATATATGGCACTTACAGAAACAGTTAAGGAACCACTTTTCCTAAAAGAGACTTTGGGGAAAATTTATCAAAGGTCAATTTGATGGTTGATTTGAAGAGTGATTTAGCTCTTCTCAAACTGACTCAAATCAAATTAGGAAAAACCAGTGATTTTGCCAGATTTACTATAGTTTGATTTGTTTTGCGATTTGCAAAACAAATTCAATTTGAGTAGGTTTTGAACAGTGATTTGCTGTTTGATTTGGCATGTTCATGTACAAATCGAAAGAAAAATCATACTTCAAACCGAACTGCAAATCCCCAACAGCATAGAACTGCTTCATGCTTTCATGCTTCATGCTTTCACTCAGCATGAGCAGTTCATTCTCATGCATCAGTCCCCCGTTAGAAAGGGTCCAGGGCTGGTTTGGAGACCCTATTCAAATTTTTCTCTGTACTGTAATTCCAGAACCAGCACTGATTCCCATAGCCCAGTGCTGGTTGAACTAAGTAGAGGGAGACCCTACACAATTTTTTCCCTGTACTTAGTCAACCAGAACTGGGTTTGAACAGTCCAGGGCTGTTTCTGTTTTGGGGGTGGACCTCACGTCAATTTTTTTTTACATTTAACTTTTTATTTGCTTTTTACAGTCAGATACATTCAGGCATCTCACTGATGTCTGCATGTATCTGAGTCAATACGACATGCTCATGCTCAAATTGAAAGCATGAAGCAGGTCTATTCATTTGGTGATTTGAAGTTTGATTTGAAGTCCGATTTTGAGGTCTATATCAAATTGAATGATAGTAAATAAGGGTTTTGTGTGTTGGGCTATGTAAAAGTACCAATGTTTTTCTGATGTTCGATTTGAGGCCAATTGACTAAAATTCAATTTTACATTCGATTTGGCCTTTAGTAAATACCCAAATGCAAAATCAAATACAAATCGAAAGAAAATCGCACCTCAAATCACTCAAAATGCCAAATCGACCTTTGATAAATTTAGCCCCTTTGTGTGAACTAACTTTTAGATCAGGATAAAACATGGAGTGTGACAACAAAGGTGTAATGGATCTGTCCTGCAGTACCAAGCACCACAGATGGTCTAAGCACATTGCTATAAGACACCACTTCATCTGTGAGTGAGTGAAGATATTAGTGCATATATGTTTTTTGGAACAGGGTGCTATGACACAATGGTGGAAGGTCCAGCTGCTACGGTACCCAATGATGAAGAGTTCCTTTGCTGAGCATGTGCGGGTCTGGTGGGACCAATTAGGAATTCACTATGTGTCTGGGCACCAAATCAGTGCAGGATCAGAAAACTACCATGCATCCGCCAATTACTATGCATTCAAATCCAATTAAACACAGAATATACAGTGTGGGACACTTCGGAAAACTGTTTTGCAGGTAACTGTGTAAAATAAGTGATTGTTGTCCAAAGAATAACAAAAGTAACAGGTAGGACATTCAACAGCTATCCATAAAGTTCCTTTTATAAACGTCCCCTTATGTTTATTTTTACCAACCTTGCAGACATCATTACAGTCTTTTATATTTATTAATCAAAACTTTGCCCATGGACTGTAGAGAAGTCACTAACCGTCCAATCTTTAATGCCAATTATTATTTATTTTAATCCAGTGTACACACATAATTGTTTGAAGGCTTACTTTCAGGACAATTACTATTTTCAGCTCAAATCCGATGTTTGTTTCATATAGAGATATCTACCGTGTATTCTGTTTTCTGTTTCACCCTCCGTCCAGTGCTTAGACACACATACTGAAAACATCTCACATCCAACGCTCATGCACAAAATCGGGAACATTGGAAACATCAAAAGCTGATCAGGTGGCCACCAGTCTTCTGAGTAAATCTAAGCTCTCGCAGACATAGGGGGTCTTCTGACACATAGAGAGCTTTCCTGCTGCGAGCAAGAACGCAGTGGCTAATTTCAAAAACAGTGTTTAACTACTTAACTGGCGGCGTTGAATGTGATGCGACTGCAGCCAGCAGTGCTTCAGCTGGCTAGGTCGCATCACATGCGACCACGCTGCCACAACACTTCCCCCGGCTTTTGCAGTGAAGATCTCTTCTGTACTTGAGCAGAACGGATCTCCTCCAACTCCCCGGACCCCCCCGGAAGTGATGCGGCAGCCTGTGACCACCGACATCACTTCCAGAATCGCGCCCCAGATTGCCGCGCTGACGGCACTCCGGGGCACATGTGCCAGGGATCACAGTGCTTAGTGCTCCCTCCAAGCAAGTGCAGAGATCACCTTTAGCAGAGGGGACTGACCATCAGTCCTTCCTGACACATGCTCCGCTGCGCTCTGCATATGTGGGAAGGGGGGTGTTTGCCCATGGGGGCTGCGGGGATCTAACATTACTGGGGTAATAAAGAGAAATATGACCCTGGAGGGGGGTGGGGAAAAAAAAAATAATAATAATGAAACATTATACTGGTCATAGGTGAGGAGGGCAAAGAAAAAGGATCTTTTTACAGGGGGGAGGGTTGGTTTAGAAACAGGGATTTTTTTTACTGTTAATGAGGTGTGGGGGGGTATAATTTTTAGGATTTATGATCTCTGGGGGTTTGTTGCCTTTAGGGGGTGGGCAGTTATTTTATAATAAGGGCCTAAGGACACGGGGGGTTGGGGTTTTGAAAACACCACCTATATATTTTTTTTAAATAAAATCTTTAAATATATTATTAAAAATTATTTTTAAAATGTATTTAATAATAAAAAAAAAAATGACCATTTCTGTGCGGTTGTCTGGAAAAAATATTGTCAGTTAAGTGGTTAAAAGGTCCTTTGTTTTTCTAACCATCCTCCATTACTTCCCCCAAATGCTGACTACAGTGAATCCTCTGTGCGTGCATAATCGCAATATAATCGCTGCGCATGCACAGTGTGGCTTGCATGCCTGTGCAATGGCTAACAATCGCTCAATCTGCGTAAACAGCGGCTTCTGTGTGCGGATCTGCATCAGACCTTCTGTTTTCTATTGCAATATATTTCTTCCTCTTATTGTTTATATTACATTTGTGGGTGGGTCTAGCATGTGAGATACACCTACTCACAGGAGCATGGAATAGCACCCAGCAGCTGGGATTAAAGTAGTCACTACTGTATTAGGATGGCGGGACAGTCCCATAATAGCTGCATTTTTATCTGGATGTATTTAGATGCAAAAATGTAACACACAATAATTAAAGTGCTACAACTTTATTTTGTACATTTCTCATGTAAATAACACATAAACAATCTATTTTTTGACATAGAGATATATGAATGAAGGACTTAATTTTGACATAACATCAGGTCATCTTATACACACACATTCCGCAGCACATATCCTAACCCACTGCTCCATGCTCCTTCCTCACTATCTACCCCATCTGTATCACCCCTGTCTATCTACCCCTCCCCTTTAGAATGTAAGCTCTCACGAGCAGGGCCCTTGTCCCTCATGTGCTTCTCCTGCCCCCTACATATAGTATAATTTACTCCTAACTCCCCACAATGGCACCTAACACCTGGTTGCTCATGTCCTGCTGCTTGTGTTATGCAGCTATGTCTATAAACCATGTCCTTGTCCTGCATTGTATTGTACGGCTAATAACTGTTTTTCTTGTGTGCTCAATTATGTACTGTGTAAGGCGCTGCGGAACCTTTGTGGCGCCATATAAATAAAGGATAATAATAATAATAATAATAATTACATTGCCTTGAGATAAGACACAAAGGGATTTTCCGGGTATCAATTAGCTACAAATGTTTTACTGCAAAGTTCCACCTATATGTTCTTGTGCTGCTGGGGGATCAGAGTGGATTAAACAGAGTACTACAAGAATACAGTGTTTACACTCATGATATGTCTTCTCACGGTTGTAAGAGGAATATCTGTAAAATTCCATTAGTTAAATTAGGCCATTTAATGTATCATGTGCTGGTATTCTCACAAAACTGTAATTGTTTAAGGCCACGTGCTTTTTGTATATCTGGTGGAAAAATGCACGTGCAAAGCAATTCAATTATTATTGCGTTGTTAAAACTCATACTGGATTTATATGTATTTCTATAATACTACCAGGTGTAGTATTTACAATATATGCCATACAAGCATACGATGTGTCAAATACGAGCACACAGTATTGAATCATTATATGCTCGTACCAGAGCTAACCTTACAATAAATATGCTTATCTGTCTATCTTTAGGATGGTCATCAAATGCTGGTATGGGGCTTGATTTAGATATGCATGATATTGCACAGTGGTAGGGGAAGCAAATGTGCCATACTGTACAACTAATATATGCCAGCAGGAGGTGTTTGAGGGAAAATGATGCCTCCAGCAGCATTGCAGAAGACACAGCATCAAATCAACAGATTTACACACGACGCCTCCTGCGACATTAGCATATTTTATCATACAGCCACTCCATACAAGGACGCAGTGGCTATGTGATATAAGTCTATCACTGATCAGGCCCTATATTCTCTCAATCTTTTTTTATCCCTATTCGTTTCCATTATGTTGCTTATTGTTGGATCTGACCTTTCTTTGAAAACTTTACCTGACTACAAGATTTTTAAAAACAAATACAACCTACTGATGTGTCCACATACATCTATCCTCCGCACGCCACAAGTCACGTTACACATAACACGTGAGCGCCGTGCAGCTCAGTAGTCCAAGTGTCTTTTCGTCTGACTTTTCCATTTAAAATGCATATTATTCACAATGCGATGCAAATAGGACTCACAAGCGGCTTATGCTGATTAAAATGATAGCGGCATGCCTATATTCCATGTGCAACTGCGGTTATATCTACATGTGAAATCCTACGTTACAGTGTCAGCAGCTGTATACACTGTAACTTAGCATTTCGCATGTAGATAGAGCCGCAGTCACACATAGAATATGGGCATGCCGCAGATGTAGTTATTTTACCAAAGTGCGGCATCCCGGCTGAAGAAATCCCGGCACCGGAATGCCACTACCCGGCTAGAAGACTGGCGCCGGAATACCGACAGGAGGTGACATCCCTACGCCGGAATCCCAACAGCCAGGATGCCGAACGTAAGTATAGCTGGTTAGCATAGGCGAAACTAGACATTTGGTAATGGGTGGTCCCAGTTCCAACTCATTGCCAGAACTGTTACATTGGAAGTTTGCCACTGTATTTTGTAATAATTATTTAGGCAGCAAAGATTTATAATATAACCTTATCCCTATTAGTGTCCACGCCACACCAGGGACAGGGCAGGTCACTGAGGTGTGGACAGGGCACTGCTGCGTGCGCCCCTGAACAGTTGGCGTGGCCATCCGGGAGGGACTCGTCCTCGTGACAAGTCGACAATTTGTCACTTTTGAGGGTAGGGAAACTGAGGTGGAGTTACAAGGAGGGTGAAGGCAGAGACACTGAGGTGAAGTTACAGGGACGGGGAGAGCAGGAACATTGAGGGGAGTTAAAGGGTGGTTGAGGGCAGCAGAGACACTGTTGTAGAGTTACATGGAGGGTGAGGGAAGGAACACTGAGGGGTACTTACAGTGAGGTACCTGTCCCACATTATTTAAACCATTTTTAAGCATTTTAGAGAAATTCGCTTGAAAACTGTCATGTCAGTATTGGCCATACTGCGCCAGTGAACACAAAATATGTGCTATAGAGCGTTTTTATCAGCTGAGCATTTTTAGCAAGCTGAGCTCCCTGCACACAGGAGGCAGGTAGGAGGTCACTGCACAGGAGCTGCAACAGTGACCCAGCTGGGGCTCCCAGCAAAAGCAAGGAGGTAACCACTACCCATACTCCCTACCCTCAGTAATGCCCCAGCAGCTATCCTGACCCCTCCCTACCAACAGGACTGCCCCCAGTATTGCCTGTCCCTAACCCCTCCTTACCTCCTAGTACTGCCATAGCTATCTACCTTTGCCCTTTCTACACCCAGCAATGCCTGTCCCTAAATTCCTTTTTGACTGCAGTACTGCCCCAGCTGCTATCTACCCTTGCCCCTCTCCCTACCCCAAGGACTGCGTGCCCCGAACCCCCTCCCTGCCCGCCAGTAGTGCGCCAGCTGCTATCTACCCTTTCCCCCAGTTCTGCCTGTCCCTAACCCCCACCGTGTCCCCCAGTATAGTGCCAGCTGCTATCTGCCATTGCCCCTCCCAACCCCAGCACTGCCTGCCCCGAGCCCCCCAGCACTGTCACAATAGCTGTCTGCACTTACCTCTCCCTACCCCCAGCTCTGCCTGCCCTTAGTCCCCTCTAGCTCCAGCTCTACCTCAACTTCTCCCTGCCTTTACCCCCAGCTCTACCCCAACTGCTGCTTGTCCTTATCCCCCTCTACCCCAACTGCTACCTACCCCCAGCACTGTCCCAACTGCTTCCTGCCCTCATCCCCCATTTTATGTGATGGGACCCACATTTTTTGAGGGGTCCCCGGGACCCACAATTTTTTGCAGTTGAATTACAAGATTGTGCAGAGACAACTTTTACCTGCAAAACCACATTGCTGACCTAAACTCCCAGCACGTCGCACTGAATTGAATCGCCCTCAAAATGCCTATCCAAGAAAATGTAAGCATATAACATACATACATACATATATATATATATATATATATATATATAAAAGAGGGTATTCGCTATAAACAACTTGATATCAAGACAAGGTATTTGAACTACATACTGTATCATTCAAAGTGTTACACCATAAATGGTTTTATTCCTAGACAGTGGATAATTTTCAAGAGAAAGAATATCCCAGCGCTTGATTAACACACTGAACCTACTAAAAATGACCTGCGGCGGTTGATAAAGGATGGGGAACAAATTGCAACCCTGCAAACACTGGAAGAAAAAATAGAATAACCGCATAGAATAACCGCGCTAGCAAAGGGAATGGTAAAGATTCAATTTAATGAAACAGATAGGTAGTAAACCAATCAATATATCAATTGAACACGAGTTCAATAATAAAACATAAAACATATATACAAAACAATAAATACATAAAGTAAAATTCAGTTGAACTAGTTGGTGTGTTGATAGTGATAGTGGTTGTGCTAGGTTAAAGGATTGCTGGGAAGGCAGTCACTGCACAGAAAAATTCAAGTGTCAGAATCCCGTTTAAACACACTTGGCTAGTTTGTAGCTTTATGTTGCACTTTATGTATTATGTATATGTTTTATGATTGAACTCGTGTTCAATTGATATATTGATTGGTTTACTACCTATTTGTTTTATTAAATTTAATCTTTACCATTCCCTTTGCCAGCACAGTCATTCTATATTTTCTTCCAGTGGATAATTTTCAAGACACATTCAGGACACCATCATATTTCATCAAGGCAAAAAGTTAATTGCAACATACTAAAAAAAATATGCGTTTAAAAATACCTGCCCAAATGCAAGTTATTGCTGGGTACACAGTACGTTGTGCTGAGCAGCCAATGCCCGATATATCTGCAGACATTCTGGTGCATCGTGCTGTGTGTACAGGCGGGCTGACCGCCCGTACACTTGCTGCGTGGGCCGGTGGTGATTGACAGCTCAACATGTAAATGCCTATCCAGTACCAGGAACAGGAAATGCAGTTTAGCGTGACTAAAGCTGGCCACACATCTAAAGATTATCTGTCCAACCAATTAACTAGTTGATTGGTTGGAATGAAAATCTGGTAAGGTATGAAAGCAAATGACAATCAGCAATTTGCTCCCTAATGCCGGAAAATGGACAAAAACTGTTGTTTGAACAAATTGTTTGGACCAAACATTTAACAAACTTGTCTGACGACCATTTTCATCTGTTTTATGGCATTTAGGAGCAAATTGCTGATCATCAGTTACTCCCATACGTTACCAGATTTTCATTCCAACCAATCAACTAGTTGGCTGGTTGGCAGATAATCTTTAGATGTGTGGCCAGCTTAAGCCCCAGGCATTAATCAAGGTAAACTACATCTCCTATTTTAAGTGCGGGGTACTATACGGCCAATTGAATAGCTCTAGCCACTTATCCCAGGAGTAAAATCTATGGCCTAGGCAGGGGCGTATTTAACCCTTGGCCAGGATGGCACTTGAGGGGAGTCGTCCAAAGGGGGCTGCCACTCGCGGCCAGAGGGTAAAATTCAGGGCTTCCGATCTTGACTGTGGTGTGTGGTCTAGGCCTGGGCAGCCACTGCCGCTTTCCAGCGGCCAGTGACATAGTGGAGGCACTGGTAGCTGTACAGACCCACGAATCACACACTCTGTGTGACAGTTCACCTAACTCCTTGGATCATTGGCTGAAAGATCCAAGGAGTTATCAGGCAGCCCAGCCCCTACCTATCCAGGCCCGCTCCCTGGCCACAGCAGCATTTTCAACCTAGCAGGCAGTCACACTCTGCTGAGGACGGCAGTGCCTTCTGGATTCCTGGCTCCCTGCACTGCACCATCTTACAGGTGCCACGCGATGTCTGGCAGTATGCAGGCCTGACACTGACAGATTTAGAGGTTCCATCGAGCAACACTGGAGCACCTTTCCAGCATTGTCAGTAAGTTACTTAAATTAACTAGTGCTGGGGGGCATCTGGTCCTATGAAGCACAAAATGTGGGATCAATGTGGAGGGGGACCACATAATATAGTGTTGGAGGGAAAACAAGGAAGCACACACAGTGGGGAGGGGAGGAAAGAGAGAGAGCAGTGTGGGATGGGGAGGGGTGGAAGGGGAGAGCAGTGTGGAATGGGGAGGGGGGGAAGGGAAGAGCAGTGTGGGATGTGGAGGGGGGAAGGGGAGAGCAGTGTGGGATGTGGAGGGGGGAAGGGGAGAGCAGTGTAGGATGGGGTGTCCTCAGTGTGTATTACTCAAATTGTTGTGCAACACGAACTGTGGTGATAACCAGGGCCGGCCCAAGCCTAATTTTTTTGGTAAGCGGATATAGATTTTGGCGCCCCCTGTTGAAATAATCCTGATTTTCCAGCACAAGAAAAAGGACATTTAATTGAACAGCCTTTCCCCGCGCATTGGGGATTTTTGATGGTGATTAGTCATGGGGGAAACCCTGCGGCTAATTGAATACCCCCCCATAGGCTACCCATAAAGAAGTTTAAAAAACACATTAGCCCCATCGTGAAAATAATTATGTTTCTATGCTCGCAAAAAAAAAACCCAGGCCACACATGAAAATAATTAAACACACACATAGGCCCCCACATGAATATGTATGAAGTCCTTATACAGCAGGACCACTCTGGGTGCTAAGATACAGTTATACCCAAAGATACATATTCAAGGAGATGGTAATGGCACTAGGTGACGGGGAGAGGGTGACAGCAGGGAGAGAGTGACATCAGTGGGTGATGGGAAGGGGGTGACATCAGTGGGTGATGACGGAGAGGGTGACGACAGGGAGGGGTCTCGGGGAAAGAGGGAGAGGGTGATAGCACTGAGTAACACGGAGAGGGTGACAGGGAGAGGGTGATAGCACTGAGTAACACGGAGAGGGTGATAGCACTAAGTAACACGGAGAGGGTGATAGCACTGGGTGACAGGGAGAGGGTGACAGCAGTGGGTAAGGGTGACAGCAATGATTGACTAAAGAAAGAGGATGACAGCAATTGGTGACAGAAAGAGGGTGAGAGCAGGGTGAGAGTGACAGCAGTTGGTAACAGTGAGAGGGTGACAGCAGTGGGTGACAGGGAGAGAATGATGACAGGGAGAGGGTAACAGCAGTGGATGACAGGGAGAGGGTGACAGCAGTCAGTGACAGTGAGAGGGTGACAGCAGTCAGTGTCAGGGAGAAGGTTGGCACAGCGCTCACATGACATGTATGTCATTACACATGAAACACAGCACCAGGTAGCAGCACAAAGCGGGCTCTCAGGGTGGCTCTGACTCTGACACTGGCATCTAATGCCCGACATACAAAAAATAGTTTCCCTGTTCTTCCACAGACAGCCCTACACTTAGTCAGGTGGTGCATGGGCTGTCTGTGGGGGGGGCGGGGCTGGGACAAAATGATAAAAAAAAGTTGCTGGCGGACAGACATGACGGCCCCAAGAGCATATCAACCCACAGGGAATCTTCCCGGTGGCTTAAACGGCCAATCACCCCCTGCCTAGGGGTAATGATGGGAGGGGACTGTCTCCTCCTCCCCCTTTGTTATTGCCTGTGACTCAACATGGCCTCATGAAAATATGGCAATAGGGCTCCATAAATAATGTATATTTAAATACATACAGCATAAAAATTCTCACATAGCGCTCCCCCCTCACATAGCTCTCCTCCCCTCAAACACACAATGCTCCCCCCTCACTCGGTACCCCCTCCCCCCAGCTTTCCCCCTCAGCTAGGCCCGGTGACAGGGGGGGAAAAAGGGGATACATGAACCGGGCTCCGAGATTGCAAAGGGCCCCAGCTCCACAGGATTCTCAGGAGCCCAGTTCATGTGTCCCCCTAGCTCTGATGTATTCAGCAGGGCACAGAGACAAAGGAGAGGGAGGCCATCTGCCGGCAGCCTGGAAAAATAAAGTTTTGTTTTGACCCGGAGCAGCGCGCATGACGTCACGCTGCTGGGTCACTCAGAGAAGAACCGGGTCCGAGCCGACAGGGAACAGGAGCAGGTTGCAGGTGAGTGGTGCTCGGGCAGTGGTTGTAGAGGCTAGGGAGACATGGTTCAGGCGGTGGTTGGGGAAGTGCGCGATGAATTGGCAGGCGGGATGTAGATGAAAGCATAGGGCTGGAGAGACGCTAGGGCTGTGAGACACGGACTGGAGTTGTGAGACACTGACACTGAGGCTGTGAGACAGGTGCAGGGGCTGGGAGGCTGGATCTGTGAGACACTGGGGCTGTGAGGCACAGGGACTGGGGCTGTGAGACACAGGGGCTGGTTGGCCAACCTGCATGTACTGCACCTACTGGAAGGTGATGAGGGGGGCCCCAAAACATGAGTGTGGTGGGCCCTGAGATTTCTGTTGCTGGCCCTGCCCTCAGCTCATCTGCCCATAAAACTGCTCTCCCCTCTTACATATACACAGATCTCACTCTGACCCACCCACAGCTCTCCCCTTCCCCACTCAGCTACCCCCTCACACACATACACAGCTTTCCTCACTCAGCCACCCCCTCACACACACAGCTTTCCTCACTCAGCCACCCCCTCACACACACACACACACAGCTTTCCTCACTCAGCCACCCCCTCACACACACAGCTTTCCTCACTCAGCCACCCCCTCACACACACAGCTTTCTTCACTCAGCCACCCCCTCACACACACACAGCTTTACACACTCAGCCACCCCCTCACACACACAGCTTTCCTCACTCAGCCACCCCCTCACACACACAGCTTTCCTCACTAAGCCACCCCCTCACACACAGCTTTCCTCACTCAGCCACCCCTCACACACACAGCTTTCCTCACTCAGCCACCCCCTCACACACACAACTTTCCTCACTCAGCCACCCCTCACACACACAGCTTTCCTCACTCAGCCACCCCTCACACACACAGCTTTCCTCACTCAGCCACCCCTCACACACACACAGAGCTTTACTCACTCAGCCACCCCCTCACACACACAGCTTTCCTCACTCAGCCACCCCTCACACACACACAGCTTTACTCCCTCAGCCACCCCCTCATACACACACACAGCTTTCCTAACTCAGCCACCCCATCACACACACAGCTTTCCTCACTCAGCCACCCCTCACACACACAGCTTTCCTCACTCAGCCACCCCTCACACACAGCTTTCCTCACTCGGCCCCCCCTCACACAGCTTTACTCCCTCAGCTACCCCCTCACACACACACACAGCTTTCCTCACTCAGCCACCCCTCACACACACACACAGCTTTACTCACTCAGACACCCCCTCACACACACAGCTTTCCTCACTCAGCCACCCCTCACACACACACACACACAGCTTTACTCACTCAGCCACCCCCTCACACACATACAGCTTTCCTCACTTAGCCACCCCCTCACACACACACAGCTTTCCTCACTCACTCAAATTTCCCCCAACACAGCTTTCTCCCCCCTTACTCAGATCCCCCACTTCACACACACAGATCTCCCCTCCTTATACATACCCAATCCCACACACACAGCTCCTCCCCTAAGCAGAGCTCCTCTCCCTTCACACACACAGATCACCCCCCTTACTCAGATCCCCTCCCCACCCCCCTCACCTCACTTCACTGTAGCAGGGTACAGAAGATCAGCACTGCAGTGCTGCTGAGCTGAGAAAAGATGAGAGTGCCTCCATACTGGGGGTGTGTTGTGGGTGGAGCCACATGCACCACTCTGCCGGCAACCTTCAGGCTTAGCACAGAATACGCTCTGCTGCCCTAGTCGGATGTCTGTTTTCATGCAGAGCTGACTGCTCTGCATGAAAGCTGTCTGTTGGGACAGGTGGAGGCAGCGGGAACTTGTAGCTCAGTGCTCCTCTGCAGACGGGCCGCTGACCAACAGGCTGCTTCTCTTATGAAGATGACATGCTACTGGGGGGCGGGGCCATGTGCATCAGACGGCAGCTCTGCCTGACCCTGCCTCTGCCCATCATTTAGTATGACAGGTCAGGTGGTGCAACACTGTGGGGAGGGAGGAGGAAGCGGGGACCAGGCCAGGGGGAACGGAATTGTTAGCAAGATACAGTGGCAAGAGCTTCCCCGCAGTATGCGGCTGCCTGTCATACAGCCGACAGCAGCAACAATTGTCTCAGCAGTAGCTGTGGGGAGAGCGCCTCTCCAGCCTGGTGCCTCCCTGCAGTGCTGAGTGGGTTGGCCGGCCCTGACGGTGCCCTTAGAGCTTGGGGCCGTACGCGGCTGCGTACTTTGCGTAACGGGCCGGCCGGCTCTGGTGATAACAGCAGAAGCTGTTACAGTCTCTGATGCTGTCCACCAAGATCATAACTTTTGAGTGACACACACTACCAGTGAGATAGAGACTGGGCAGCTAAGTGTGCTGATTGTGATGACTGGGGGGTGGCTTGCAGGATTGAATCACCCCCATTGATTCGTTATATATAAATATATATATATAGTCACTATCACTCTTCTATTTACTATTTGTAGTTGCCCAGGTGCCATAAGGGCTACAGGACTACCTTGTTTACAGAGGTGAAAGCAGTGGCACTCACGGGACTTAGGACCGTAGCGGCCGCACCGTCGTACAACCAACGACCGCAAAATCCGATCGTACGGCAGAACGATTGTATAAAGTGATGCCCATTCGTTAGCACTGCACCTCCTCTAGCTACCGACTGATCTGATCGAACGACCGAGACAATCGTAGTCAGGCGCTGTCAGTCGCTGTATGCTAATTATGTTCTGATGTTTGCGGCCGTATGTGTTGTATTGATGGTCACATGTCATGTTTACCTGGACTATCGATCAGCTTGTTATTAGCTTGTTGTCAATTATCTAATTAAGATTGTTTAACTCTTGCTGTTCTTTTTTTCCACTTTTTTTTCATGTGTCAATAAACTTTATTGTTTTTTTCGTGGGTGTTTCCTCCATTCTTTTTTTTTCTAAATTTCCAAAACAAAGTAATGTTTATTATCTGTGAATGTACTGTTGCTAATTGTGTTAACTTTAAAAATGTGCATTTTGCGTTAGGATCATTTGCACTCTTATGTTTGCAATTGCACACTGCGTGTTTTATCCAATCAAATCTGACCTTATTTTTCGGGTCACATGCTTAAAGGATTGGCCAATAGTGTTTTTTTTTAGGAAACTGAGTAAATATTTTAGCCAATCATATTTATTTTACCCCATGTATATTTCATGTTTTCTGTAAAATCGGCCATTGCCATCATGAGAGCCGCGGCCTTTACCCGTCGGGAATTCATGATCCTGGTTCAGATGATGGACAGGCGGATTACAACCGCCCAGCCTCCTATTTCAAACTGCATAAAGCGGGCAGCCTATGCGGAGGTGAGGCGAGCCCTTCCAAGTGCGGGATACAGGCGCAATATAGCGCAACTCAAGAGGCGGTGGTCAGATCTGCGCCGCCGGTCACCTGTCCTTTTGTGGAATTTGCAGGCGCGACTACGCGGACGTAAGTATGTGTTTGTATAAATGTTATAATTAGTATGTTCCTTTTCCAATTCTTTTAATCAATGTAAAAAAACCCTCCTGTATGTTGTCCCTATTGTCCTGAATGTGTAAAGTGTACTTGTATTGTGTAGCCGAAATTGAAAACTAGACGTTTTTTTTTTAATATCTTAAAATTTTAGAAACACAGCGGAGACAGAGAAGGGCCCGCCGCTTTGGAGGAAATGCAGGTCCCAACCTGCAGCCCTCACCTTCCCCTTCCGCTCAACCCAGCCCTCCCTCCCCACCACCATACTCCCCCAGTAACCCTCCCTCCCTCTTCCAATCCTCCCTGAGAATTCCTCCCTCCCCTGCCCACTCATCCCAAATATCCACTCCTGTGCCCGAGTTCTCATCCCAAATATCCACTCCCTTTGATGTTTGCCACTCTATTTCCCCTCCCACCATTCCCCCAACTCCAAATTACTCCGCATCTCCAGCACCATCTCCTGCACCATCTACATCGGGGGTTTTGCTACAACGCTCTGATGGTATGTGTTTTGTAATATATATATTTTTTTGGTGTTGTTGTTATCCATGTTTTTTGAAACATTTTTGGGCGTTGTTTCTTTTATTTCAGTACGGGTGTCAAAATCATTGTGCAGTAATGCTGTTATTTAATATTTTGTGCTTATGTTTTGTGCCTGGGCCTTTTTTTTGGGGGGGGGAGCCCAAAAATGTATGCCTTTTGGGGTTTACAAAATGCTTTTTTATTGGTGTAAAAAATGATTACATTTGGATTAGTATTTTATATTTAAATAATAAAACATGTCACAGAACTTGGGAAGGTGATAGGAACCAGACTACCCTTGTTAATGTTGTGTACACTGTGTTTAAAATGTACTAAGATGTAACTTCATTAGGAAAAGTTATGTTTGCCATAGCAAACAAACACATTGTATTTTTGGATTATCAAGAACATTCTAGAAGTGAATATGTGCATTGTGTTTTAAGAATATGCCCATCATGACTTAAGAATACACCTCCCAATTTTTTTAACAACATCATAGGGGTTTTTTGCTTATGCCACATAGTTAGGGTTTCCAATTGTTTTTACACCATAAAAGTATCAAGATATTAATAATGTTGTGTGAATGAAACTTTCAAACACACCCTAACATCATTGTGTTTTCCCACTTTTTGGGACATTGACTAATGTTTAATGTTCAAATGTTGGTCATTTTTAAGAAGTTTTTAACCTACAAATACATGTTTCTGTCCACAGATCTAACCCACATCATGGTTCAAATTAGGGAGGAGCTGAGAAGAACAAGTGACCATTTATTGGAGGCCTACTGCTGCCTCCTGCGTCTTGTGGGGAGTTTGGAGCATTTATAGTTTTTTTTTCATCTTTGTACATTAAAAAATGTATTATATTACAGTAAAGTTTTTGTTGCAAAAACATTTGTCCTCTTTTATTTTCAAAATTAAAGGGTGTAATTCAGCATTTCAAACACTTTGTGAACAAAGCTGGGTGCCTTTCCATAGTGTAACAAATTCAAAAATGTTTTTGGAAACCTTAAGAAAATTTGCAGTAATGTTGTTTAAAAGTTTTGTTTGGGTTTGGCCTACATTATCCACCTCAAAATGGCTTTCCTAAAAAAAATCACAACAAACATATTTTTTTTGAAAAATATTTAATTAACTAACAAACATGTTGCCAACATGCTTTTACTCGTAAAAAGCATTTCATCACAGAATTGTCCACAGGGTTTTTCCAAATAAAATATCTGGCTTACTCAGACATAAACAACAATAGTAAAAAACAAACAGAAAATTTTGAGGAAAAAATACAAATTAATAAAAGAAAAGGCAAATTAACTAAACATGTTGGGGTATATCCAGTCAAAATTTGTTAGTTGTCCAAAAACAGTACAGGGTATTGCCAATGGGTTCCATTAGTTTTGCAGTTTTGGAAAGTGTTTTGATTTTGGTGGAAGAAAAAGAAAACAAAAAATTAGGTACACCTTAAAATACATTTGCTCTAAGTGTAAAAAACAGACTAAATGGAAAAATTATTACATAAAAAATTGAGAAATAACAGATTCGTGTCTGCCCCCCCCCGACAGCATCACAACACCTTCCTCCGGGGGGCCATCCTCTGGCAAGGCATCCTCTAGCTGCATGGGTACTCGACTCATTATTGCAGTGTTGTGTAAAATCCCACACAGGACCACAATGCGAGAAATCATATCCGGCGAGTTCATGAGGGCACCACCAGAGTGATGGAGACACCGGAACCGGCCCTTTAAAAGGCCAATACAGCGCTCCACCACATGCCTGGTGGCAGTAAATGCGGCATTATATAGAGTTTGGGGCCCTGGTGTGGGATTCAAATAAGGAGTCAGCAGCCAGGGCGTGCAAGGATATCCACTGTCACCTGATGGAAATGGAACACAAAAGATACATAAATTGACCATGAAAACATGTTTACACTATTACTATAGCTACATCCTTGAATTATACTTACCAAGAAGCCACGCATCACCAGCTTGCAGTGTGCTTAATTGTGGCCAAATCCCTGAATGCTGGATCACATACGCATCATGGCTGCAGCCTGGAAATTTGGCATTCAGGGAGAGGATCTGGAGGGAGACATCACGTAGCACCTTTACATTTAGCGAATGGAAATGTTTACGGTTCCTATATATTTGTTTCCTGCAAGCAGAGGGCTGAAGTGCTATGTGAGTGCCATCCACTACCCCTATGACATGTGGAAAACCTGCAATATCATAAAAATTCTGCTTTACCACATAAATGGCTTCCGTATCCAAAGGCATACTAATAAAATGTGCTATATGATTAAAGAATGCATCTAACACATGCCTCAGGATCCGTGAAAATGACGGCTGGGAGAGTCCACCCACCAGCCCCACAGTGATTTGGAAGGACCCTGAGGCGCAGAAATGTAACACTGCCAACAACTGTGTAAGTGGTGAGATTGCTGTTGGAATGTGAATCTGACTTTCTAGGTCTTTCTTTATTATTGAAAGAGTGTCTAGGATAATATTTGGAGGCAGGCGATAAGTGGTTACAACCATATCATGAGGCATTCCAAATTGGGTGACACGTGTTCTATATATCTTAGACCTTGCACACCTCCTATGCCTACACCCAGGAGAAGGCTGAGAAAGGTTGGTGGGTGGCAACATGGCCACTATTAGCTGGCCCACATTGCTCTGTAAATTTTAAAAAACAAAAAATAAAGTTTTTGAAAATGATTTTTGAATATTTGCCCAAAAATACTTAGCTTTGTAATAATGGTGCATATTCTTACAGGGTCAGGCAGTGCCATCTTCAGGAATCCCTACAGGTGTATTTGGTGTACGTTTTTTGGGGGGGGAAGAAAAAGAAAATAATATTATATTTAAAAAAAAAACACTATTACTACTATTATTGTTAAAACAAACCTTAACTTTTAAAATGGCCAATATTACATTTTTAAAACTTTATTATTGTTTTTTCAAAATATTTTAAAACTGCATTATTAAATGTTAAAAAAACTGTAAAAAAAACTTCAGAATTAAAATAAACAAACTTTTAGGTTTGTATAAATAGACACTTACCTGATTCAAGTACAAAATGGACTGTTAAACACCTTAAAAATGTTTTAAAAAAACATGAATACATTTTTTAGAATAATGTACTTTTTTGGGTTTATATAACAAAAAAAAAAAATTGCAGTAGGCTGGCACACTTACTGGAGTCTTCAAATAATGTTGGATTTTTGATCCTCAAAAAGCACAGCCACCCAAACACACCAAGTAACTGGGTTTGGTAAATTTATGCCCCAAACAAAATTAGAAATAAAAAACCAACAACCCAATCAAAAAAAAAACACCACCCAAAATTAAATTAAAAATAAAAAACCATCACCCAAAATAAAATGAAAAATAAAAAACAACCACCCAAACCAAAAAATAAACAAAATAAAACACCAAAAAAATATGAAAGAAAAAACAACCACCCAAAAAAAAATGTTTAAAAAACACCCCCCAAAAAAAACACTCAAACAACACACAAAAGCACCACTCAAACAACTCCAAACAATACAACCACTAGCAATCTCTTCCTGCACCACAAATCACTCCAACTACAACCCACAAGTAAGGGAACATTTGGCTTTGCCTTAAATAAGGAAAAAAAACAATTATTGAATCATGCAGGCAAGGTGTGCATTGTACTTAGGCAAATAGGGATGCACAGGTAACCAATCCAGGGATGCGCTCACATCTAGCCCAACCCACGCAGTGATTACGGAATACAGGCAAGGTGTGCATTATACGTAGGCAAATAGGGATGCACGGGTAACCAATCCAGGGATGCGCTCACATCTAGCCCAACCCACGCAGTGATTACGGAATGCAGGCAAGGTGTGCATTATACGTAGGCAAATAGGGATGCACGGGTAACCAATCCAGGAATGCGCTCACATCTAGCCAAACCCATGCAGTGATTACTGAATGCAGGCAAGGTGTGCATTAAACGTAGGCAAATAGGGATGCACGGGTAACCAAACCAGGGATGCACTCACATCTAGCCCAACCCACGCATTGATTACAGAATGCAGGCAAGGTGTAAATTGTACTTGGGCAAATAGGGATGCACGGGTAACCAATCCAGGGATGCACTCACATCTATAAAAAAGTGTGCACAAGCAGTATTCTTCATGCTCTCTCACATGTTTGAAAAATGTCAAGTGAGGAGCATGGTGTGCAGAGGCCAACTGAGGCAGGTAAGTGCGAATTACATTTTGAAAAAAACCAAAGATCAGTTCATATTTCCAAAATTTGACTTTTTTATTTTGTCTAATTTTAAAAATGTTGTAGGTGCTGGGAATCCAATTCCACCAACAGAGGAGGAAGAGGCAGGCCCAAGCAGGCCAAGGCCAATAAACCCTCAGTTTTCACGGATAAGGCTTGAGTCATTGGTGACCATGACAATGGATAACCTTGTCCATTCCCCAAGAAATATGGGGGCTGGAGCCAAAGACAGGATTTGGGTGGAGATATCCAGGGCTGTTAATGCTGTGGGGACAACCCACAGAACCATGAAAGTCGTTAAAAAACGGTAAGAAAATGATATTGTGAGTGTACTGAAGTCAAAAGCGAGATCTTATTTTAAAAAACTAACCCTTAAAAAATGCAAAATCACATTGACAGCTGCACGGATTTCAAATACCAGTTGAATAGGAAGCTACGGAGTAGGGTGGACCTTGCTGCGGGGACAGGTGGTGGTCCCATCCCTGAGGAACTGGCCTTGACGAGGTTGGAGACGTTGGCTCAGGGATGTGTGACGGAAGAGGAGATAGTCAGCGTGTCCACTATGGACACTGACATGGCCGACTTCAATGCTCCACATGTGCAAGAAGGTAAATTTTTTTTGGAAGGCAAAAAGTATAAAGCTGAAACGTGTATGCGTTTTTTTTTTGTAATAAATACTAATGTTTTTTTTTTATAATTCCAGACTCAGAGGAGGTAGTGCCTGCTCCTGAGGTCAGGTCTGGGTCCAGCACAGATGGAGACTCTGCAGGGGAGGATCCAAGTACTCCATCTGGGGACCCTGTGGAGTCTACTCCAGGGCCACCATCAGACCGAGCAGTGCCTCTCCTCACCAGGTTGGTCTCCCAAACTCAGGAGAACAGATGTGTTCTTCTTAGGATGAAGACCACTCTGGTGAGGGTGGCGGTGGCCCTGGAGACCATTGCTGGGGCCCTAGATCATTTGGCCAATACCCAGGAGCAGGCAAACCCACCTGCCATGATGGAGCAAGACTCCCTTCCTCCCAGGACCACCACCTCTGGCAGCCCAACAGCCACCCCCGCAAGTATGGAGAGCTCTATGCCTAGGCCAGAGGAAATGCCATCTACCTCTGGCCAGGCCAGTCGGCGTGTTACACGCCAGTCAGCTGTCCGTAGCTTACCTCTTTCTCCGAGCCGGCCCAAATGATGAAAGTAGCCCTGGATATCTCCTCCCTCACCTGTTGTCCAGTCCCCAATGTCTCAAGCTCTTTTTTTTTTTTTATTTAATTATTCTGAATTTTTTTTTTGTTTTTTTAATTTAAATTATATGCAAATGTTGCCCTAACAATTGTTAGTTAAATTGTGCTGAAAGGTGAATTACAAATTTTTTTTTAAAAAAATTAATCCAAAATGTCTATATTTCACTATATCAATGTAAACAAGGTTTAAAAAGTATGTTATCTGAGAAGGCTGCTATGCAAAACACAATGCTAGATGTTTAAAAAACTGTTTAAAAAAAATAAGTTTAAACATTTGTGTTACGAATTCCCTAATGCGCACGCAAGTGAAATCAGTTACAAGGTAATTAGCAGTGTTAAAAGTTACAATGCACCAATCTTAGCTGCTTGGTTTGTGTGGTTCCAATTAGAAACATCGCAAGTAACATCGGATTTACGATTGTACTGTTGTGGCTTACGGACGCTTCTTGCCTACCTTAGCCTGGACGATTATCCTGTTTGTAGAATGACGTTGTCATGCATCCGAAATTCTTGGTCGTACGAAGCAGAAAATTTATGCACTCCCCTAAAATGCCTGGAAACGCTGAAGAATGCCTCCGTTTGCAGACCACCACCCCCGTATACTCCCACAAATGGACTTTCCTATCAATCAACTTTAGCAATCCACTTCCGTGTCGGAAGCCCTACGACCGACAGTATTTTTAATCAGTAGAGCTCGTTCGCACATGCGCACAGCTAGCCATGCGCAGGCACAGAAAGAAAACATCGGATGCGTACGACCATGCGGCCACTACGACCAACTCTGAATGAGGTCCTTAGGCCCTGATTCAGAGCCTGACGCTCTGAAAGAGCGCTCGCTCTGAATCAGGGAGTTTTTTTGTTTTTTTTGGAGCGGCCTCCTGGCCACTCGCATAGCTGTGGGTGACCGGGCTTGCGACGAGACCCTTGTGGTAGGGTCTCATGGCCGCAAGCCCCAGAGAGCTTTTGGCTCAAACAGAGCCGAAAGCTCTCCCACTGACATCACTTGTGATGTCAGTGGGACCACCCCCAAACGGTAGGCGTTCTCATGGGAACGCCTCCGTTTGGTCAGCCACCCCCCCGGTCCACCCACCAAAGGGGGCGAGTTGTCACTCAACATCGACAGCACGCCCCCTTTGGTGCGAGACCCGGAGCGACGGATTACCCGTCTCTAGCCGGGTCTCGCGTATGCGCACGACGGATCCGGCTCCGTCATGCGCATGCGCTGTGGGCCACCATCGACGCGGTTGCGAGCGCTCAGCACTTGCGACTGGGTCTGAATCAGGCCCTTAGAACCAAAAAGACTCATTTCACAACAGTGAGTTCGTTCGAGGTTTCAGTCGGTGAAGACTTTTATCAAGAACGTTCTTGATAAAAGTCTTCACCGACTGAAACCTCGAACGAACTCACTGTTGTGAAACGAGTCTTTTTGGTTCTAAGTCCTGTGAGTGCCACTGCTTATATATAAATATATATATATATATATATATCTGCACTCAGGTCATAACATGGCATATGCTAAATACCCATATAATTGGATTGCTGCACCTCCCCGCTTCCATTTTGCCCGATATCTCCTAGGGTAGAATTTCTGTTAAAATAGAGGAGGGGGCGCACCATAGTACATAAAAGTTTTTTATTAGCAGACATAAAAAATATTCACAAGTTTCATAGTAATGTTCATATCAAATTGCTTAACTCTTTGGGCTGGTTACCACATGGCTTAATACTACATCAGTCGGGGCAAGCTGCTTCCACCACAATCTCCTCGGACTCTCACACTACGCCGGTCACCTCCAACAGAATTTTGTCCGAGCCCTATGACAAAGTTGGTGATGAAATGCATCAGAGCCAAACCAGTACGTGACTTTGTGACATTGTGGTTGCGAGTTGCTCCAGCATGGAGGAACTTCTCTTGGAGGTGACTTACGTGGTGTGAGAGTACGAACATTACTATGAAGCTTGTGAATATTTTTTACGTCTGCTAATAAAAAACGTATGCGCTATGAAATAAAATATATATATATATATACATAGACACACATTTAACAAATGTACTTATATTGTTATGTATAGGGCTACATTTAAATACCTAAATAACTACACTAAAGTTTTATTTTCATGTGGCTGTTCAAAACATTGTTAGTGCATAATTTCCAGACAGCGTGGCTAAACCCGACGCCTAGACCCCGACAGGACTCCGGACCAATTGTCCAGTGCCGGAGATAAGTATTCATATAGCCGGGGATGGGGGGTTAGCTTTAGGCTTGGGGAAGGAGGGTTAGGTTTAGGCTGCGGGGGAGGGTGGGTTAGGTTTAAGCTCTAACGGGGAGGTTAGGGTTAGGCACTAGGGGGGTAGAGGGGAGTGTTAGAATACTTACCTTAGCAGTCGGGATTTCCTCCACATCAGGCTATCGCTGTCAGGATTTGAACCAGCGGCTACACAGCCACCAGCATTTCAATCCATATATATATATATATATATATATACACAATGTGTCTGTGGTCCTGACGAAAGGGGCATAAATGTTGGCTGACTTGGAATACACCGATATTGATTTATTTAATATTTAAGTCTGAGTGCTGTTTGGTTTGTGGAGATATATATATGTATATATATATATATATATATATGTTAGAAACTAGAACCGGCACTCTAGTGTATAGCATATAAGTTGCCTGGGTGCCCCTCCAAACGAGATGATCTTATAATATAGAAGTAATATCGGATGGCACTCCGGGTCTTGTAGTCAATATAAAAAGTGCTATCACATGCAGTCAGTCAGGACTGACTATGGCCCTCATTCAGAGCCGCTCATTATCAGCAGTACGCTCGTAGCGTTCCGATGTTGTGCAACCACGCATGCGCCGATGTGCGTATGGCTGATTGCGATCTTTTTTTAAGTCGTTAGTCGAATAGCGAACAGGAAGTGACATGTCAAATGTGATTGACAGAACAGGCCGTTTTTGGGCGGTGATGGGGGTGGAGATGGGAAAACGCAGGCGTGTCGAGGCATTTTGTGGGCATCCCTAAATTATTTCATGCGAACGGCAAATGTGATCGGAACGAGTCATACGTCACTGTCTGATCCACTTTCCGTTCAAACTGCTCGCACAGCTTGTGGTCTGGTATACTCTACCACAATGTCGATGGTCTCGTCCCCCTCCCCGTGCCTCTTCGATGTTCCATCGATGTTTCAATTTTAGCAAGAAAAGCAATCAACTTTGATTACAAAACTTGCTTGTAATGTGTTTAGCAACTAGTTTTTTTTTTTGTAGCACAAAACCGTACGCAGGTGAAATACTCAGCTGCTAATTTCAGGATTAGACAATCAATTAGCCTACCATTTTTTTATTTTTATTTTATTTTGTATTTTGGTTTTCTGTTATTGCAACAATATTGTCATCATGTTTGTGTTTTTGCAACATTTTTAATGTTCCCTGAAATTTCACATCCATTTTGTTATGGAAAAGTGTTCCTTTAAACTCCTAAATGGTTTTTAACCCTTTTGAATCTGATTTTTTTTTTGGGGGGGGCCGGGATTACCTAAAAACCATTTTTAGAATAATGTCACAATACAATGGAGAAGATTTTGAATTGTTTTTATTTTTTACACACATTTTTTGATTTTCAAGGGCATTTGCCAGTTTGCAAGTCTGGCTAACGTAAAAAAAATGACATAATTAAATAAAAAACAAGAGTGGCATTTGGCCAAAATAAAATAACACACATTAAAAACAATTCACAAGAAAGGAGAGGGAAGTTTTGGCCCTTAAGGAATATGGGGCAAGCACAGAAGGATTGTGGGAAAATTAGCCAGTGCTGTCATCGCTTTTTGCCCCGTTTGGCTGGGGTAGGGTGGGAGCCTGACCGGGTCCGGGATGTCCTTTGGCTGGCCTCTCCAGAGGCAGATGTTGTGGCCTCTGGACTAGGCAGAGGGCAAGGCACATTTGGAGGGATGGCTGTTGTTGTGCCAGAGGTGGAGGATCCTGATGTTCCGGCAGGAAGGGAGGCCGGCTCCACCATGTGCTGGCAAACAAGCTGCTCCAGGGCATTGGCAATTTGGATGTTGGCCCTGGTATTTTCCGCCAGGGCTTGACCAATAGTCACGTTGGCCGCAGCATTTTGCTCCATGGCCTCCGCCACACGTAGCAGACTGGCGTCCATCCTCAGCAAAATCTCTGTGTGGTGATCCGATTTAAAATTGAGATCCGTGAGGAGGGCCACTGCCTGCGAGGGGGATTGCCCTGGACTGGCTTCTGCAGGGTCCCCAGCCGGATCTACTGCTTCCTCCCCTGCAGAGCCAGCAGAAATTCTGCGGCCAAGGCTCCCCTCTGGAGCAGACTCATCCGCCTGTGTCTCTGTGAGAAAAATGAGAAAAGAGGAACATTACAATCTACATATTGTCACAAACACATTTCTGAGTTGGTAACATAACAACATTTACCTGGGACAACATGAGGAGCCGCAAAGTCTGGCATGTCCGTATCCATGTTGGACACGCCAAACACCTCCTCATACTGCACACACCCCTGTGCCAGCTCTTCCAAGTCATTCAGCTCCAATGACACAGGGGTGGGACCCCAACCTGTCCCCCTTGCATGCCAAGCCCTCTCTGCCAGTTTTTGTTTCAGCTGATATTTATAATCGGTCCATCTGTGGGTGATAAAAAATGCATTATTCCTGCAGTATTTGGGCCTGTAACCACTTATATTAAAAATTTAGTTTTTACGTACCGGTGTTTGACATCCTGGGCTAGACGTTCAAACTCACCCACCCTATTGACAGCACTGGCTATCTCCTCCCACATTTTCCACTTCTGGCTTGAACCCATATTCCGATCTGCCTGTGGCAGGGTGTCAACACACATTTGTACCAAAACCTCCATCTCCTTTCTTGTGAATTGTGGCTGCCTTTTTTTTTGGGTTTCTTTGGTTGGCATACTCGGCCCAGCAGCCTCTTCCATGGCATCCTCCACACCGTTTTTAAAAAACATTTTTTACTTTTAGATGTCCAACTTTCTCTAAATTCGGGTTCTAATTAATCCTTTAATCAGAAAGATACTAGTACTTACCGGGCGCCTCTTGGCCATCGTTTTGCTGGTCTGTAGCCATTTTGATCCAAACAACTTGAATTACACCAGACCGTTTTGGATTTTCCGTGACGTATTTATACATGCGTCCTTATTTTTGGTACGCATCATTGATTGTGCGCTCCTATGATCCGTCCTTAATTTGATCGGGAAAATAAAGACTATTTATGGCTATGGGCGACTCGAGTCGAGGTGGCGGGTGTTGATTGTTGGAGGTATCGTGTGTAGTCGTGGATTGTTGGCGGGATTAGTGGTTGTGAGGCGGATTTTTGGAGGAGGAGTTGGTGATAGTTTTTTTTAGGCTATTTTCCGTTCGTTTTTTTTTCTTGCGGATATTTTGTTTGTTGGTGTTTTTGGAGTAAGTATTATTTACAAGTCCTTTTAAAAATAAGGGATCTACAAACCGAATTTCTCCATTTTTATATTAAATTTAGTTTTTTTCAGTTATTTTTCATAAAATAATGAAAAAATACAAACTTACCAAAAGTCGAACAATAAGTCACAATCCAAAAACCCCATAGAAGTTTTTGGACTGTGACTTATTGTTCGAGTTTTGGTAAGTTTGTATTTTTTCATTATTTTATGAATTTGATGTGTTGGTCTTCGCATATATTTTGAACATTAATGTCTTATTTATATTTTTATCTATCATGTATTAACACTAAATATAGCATAAGTTTTTTGCAAATATATTTCCTTGGTTTTTCCATGTAACAATGCAAACTATTTAGCGCACTAATGTTTCTTTATTCTCCATGTAAAAATGCGATCTATTTAGCGCACTAATGTTTCCTTATTCTCCATGCAAAAATACGAACTATTTAGCGCACTAATGTTTCCTTATTCTCCATGTAAAAATGCAAACTATTTAGCGCACTAATGTTTCCTTATTCTCCATGTAAAAATGCGAACTATTTAGCGCATTAATGTTTCCTTATTCTCCATATAAAAATGCGAACTATTTAGCGCACTAATGTTTGTTTGGGTATAAATTTGCCCATTCTTGTTTGTCCTCTCAATGTAGGGTGCATTTTCTAAATAATGTGTGCTCCCCCCTATCTTTTAACGCAATTTTGGATTTTGAAAAGAATCAAATATGGCCCACAAAAAATCTAACCTGAATTTCAATTTTGGAAATGTAGGTTTTTGCACTCATGACAATACCCCGGCATGTAAGCATCTTTGGATTTTTCGCATAAGATAAGTATATTTTTGGCTTTACATTTTCAACAAACATTAACTACCTGGCTTCCCATTTCAGGTTGATGTTGGTCGTATTGTTTTGGCCATGCTTCCGGAACCCGACCAACCTCAACCTCGTCCCAGGCGTAGGCATCGTAGGCGTGCAAGGCCCAAGATATTTAGAACACGTGTCACCCTTTTTGGAATGCCCAATGATGAGGTTTTAAGATGATACCGTCTTCCTCCACAAATCATCATAGACACTCTCTCATTAATAGAGAGTGATCTTGAGCTGCAAATTGACAGTCCTACAGCAATACCACCACAATTAATGGCGGTGTTACATTTCTGTGCCTCAGGATCCTTTCAAGCCACGGTGGGAATAGTGGCCGGAATCTCCCAATCCTTATTTTCAAGGATCCTGAGGGCAGTGATGGAGGCCCTTTTCAAGCACCTCCATCATTTTATTAAAATGCCATTGGATAAGGGTTCCCTTAGTGTGGCGATGGCCAATTTTTACCAAATAGCTGGCTTCCCACACATCATAGGGGTTGTGGATGGTACTCACATACCACTTCAGCCTCCAGCATGGCTGGAGGCCATTTTTAGGAACCAAAAGCACTATCACTCACTGAATGTAATGGTGGTATGTGATGCCTCCCTCCAGATCCTGTCCCTGAATGCAAAATTACCCGGGAGTGCACATGACTCATTCGTCATCCGGCAATCAGGGATTTGGCATAAATTAAACAACCTACAAGCTGGTGATGCGTGGCTTCTGGGTAAGTGGAGACCTTAAGTTAAAACCAATGCAAAGCTTGATACACAGTGATCCTGATTGTTGGTTTTGTTTTTTCACAGGAGACAGTGGCTACCCTTGCACGCCCTGGCTGCTCACTCCTTATTTGGCTCCCACACCAGGGCCACAAAGTGAGTATAATTCCACACTTACAGCCACCAGGCAGGTGGTTGAGTGCTGTATCGGCCTTTTAAAAGGCCGATTCAGATGCCTCCACCGCTCTGGTGGCGAACTCATGTATTTGCCGGCTATGGTTTCGAAAATTGTGGTCCTGTGTGGGATCTTTCACAACATCGCCATAAGGAGTGGTGTCCCAATGCAGCCCGAGGATGCCTTGCCTGAGGATGGCCCCCCCGAGTTTGGTCAGAGGTCAGTATGTGGGGGGGCCATACGCGATGATGTGGTGGCCTGTTATTTCAGGTAATTATTGACAAACATTAACTTAATTGACACAATGTCAACATGTACCATTGTAATGTTCCTTTTTGAAATTAATTTTTTAATTTTAACTTTTCTTGTCTTCCTTTACACACCTCGACAAAACGATGCCTACTACCTGCTCAACTAAATTGTGTACATGTGGCCACATTGGATCTTACTTTGGAAACAATTATTTAATCACCTCATTTGTGGCTTTATGTTGTCCTGCTACTTATTTCATCAGTCCTTGATTGTTGAATTTTTTGTTGGATTTTGGTGTTGGGGTTTTTGGGGATTGTCTTTTCACTGTGTGAATTGCTTGACACAATTCACTTTCTGTATGTGTTTGGTGTGTGTTATTTTTTTGTTTGCCATTAAAAAGACTGTTTTTCACTAAATTCTAGTCACGTGTAACCTGGCACAAAAAAGGCCAACTTTCGTAATGCCTAATCCTGTAATGTCTGAAATGTTTCCGTTGTTGAACCTGCTTTTTGGCTTATCCAAAACCTCAAAGGTATTATGTTGAATCAGTAGGTTTAAAAAACTAGGCTTAAGCTGTTTTTAGGAAAAAAAAACATTACCCACCCAAAGAAAAACAAGAAAATGTTTGATTTGGTAATAACCTATTGGTATGTTGAGGTGTTTAATGTGGCAGCTTACATACTTCCTAGGGCTTTGTACAATCTAATTTACCTTACTTTAAAGAACATAATCAAATAGTGGACTTATGGAAGGCTAAACAATGTAATTGTTTCAGACAAGGAATGAGACTCATTAAAATACAATGAAATTTTATTTCCAAACAATAATTTTGCCAAAAAAAACATGGAAAACAAAAAATTAGCACCGAAGGGCCGCCGCCATGTGGTCAAGGACCACTAACATGGCAATCATGTGGCCACGCAAGGATACAATGCATCTGCCTCTGGTCCTCTGTTGGAAAAAACAGAGAAAAAAACAAAAACCTTACATTAGAAGTTTAAAAAACCAATTCCGCCCAAATAAAAAGTATAAACAAAGATCCAGTTGTGCTGAAAAAAACAAAGTAATGGAAAATGCAAAGATGGCAGAAATACTAAATTACAAATGAACACACAAAAAGGCAACCACAAACAATAAGAAGTAGCCTTGTTAGGGTAAACAATAACTACCCAAGTATGAGTGTTTGGGCATGTGTGATATGTATCATGGCTAAAAAAACAATACATTGTCTATCAAAATAAAAAGGTCAACACGACAAATGGTAAAATTTATAACAGGGAAACCTACAAGTCATCGGGATTTGGGGGTTTGTAGGCCCAACATTCTCCTCTTCCTCGGAGGTGGGACAGTGACGTAGGCTCCATGGAGGGGAGATCTGTGAGCAGGTTGATGGCGATGAAAAGCACCGGGGGGGAGGGGAGGGTGAAGAAAAGAGAAGGGGGGGAGTGGAGTCGGGAATTTGTGGGGGGCTCCAAATTCCAGAGGGAGGTGCCTCAGGAAGTGGCCGGTCAGGGGTGGAGGGGGAATTGGGAACAAATTGAGGAGTGTCTGCTGTGCTGGGCGTTGGACTGAGGGCCCGAGCCCGGCGTCTGTGCCTGCAGCGATGGCGGATTCTGCGTTCAGCCCCTAAATGAGTAGCAGAAAATGTTTTTATTTATTTTTGGGGTGGGGGGTTGGGCCAAAAATTAACAACTACACAAATGTTAGAACATTTTAAAAATTGAAAACATGCACACGCAGGCCTTTCCAAAAAATCACAACAGGGCTAGACTGAAAACATGTACTCGCAGGCCTTTCCAAAAAATCACAACAGGGCTAGACTGAAAACATGCACATGCAGGCCTTTCAAGAAAATAACAACAGGGTGAGAATGAAAACATGCACACGCACGCCTTTCAAGAAAATAACAACAGGGCGAGAATGAAAACATGCACACGTAGGCCTTTCAAAAAAAAAACAACAGGCCTAGACTGAAAACATGCACACGCAGATAGGGCCACAAAAAATAAAGGAAAACAAGCAAATACTTACTTTCAGCTATCCTCTGTCTAAAACTGGCCAGCAAGCGTGGCGTGCGGCGGCGCAGATCCGACCACCTGCGCTCGAGCTGCCCGATCTGTCGGCGTGAGCCGAAGGAGCGCAGGCGGCGGCGAACCTCCGCATAGGCGGATCGCTTCTGGCGGTTTCTGATGGGGGGAGGCTGGCTGGTGATCTGCCGGTCCATCACCTCTGTAAGGACCAAAAGCTCCCGCCTGGTAAACGCGGAGGCTCTCATGATGGCAATGGTTGGTTTTTAAAAAAACTGTTTTAATAAAGGCCAGAGAAAAAATTTGATTGGCTAATGTAGTTGGTAAATTAACAGGAACCATTCTATTGGTTAGTGTATGAGTCATGTGTCCTCCAGGCTAAAAAATATAATGTGAGTTATGATAGGCTTGATGCTGTGACATTCGTAAGGTAATTTAAATAAAGAAATTAAAAAAGTAAAATATGCCTATCATAAACACAGGAAAACAAGAGGATCATTGGTTCAAACATGTATTTTTTAGAAAGTTACACATTGTTGAAACCGTACGTATTCTGCGGGAAAAATGACACACGGACAAGATTAAAGTTTATTGAAAATGAAAAAAAAAACGGATTGCACTACACTGTGGGGCCCAAGGGACTCTGGCGGCTGGTGTAGCAGCGCTGTTGGCTGCAGGGGCTATGGGCCCCTGCACGACAGTGGACCCCGGTGCAAGCCACCAGCTGCACTGCCGCTAGTACCACCACTGCTCTTCAGGCCACTTCCTAGCCAGGAATGCCCATGGTATTTCCCAGCTGTTTCTAATTCTTTCGTCTGAATACTCCGCAGTGTATGGAGCTGCCACTCAAATAATTGCTCAAACATCTGCCCTCTCAATCAGGCCCTATATGTGCAACTTGCGGTCAACCTGCATTCCAAGAGTGGACAAACGCATTTAGCATACAGTTTATCTCAATGCTATTTCATACATGAAATCAGAGTGCCCCAGGATTAGGTGACATGATTTTGGATACAGTAGTTTGGGATAGTAGCAAAATATAACCACCGTGTGATACAAAAATAATACTAATTGCTTTTGATAGATGGGATCAGTTGAATCAAACCTCAAGCTTCTAACACAAAAGTTCCTCAGACAAACATTGTATTAAATACAAACTGTAAAGTAAAATGTAATGGTCATTCAATTACAGGACCTTCAGCAGACTTTATATGTGTATGTGTAGTCAGGAAAGAGACAGAGAAACTTGATTCCATTCATTAAGCCAAAATTCCCAAAGGGTTTATACAGTACATAAACCATTTAACAGAATCCTGCTTCTAGTTTTTGACCACTGACAAAGACCAGACTTTATTAAAGCATCATTAACTGTCTATTTACAGACTGCTCTCCACAAAATATAATTTCCAAATACATTCCTAAATGAGAATATGAAGATTCCTATATTATAGCAATGATGATCCAATTAAGAATAATAATGTCAAATACATTATACATTTTGAACATCCAGTATATAATTTTATTAATACAAATTTTTAAAGCTAATTTCTATGTACAATGCTGAACTATGTTTTTGCTCTGTAAGTGAAAAATGACACAGGGATAAATTTACTATGCAGCAATTTTCATAGCTGCTGCATCTTCAACGATGGATTGAAAGGGGCAATTATATTTATTATGAAACACACCCGGTTTTGCGTTGAATATAATTGATCCTTTTAAATCCATAATCTAAAAGTGCTGAAGACATAGCGGTTGTGCCAAGCGCCACATAGATAATCCCTTTGTAGAACAATGTAATTTTAAAATAAAAACACAAAATTATTGAGTTCTTGGGGTAAACTTACTACTTGCCTACACTCCCGGAAGTTGCGGGAGGCTCATAATCTTTTGGGTAGCCCCCTGCACCCACGTAAGTATAGGCAGATCTCCCGCATCCTGCCCACTTCCTGGTAAAGAGGACAAGATGGTGAGATTTAATGGGAAACTTGCGGGTCCGCAAGGAGGGGGCAAGGCTAAATGGCGCGATTGGCGCCTAATTACATCAACAGTCTGGCCCCGCCCCCTGAACCGGGCTGCTCCCGGAAAGGATTATTACAATGTCGGTAAGTATGCTCTATTATTATATTATTATCATTACATCTACACTCACATTCTGCAAGCAAGAACAAGCTTAGAGGGGATGCTGACGGTCTAAATGCCGATCGTCGGCATCCCGATGGTCTAATCCCAGCAAGTGTCTAATGACCGGCGGCGAAATCCCGACGCCTGTCATTAGACCTATGCTGGGAGCCCGACATCCAACTTACTTATCGAAGATAGGCCGGGCGCCGGGCGCGGACAGCCGTGGGGGGGGAGGGTTAGTTTAGGGGCTCCCGGGGGGCACTTAAGGTGCCCACACACATACCGATATACTTAACTGTACAATCCGACGATATGTCCGATTTCCCTTGAAATTCTCCCCGGCAGCTCAGCACACGATCAGCACACGATATGCACATGATATGCTGTGCAATCTTTATCCGATCTCCTGCAGCCAGACTTTTTTATAGTGCATTGTGTCCTAGATTGTCAGATCTGCCGTACTGCACGGCAGACCTGACAATGTGCGATGTGCGACCTGTGGGGACGCGCATCGCATCATGATTGTGAGTGGGGACTCACGATTTGGGCATTTTTTACCCGATCTGTCGTTCCAATGTGTGTGGGTACCTTTAAGGTTAGGCATCCCCCTGGGAGGTTAGGGTTTGGCTAGGGGAAGGGGGGTTTAGGCCCCCCTGGGGGGAGGTTAGGGTTAGGCACCCCCCGGGAGACTTAGGGTTAGGCTGCAGGGAAGGGGGGTTTAGGTTTAGGCACTTAGAGGGGTGTTAAGGTTAGGAACTTGGGGGGGTGGAGGTTAGGGTTATGCACCCCCTAAGGGAGGGTTAGGGTTAGAGGGGGAGGTTATGTTAGTAAATAGAAAAAATACTCACCTGTCGGGATCTTCACTGTCGGGCTTCCGCTGTTGGGATGCGGCCGGCGGTAAATCATACTGATTCCGCTTAGAGACTACAGTCATTTGAACTACTGTAACATCATCGATCTGACTGTAATGCGGACTTACTTTAATGCTGACATCAGGACAATTACTTTAAGTTTTGTTACATCTCCAAAATTGTTCCTTCAATGCTGTGCCTTGAAGCAATCAATGTTTTTTTGTTTAATAAAAATGGCAATTGTGATGAAAGGATAAATAACAAGCAGTGATTTGAACTTCTAATACTTTATATATATCCAGTGCATGTATGCACAAGAACAAATATACTTCAGATCATAATACAGATATGAGCATATTTGAAATATTGTATTGTACCGATAAAAGCGAGAAAGTCAACATAGATTTATGACACTTTTGCTATTTGGACTGTATTACTGTTTTTGTATGCATGTTTATTTTAGGGGTGTGCACCGTCCACTTTTCGTGTTTTGTGTTTTGGATCTGGATCTTACTTCATGTTTTGGATCTGGATTGGTTTTGCCAAAACCACCCTTCAGTGTTTTGGGTTCTGGGTTTTGTGTTTTGGATCTGTATTTTTTTTTTAAAAAGCATAAAAACAGCTAAAATCACAGAATATGTTGATTTTTCTGCTCCTATGCTATTATTAACCTTAAAAACCTTAATTTCCACTCATTTCCAGTCTATTCTGAACACCTCACACCTCACAATAGTGTTTTTATGTCCAAAAGGTTGCACCGAGGTAGATGGATGACTATGCTAAGCGACACGAGTGGGCGGCACAAACACGTGGCCCATCTAGGAGTGACACTGCAGTGGCAGACAGGATGGCAGTTTGAAAAACTAGGCCCCAAACAGTACATAATGCGAAGAAAAAAAAGAGGTGCAAGATGGAATTGTCCTTGGGCCCTCCCACCCACCTTTATGTTGTATAAACAGGACATGCACACTTTAACAAACCAATCATTTCAGCGCCAGGGTCTGCCACACGACTGTGGCTGAAATGATTGGTTCGTTTGGGCCCCCACAAAACAAGCTGGCAATTAATCTGTTCCTGCACAAACTGGCTCTACGGAGGCAAGATGTCGTCCTCATCCTCCTCATTCACTGATTCCTCACCCTCTTCAGTGTTGTGTACATCCTCATCCTCACAGAGTATTAATTCGTCCCCACTGGAATCCACCACCACAGGTCCCTCTGTACGTTCTGGAGGCTGGTCTCCCTGGAAGAGTTGATAATTCATTTTTAGGAACATCATCTTCTCCACATTTTGTGGAAGCAACCTCCTACGCCTTTTGCTGACAAGGTTCCCGGCTGCACTAAACACTCTTTCGGAGTGCACACTGGAGGGGGGGCAACTCAGCTAAAATAGAGCCAGTTTGGACAGGGGCCTCCAAATTGCCTCTTTTTCCTGCCAGTACATGTACGGACTGTCTGACATGCCTACTTGGATGCTATCACCGATGTAATCCTTTAACAGACAGACGCACGCTTGTCGCTGCTGCTTTGAGGATGCAGGTGCGGCTACAGCCCACACTATTCACAAAGAAAAAAAAAGAAGAATTTTTTTATTTTTTGTGGAGTGCACTTTGAGGGTTACACCACCCTTTAACAGATAGACGCACGCTTGTCACTTCTGCTTTGAGGATGCAGGTGCGGCTACAGCCCACACATTCCACAAAGACAGAAAAAAAAAGAAGAATTTTTTTATTTTTTGTGGAGCACACTTTGAGGGTTACACCACCTTTTAACAGACAGACGCACGCTTGTCGCTGCTGCTTTAAGGATGCAGGTGCAGCTACAGTCCACACATTTCACAAAGACAGAAAAAAAAGGAAATTTTTTTTTATTGTTTGTGGAGCGCACTTTGAGGGTTACACCACCCTTTAACAGACAGACGCACGCCTATCACTGCTGCTTTAAGGATACAGGTGCGGCTAGAGCCCACACATTTCACAAAGACAGAAAAAAAAGAAGAATTTTTTTATTGTTTGTGGAGCGCACTTTGAGGGTTACACCACCCTTTAACAGACAGACGCACGCTTGTCGCTGCTGCTTTAAGGATGCAGGTGCGGCTACAGCCCACACATTTCACAAAGACAGAAAAAAAAGAAGAATTTTTTTATTGTTTGTGGAGCGCACTTTGAGGGTTACACCACCCTTTAACAGACAGAAGCACGCTTGTCGCTGCTGCTTTGAGGATGCAGGTGGAATCTAGATGGGATTTGGAACCGGGGACACACTACCTCCATCAATTGTCTAAATCCCACTGCACTAATGGCGGATACCGGATGCACGTCTAACACCAACGTAGCAGTCAAGGCCTCAGTTATACGTTTTGCTTCAGGATGACTGCTTTCGTACTTCATCCTCCTCGCTAAGGACTGTTGGAGGGTCAATTGTTTAGTAAAAGTAGTTGTGTTCCTACTTCCTCTCTGGGATGATGAACAACTCCTAGCAGCAGCAACAGCACTAGGAGGAAGTGGTTCTTCACTGTCCACAGCCGAGTGTGAAAATGGCGCCAACGCGGGTACCTTATATAGGATCCAAAACCCGTGAGAACCGGAAGTCGGGATGATGACGTTTTGCCTCGATTTTAGATCCGAGTCAGGCGGGAAAAGTCGAGCCTGACTCGGATCGGCCTCGGATCGGGGGGGCTCGTGAGGGGTTTCGGATTTCAGAAATCCGAACCCACTCACCCCTAGTTTATTTATTTGTATTTTTATAATATATTTATAAAGTGCATCAAATTTAAATAGTACTTGTCATTCATATCAGTCCCTGCCCCATTGGAGATTACAGTCTAAATTCCCTAACATACTAGTGGACAAATACATATACTGTACAGTACAGATAATTTTTGTAAGAAACAATTAACAATTAACAAACCAGTATGTATTGTGGGTGTAGGAGGAAACAGAACACCCAAAGAAAACCCACACAAACACCGCTAGAACATACAGATGGGACCCTCATGGTCTCAGTGCTGTGAGGCAGTAATGCGACTACTGTGCTACAGTGCTGCAGATAGAGCAAAGTTGCTTTATTTACACTGCCACGATCATCTACTGTGTCATCTACCTCAAGCCACAAAGCATTAGCATGAAACTGTATGTTTGTGGGTAGAACTGGTGTGATACAATCTGGCATATTTTCTTTATGCCAAGAAGTTCATGGTATTTACATTAGTTTAGTAATTTAACTTTGTTATTAAGTAGGGAACCTGGTTTGGAATGGGATTGAAATGCCAGCGGCAGTTTAGCCGCTGGTTCAAATCCCGACAGTGGTTGTCTGTCAGGATCAAGATCCCGACAGGGGCAGGTAAGTACCCTAACCTCCCCTGTCCCCCCCAACCCTCCCTAATACCACTTTCAAACAGAGAAAAGAACCCGGTAATTTTCCGGCTCTAGCCGGGTCGACCCGGGTTTTTTTTCTGTCCGAAAGGGTCAACACGAGACCTAATTCCCGGTACTTTGACCCAGGGATTTACCTGGGTTTTTCCAGGGTCTTACATGGGTTGGTGGCTGTCTGAAAGGTGCCGACCTGGGTTTTTCTACTCCGGGCATAGTAAGCAGCGCTTATTGGCTGAGATGGCGGTGCACGGGCTGCACTTTTAATGACCTCATCTCTGTGTGCCATAAAAGCAGTCCATTAATTATGACACACTGTATATTGCAGGGATAATCTGTGTTCTGTGTGAAAGGGGTCGACCCGGGAATTTCCCGGGAATTATGTGCTGTGTGAAAGGGGGTTAGGAGAAAATTCGCTGGTCCTTCCAGGGTTGAAAGATATGGGAAAAACCCAGGTTTTAGGGATTTTTCTGTCTGAAAGTGGTATTAGTAATACCTAACCCTAACCTACCTCCGGGGGTGCCTAATCCTAACTCCCCCTTACCGCTCACTAGACCTAACCCTCACAGGGGGGGTACCTAACCCTAAACTCTCCCTGGGGGTGCCTAACCCTCTCCCTCCCTCCTAGGGGTGCCTAACCTTAATCTGCCCCCCAAAACCTAACCCTGTTACACTCCCTAATCCTAATGCTCCCCCCAGCAGCTAACGCTAGGGCGCCCCGGACTTACCTTCATTCGGGCTGGCGTCCTCGGCGTTCCGGAGACGGGATTATGATAGGCATTGGTATTTCAACACCTATCATAAATCCCTAGCTGGCATTCTGCTGTCGGTATTGTGACTACATCCCCCTGGTTTCTATGTCATACGGGAAGCAATTTAGCTGTGAGAATGATGCACCACTTCCAATATGGCAAAGGACAGTAGTTTTCCATTCATTAGTAGGTGGCACTATAGGGATTTATATTACCCATAAAAAAGTGATTATCTTACATGTGTCTTAGCTCACATCTTACATATAATTTGTATTGTTTTGACTCAATGTATGACCTTTAACAGTGATTTTCAAAATATTTATTCTGTACTAAAAATATAATTTAAAGTTCACGTACATCATTGGTTGGTGTACCTAGCATGATAGGGTTAAGAAAAAGAATGCTGAACCCTCAGGGTTAAGTACAGGGAGTGTTTTGTACTGTAGAAAAGAATTTCTAGCACTGGCGCACATTCAAATTTCTATGTGTTTAACAATCTAAATGTCTACTACTATGCACCCTCCCTAAGTCCCTCCTTAAGTCATGCAGAAAGGAAACAGAGTAAGTTGACTTATTGATCTGGGCGTTTGTGTACATGCCTGCAAAATAGTTGAACATTGTACTATTTGGCCATGGTTAAAAAGCACTACTTTATCAACTAAATACCAATGGAAAAAATTACGAATGTAAAGTTCAGATTCCAGACGTGCAAATACTGTAATTGTCATTCAATTCATCACAAAAGACTGAAGTTGGTCCCCTCAGAATATTGTGTATCATGACGCTCACGTTAGGGGAGATGTGTCAGTTTTCGCAAATAAATTATGATACATCTCTCCCCTATGTGCCTGCATAGCAGCATTTTAGATTGCTAGTATGCAAAATTACTTACCTGCTTGGACAGCTCTTCCGATATAGGGCTGTCGCGGCGATATGTAGTCTTCTGGATTTATGACTCATGGGTCCAAATGCCCATATGTGGTGATTGGCCTGCACATGCACAATGGAGAAATTAACAATTAAAAAACCTATTGGCTTCAAGAGCCAATTCCATTTATTGATGGCATTGGCTAGCCGGCACAAGCTTCGGAACGTTATGCATTCAGGGCTTGTTGCATGGTGGCACATTGCAACCCCAATGGACACTGGGCCTGATTCAGCAAGGATTGCTATTATGCTAATATGCATGCAACACAGTTGCTAATATCAGTGGTGATATGTAAATGATTGCATTCGTATTGCGATCGCAGCCTAATATAAGGACGCCCACTTCCCCTTATTGACATCCGTATACTTTGGCAACATAGCGAAACAATCAGTAACATCAAGTAACATCGGACCAGACAAATAATTAAGGCAGCTCAGCCTTCACTCAGGAACTGCTAACTGTAGCGCACGCTATGAGTACACAAGCTGCGTATGGTATTGCAGTGGATAATTTATGCACGCCCATTCAACGGCGTTGAGATGCACTGGCATGCCTGTGTTTGCCCAACCACCCCCCAGTCACCACCCACAAACGCACTTCCTGACAATCACTTTGCGATGGGTCTGCGTAGCAGCTGCGATTGCAATTCAATTGTAGCGGCTGGTTCGCGCATGCCCCCTTAGGGGTGAGATTTTTGCAGTGCCCAGTAGCGGCGCAGCACGTTGAGTGGGGGGGTGCTGTGAGCCCTCAGCTTGGCGCATAGCCAGTGGGGGGTGCGATCAGTGTGATCGCTCCCCACGCAGGCATAGCAGACTGCTGCGGTTGCTGCTTAGCAGCCGCGAGCAGTCTTCTAGTGCAGCCCAGCACACAGCATCGCATGCATGCGCAGAACGCAACAAGCGGCCGATTGCTTGCATATAAGCAACTACGATCCTTGCTGAATCAGGCCCCCTGTTGTGTAGATATTGGAGATAACTGCTGCAGACCTTTTTAATACATATGGTTATCTATATAAATCTCCAAAAAATGGCAGTTTGATACATTCGGTGCCTAATCTCCATAACTAAATGGCTCCTCCACTAACTAAAAATGCATCTGGATATGCCAGGGAGTGGAAAGGTCTGAAGATGTGCAGTGTGCAAAAGTGTAAATGGCACTTTTGAACTCCAACCTCCTTAGAAAAAGCAATTCCATTACATTGAACCTTTACTAAAACACTGCTTGGTTTAGCATCATATATCCTCTACAGTATATCTAGCTTTAGTATTCTGTAGATGCACTATTATGTGTAATCTCTTCAATGTACATACCTCCCAACATGACCCTCTCCAGGAGGGACACAATGCTCTGGCCCTGGACTTCCCTGGTAAGAGGTGGGGCTGCAGCGCAGTTCAAAAGTCAAATAGGGGAGTCACACCAACTGTCATTTCACACGCTGCCAAACATCACTGGCTGGGACTCACTGGCAGTTGGTGTGACTCCCCTATTTGAATTTTGGACTGTATTGCAGCCTCACCTCTGGAGCCACCACCAATCAAAAAATTACCAGGGAAGCCCAGGACCAGAGCATTGTGTCCCTCCTGGAGAGGGTCATTTTGGGAGGTATGCATGCATCATATAACCTACTGTATGTTGAGCGCCCAAGTTGTCTGCCTCTTCTGATATCTTGTGGGTAGGATGAACAATTCTTGGAACTGATGACCTAAAATGGCTGCCTCACTTCTATACTATGGGCCTGATTCAGATTTCTATTCCGGTGTTTATGGAGATGAACGATTATCAGTAAACCGCACATGCGTCTATGTCACAATGCACATGCATCAAGGACTATTACCATAGTCACTCGCAGTGACTATTTATACACAGTGTGATCGACAGTCAGGGAGCGTTTGGGGGAGGTAACAGGGAGTAACAGGCAGGCGCCCTGACAGCCACACCAGGCCCAGATGTAGGTGGCGTGGCCTAACCGTGAGAGTCGTTGCCATGTCCCCTTAGGGGGGGATTTTTTAATGCCCAGAAGTAGAAGCGCTCTCTGGGTAGGGGGTGCTGTGAGCCCCTTAGCCTGGTGCATAGCCAGTGGCGGGCGCGATTAGTGTGATCGCCTCCCCCACAGGCATAGGAGACTGCTGTGTCTGCTACTTAGCAGCTGCGAGCAGTCTCCCAGTGCAGCCCAGCACACAGCAGCGTGTGGTGGGCTGCTGTGATGTAAGAGGGGGGGGGTGCCAGCCCCAGGCCCCTGCAGCATGCCCAGGCCCAGGTAAATAGTGCCCGCCCCCTCTCTCAGCACATTGTAACCGTGTCAGGGGCATGTCTCGCCCTGTGTCTGTGATCCTATACACAAGGATCTCAGGGCCTAATTCAGAGCTGCTCTGAATCAGGGCGTGTTTTTATTTTTTCTCCTGGCCGCTTGCAAAGCTGTGGGTGACCACAAACAGCTTGTGGGAGTGGCCTGGAGTCCATCGTGATTATCGCGACCATCGGGCTTGCGACGAGCCCGAGTGGACTTCCTGCTCTAATAGAGCAGGAAGTCCACTACTGACATCAATAGTGATGTCAGTAGGGTTGCCCACAAATGCCAGGCATTCCTAAGGGAATGCCTGCGTTTGTGCAGCCACCCCCCTTCCCGCCAACGAAACGGGGCGAGCTGTCACTCACCATCGACAGCCGCCCCATCTTGTAGCGAGACCCGTAGCGACTGAACTTCAGTCGCAGGACGGGTCTCGCGCATGCGCACGCCAGAGGTGGTGATTGCGCAGTGGGGGATCATCGATCCGCTTGCGAGCACTGTGCATTTGCGAGCAGGTCTGAATCAGGCCCTCAATTCCCAATGCGATTCTGCGGGACCATAGACTCACTCAGGACTGCAACAACTGAATAATCTGCGACCGGTGCTCCGTCTTTATACTCAGATGCTGCAACATTTTACGCAGATGTTGGGATTTGCGAAGCCACAGGAGGATGTCTCAATACATTCCCGTCTGCCAAATTTGCTTATTTTCACATAGCAGCTGCGTACAAATTCCCAGCTGCAGCGGCATTAGTGTACAGCTCTGAATGAGGCCCTATATTCAAGGGTCCTGTATGTTCTGCAAATGTAAGCCTCTGTAGTTATATCTATATGGACTTTTTATATATATCATTTTTGCACATGTTAAGTGCCTTAAGGAGCATCCTGTTAGAGAAAAGTGCTATATACAGTATATATAAATTAAAATTATTAATATCATTATTAGAGATGTGCGCCGACCCCCATATTTTGGTTTTGGATCTGGATTCATCATCATATTTTGGTTTTAGTTTATCAAAACCACCCTCATGTGTTTTGGTTTTGAATCTGTATTTGAAAAAAACAATAAAAACAATTAAACAGCTAAAGTAACGTAATTTTGACCTGTTAGCATGCAATCCAATGTCACGTCTGAGGGTTGGTTTGGTCTGGGACAGGCATGGGTGGCTTGGGAAGTGTGAATAAACCTGGGTGGCTTGAGCCAGGACTTTCTCATGTATTGCTGCGAGGAGGTAGAGGAGCTGCAGAGGATTATGGGCCCGAAGGCGAGAATAAGAATCGAATGTCTTATTAAACCACAGGTTGGAATGAAAACTAGACATGATAATACTGAATGAATGAGCAGAATCGGATTGAGACCGATGATGCTGGATTGAGAGCTGGATCGGTTTGAGACCGATGTTGATGATTTCAAGAACTGGATGGATTTGAATCTGATGTTGAAGAATTGATTAACTTGATCGGTTCGAGAGCGATGTTGAAAAATTTAAGAACTTAATTGATATGAGGCCGATATTAATGAATTGATTAACTTGATCAGTTGGGACTGATGTTGATGAATTGAGGAACTTAATTAATATGAGTCCAATTTTGATTAATTAATGAACTTAATTGATATGAGTCCAATGTTGGAAGCCTTGGATGAGACCGATGGTTGGAGGTATTGGCTGTCACCGATGGTGGCTGTAAGAACAAGTATCAGTGGTAAAAACCAGACTGGTGTGCAAGATGGTATAGGAGACTTGTTTACCAAATATAGCTACTGGATATAACGGACTGGGGGCCTGATTCAGCATGGAACACAGTTGCTCATATGTACACAATCTGTTGATTTTATTCGCAGTGCGCATGCGTATGACTCGCAGTGTGAATGCGTGAACTAGCAATTGCAATAAGAACTGCGGTGACAGAGGCTATGCAGACACAGGGCAGAGTGAATGACAGGAAGTGCTGTTTGGGGGTGGTGATAGAGAGTGGTCGACCGAATGCAGGCGTGCCAGTGCGATCGGAAGGCAATGCAGGGGCATACGTATATTGGGCACTGCAATCGCATAGGCAGCGTGAGGCCTCATAGCGTGCAGGGAATTTAGCAATTCCAGCATGGCCAGACTTCAATTGAAATGGTAGAGATGCCACAAAAGCGAATTACTGCTCATCCACCTGGTAAGACATTTGCATGGTGTACATAAATACATATAAAAATTGTAGCTTTCTGCTTACAATCAAAACTCATACAGTCTGATACGCAGCCATTTTTGTGTAGTCAGCCAGTGACAAAGCATCATGGTGTATCTACGTATGTGATATGAAAATACAGCCAGTGCCATCATGAGAGCCGCATGCTTCAGCCGACGAGAACTTTGTGTTCTCACTAATGTTATGGACCGCAGGTTGAGGCATGCAGCACCATATGTGTCTACCTGCACAAAGGTGCAGGCGCACCACAAGGTGCATAGGGACCTCCGGCGCTTTGGATGCAGGTGCACAGTTGTGCAATTAGAGCGCTGGTGGTCGGACCTGAGACGCCGACAGATTGATGTCCTGGCCCTGTTGCGGGCTTTCAATGCGCGGAGTAAGTATGCTTAAATATGTGTATGCATGTAAGTGTACGTTGTGTATGCATATTTCCATGTTTAATCAAAAATCATATCGCCATCCCCTCCACACTCTTCCTCCCCTGACCAACCCCATTCCCCTATCCACTACCTCTCCCCTGTTCAATCCCATTCCCCTAGCCACTCCCTCTCCGCTGTCCAACCCCATTCCCCTGCCGAATCTCCTTCATCGCGGGAGTCCTGCTATGCCACATCCTCAACCCTGGGGCCAGGGCCGTAGGGAGGGTGGTGCAGCCGCTGCCTCTGCACAGGGTGGAAGCCTCCAGGGTCACCGGCCACACACTTCCAGAGGCCTTCAGGAAGAGACCTCCTGCAGTGGAGCGCGGCACAGCAAGAACTCCGGCGAAGGCTCCTGCCCGCCCGCCACCCCCTGGATGAAAGGTAAGCGCTCAGGGGGAGGAGGGGAGCGGGGTGGAAGCGAGTGGGGCGGCAGTGCTGAACAGGGTGCACTACCGTCCAGATACGGCGCTGCCCGGGCAAAGTGGTATATTGGAGCCTGGTGGGGAGATTTCGCATGTTGAGCAAGGTATATTATAAAGCACACATAAAGGATCTTAGATGTGGAAGTAATTGTATTATTTACTACATTTACATTGTTAAACCGGCAATTCGTTGAATGGGTTCCAAGCAGGCCACTACAAGGCCGCTAGTCACTCATGCTGCAGTTTGGGTGGTTTGGAAGGGAGAATGCAGGAACCATTCTGCACATGTGATTAACGCATATAACATATCCTGAGAGAAACATTCTTCTCAGAATTGAGGTATTAGTATTTTGTCTAGTCATAATTTCATTGTAAGGGTCACATTTATCATCTAGTCACAAACATTCTTAACAATTGATGATAATTGTTGTGTATGTGATTGGTGCTCCAGTTAATCAGCTAGCAACTTTTTTATTTATATGCAACATTTATGTAAATCACAAAGTTGCATGCATGCAGGCAGAGCCGTAACTAGACTTTTTGGTGCCCTGTGCCAGAAAGAGCATTGGAGCCCCCTCATTTTTCAGGGACATAATACACCCAAAAAAGGGCCATGGCTTCATGGGGAAGGGCCAGGGAAGAGATAGGAGAGGCCAGTAGATGCTGGGGATGAAATAAGAGGAAGATACAATGAATGATAATAACCAGAAATTTGACAGGCCCAAACAGCGCCCCCTGGCCTGTGGTGCCCTGTGCGATGGCACCGGCTGCACTACCCTAGCTACGGCCCTGCATGCAGGTTCAAGGGCCAATGTCACTGACACCATGTGGGAGGGCACATCATCCACAGCATAGCTGGTACACACTGGCTTATGGAGATGAATGGTTAATTTATGTGATTGTTTGCATTGGAATAAAAAGGGTGCAAATATGCAGATGTCCTTTTTGTAATAAAAATTTTAGATACAGAACGTCAAAGGCATGAGAGGGATTCAGAAGGAAGTTGTTGAAATTAAAAATTGCATCCACAGAATTTTTGGGTCTCTGGACCATATATTAAATGTGTTATAGATTTTTTTGATTGATTGATTGACAAGTTTAAGTTTAAAAATAAAAATGACTTTTGCTTTGCATATACAATGTGTTGTGTAATAAATATTATACATTAGTTTATTAAAGTTTAGAATTGATATATATATATATATATACAGTCAGGTGCATAAATATTGGGACTGACAACATTTTCATATTTTGGCCTCTATTCACCACCACAATGGCTTTGAAATGAAACAAACACGATGTGCTTTAACTGCAGACTTTCAGATTTAATTTGAGGGTAATTACATCCAAATCCGGTGAACGGTGTAGGAATTACAACGGTTTCTATATGTGCCTCCCACTCCCACTTTTTAAGGGGCCAAAAGTAATGGGACAAACCAATCATTGTCCATCTGCACTGTGAAGCACCGTCCAATGAGTTCTGAAGCATTTGACTGAATATGAGCATATAATATTGCCCAAAACACTTCAGAATTCATTCTGCTGCTTTTGTCAGCAGTCACATTATCAATAAATACAAGGGAACCAGTTCCATTGGCAGTCATACATACCCACGCCAGTCTGCAGTTAAAGCACATCTTGTTTGTTTCATTTCAAAGCCATTGTGGGGGTGAATAGAGGCCAAAATATGAAAATTCTGTCAATGTCCCAATACGGTATTTATGCACCTGACTGTATATACAATATATATACATATGTCTATATATATATATATATATATATATATATATATATATATATACCATGCAGTTCTACTAAGATAAGAGGCAGGCGGCACTCTTCCGGACTTATTTAAAGTATGATGTGCATTTATTCAGCCGGCATTTCAAGACCGGTATGGTCTTGTCATCAGGGTGTGAAAAAGAAACAGTGAAGGTGCTTACCTTATATAAGATGCCGGAAAAGGTAATGGTGCAGTTGTGTATTCTCGTGCCTCCGTCTGCCGGGCACCGTGGGACAATGACTAACAGAGTCTGTCATTGGCTTAGTGGGAAAGAGGGCAACGGCACTCAGCTGCAAGACCCCAGAGACAGACCTGGAGAAATAGGAAATACCAAAATCACAAGTATGGATCCACATCCAACAGCGACAGTGATTTCCACATAATAGATTCAGATGATCCTTCCACCTCAAGACAGGTCCCTTAGGGGTAGCCACCAGAGCCCGAGCAGATATTCCTCAACCTTCACCTTCGGAGCTGTACTGTGTATGGAGAATTGTGTTGCTAATTGTTACTTGTGTTCTGTTGATATTTTGGTTACTGTATTTTAATGTAATGTTCTGTGTACGCTTTACTGTATGTATGGCGCTGCGGACCACTTTTGGCGCCCTATAAATAAAATGTAATAATAATAATAATATTCCTCCTGTAAACCAAAAAAAAGTGGGGGGCTAAAACAAAAGGATCAACAAAAACAAACAAGAAAAATACTTAGTTTATAGTCTATCATCTAAACCTCTTTCCAAAACTGAGATAGCCATTTTAAATAAAGGACTATCATCTATTCCAACTAATAAACACAAAGACTTTGATTGGAATATAGAGAACTATAAATTTACAAGACAATCAAGATTAAAAGAATTCTTTCAAAACAAACCTGTAGTGAATTCTGTCCATGTCCTTACCTTCTAACATTGGCCCACCATCAAGCTTTGACCCCCCCTCAACCAATGCATCCACAAGAACTTTTTCTCATCTATTGGATGACTCTGTACACAAATATGATCAAGCACAAAGAAACATATTTCATAATCTAACACCCAAAGAACAGATAGTACTTAAAAACTTATCCAAACGGACAGATATCATTATTCACTCCGCGGACAAAGATGGGGGAGTAGTAGTGCAGGACACATTGGACTACAAGGAGGAATTAGACCATCAACTATCAGACTCTTTGACATATGAGAAACTGCAAGGAGATCTTACGGATATATATATGAGGAGGAATTAGAGAGCACACTTAACAGGATGGAATTAAACAAGCAATTAGACATTAGAACAACTAAAGCACTTCGGACAGATCATCCGAAAGTTCCGCTAATCTATACGGTACCTAAAGTGCATAAAGATCAAAAAAAGCCCCCTGGCAGGCCTATAATCTCGGCCAGGGGTTATTTATTCCAGCCTGTATCCCAGTTTTTGGACTTCCTTATCCAACCATATGTGATGAAACAAAAAACATTTTAAAAGATAATACATCTTTTTTAATTAAATTGAAGGAACTGACCAACATTCCACACAATGCACTCCTATGCACTTTAGACATCAAGAGCCTATATACAGTTATTCCACAGGAAGAAGGCATTAAAACGGAGGAGCGCTTCTTGACGTCCAATTCTTTTAAAGAATGTGATAAGGAGGTTTCCATAGAACTATTAAAACTAACATTGACCCGCAATTATTTTTACTTCAACGGGACGTTCTACAGACAACGCACAGTATCTGCTATGGGTTCTAATGTGGCTCCTAGCTTCACTAATATATTTATGTTTGATCAGGAACAGACATTCTTTTTCTTGGATCCTAACATTAAACAACATATTCTGATGTACACACGCTATATAGACGATTTATTCCTTATCTGGATGGGAGATGAAACCCTTCTCTCCTCTACTATCCATAATATCAATCGGATGGATTCCCCTATTAAGCTTACATTTAATTGCAGCTTTGAAAAAATCTACTTTTTGGATGTACAAGTTATACTCAGAGAGGGGGTAATCTCTACATCAGTGTTTACAAAAGATACGGATTGGAATACATTATTGTTCTCAAATAGCTTCCATCCCCTGCACTAAAGAATAGTCTAGCAAAATCTCAGATGATGAGAGCTGCCCGTATTACCAACACACTGGGTGAGGTTGAGAAAGCGTTGGATTTGATCAGTGAGAAATTCAAACAACGGGGATACAATGAACATATATTGATACAAAAAAAATGGGAAGTATTGCAGATTCCAAGGGAACAACTCCTAACATCCAAATCAAAAGGGACAATGGATAAAAGGATCCCATTTGTCACAGAATATACACTGGCAAGTCCAGTGGTTTCCAAAGCTGCCAAGGCCCTTTGTTCCATCATCAGCATGGACAAAGACATACTGATACTACATGATAAATTGCCCTTAATCAGTTACAAAAGGGGAAGAAATTTAAAGAACATACTTATGAAAACAGACATAACCCCTATGTTTCAGTTACAGACAAGAACAGTTTATAAAAAAACGGGATGTTATAAGTGTACATCCTGTGTTACATGTGGATACCTCGATCCTGGTCCTCATTTCTATCATCCACATACGGAAAAAAATGTTGACATCAGACATGTGTTAACCTGCACCACTAAATACGTTGTATACTTGCTGAAATGTCCGTGTGGATTAAGCTATGTTGGTCAAACGACCAGAATGTTCAAGGAATGTATGACCACACATCGTTCCTCTATTAAATTGGCCCTACAAAGAAGGGAATCTGACCAACCGATGGCACACCATTTTAAGGCAGCTAACCATCAACTATCAAGGCTTCCATATAAAATGATAGATCATGTACCCCCTTTAACATTGGGAGGTGATCGGGCGAACAAATTACTCTGCATGAAGTCTAAATGGATTTCCATTTTGGACACTATCCATCCAAAGGGATTTAATTACAAAGTTACTTGGTTGGCCTTTTTGTCCTAGAATGAGACATTTTTTTTGTCCCTAGACATTCATCTCTCTATATATTTTAGAACTTTCTCCTCTTTTGCTTTTCAGTATATGTCTTCCTGTATATGTACTGATAGAATTTACATGAGTCTGTGGATATAATATCCCTCTAATAGACTTTGGTTCCTTCTCCCCTCAACTGCTGTATGTGGACATATATATTGCTATATTTATTATCTTTTAGTGTTTTATTCACACATGTAATGTTTATTTATGACATGTATTGTTTTTCACCATTGTCTTTTATTGATACACTGTAGCCTTTTGCGCATCCTATTTCCTCCAGCTGCGGGGAGCATCATCTAGGGGTCATGGTTCAGTGTGGACATGGCTGCGTCCTTAGTTACCATCCCAGAGTGCATTGCGGTTGGTCTCTGGTGGATGACGTCATTGTCCATGGCGCCCGGCAGATGGAGGCACGAGAATACACAACTGCACCATTACCTTCTCCGGTATCTTAAATAAGGTAAGCACCTTCACTGTTTCTTTTTCACACCCTGATGACAAGACCATTCCGGTCTTGAAACGTCGGCTGAATAAATGCACATCATACTCTAAATAAGTCCAGACGAGTGCCGCCTGCCTCTTATCTTAGGAGAACTGCATGATATACATAATTTATAGGAAGGCACCGCGGCAACAACCTTCGAGTTATCCAGAGTGCCCATCTACATGTTGCTATATATATATATATATATATATATATATAATCTTTTGTTTGCAGATTACTGGGGTAAAAAAAACTTTAGATTTAGAGCAAAAGTGCAATTTACTATAAATTAGTAAATTATACAGAGCAAAAGTACAATTAGCATTCATTGTGTGCACAACAAGCAATCATTACTATCAAAACATTGATTGCTGTGGAAACTGTTTCAGCTGCATTTACCAATAAAGAATTGTTGATTGATTGCGTGCGCTCGTGCCTGCTACTGCAATCACTATTATATGACGAAGGGAGGTGGGCGGCTTTATTTACTGCTGGGTAGCTTTATTTTTTACTGCGATCACAGGGCCTGATTCAGCAAGGATCTCAGTAGCAATCAGTCGATTAATTCGTATTGCGCATGCATCGTAGTGCGCGAACTAGCAATTGCGGTTGGAACTGTGTTTGCAGAGGCTGCGCAGACCCAGAGCACATTGATTGACAAGAAATGCCGTTTGTGGGTGGTGACGGGGGGGTGGTCGGGTGAACCCAGACATGCCAGTGTGTTGCAACGCCGTTGCAGGGGCATGCATAAATTAACCACTGCAATACCATACGTAGCATGAGGGCTCTTAGTGTGTGCTCAAGTTAGCAATTCCTGACTGAGGTCTGACCTGCTTTAACTGTGCATATGGGTCCGATGTTACCGATTATTTTGCTACATTGCCCAAGTAAACGGATGTGTGTAAGGGGAATTGGGCGTCCTTATGGTAAGCTGTGATCGCAATGCGTTTGCAAACTTTTGCATTTCACCACTATTATTAGCAACTGTGGTGCATGCATTCTAGCAGAATAGCGATCCTTGCTAAATCAGGCCCACATTGCGGTGGCAGTCATCTGCATGTTCGCGCACACACTGAGTGCGTGCATTCGCAGTTTTGCGAACCAAACTGAATCAGGCCCTGGGGGACCGTTCAGATACAGAGTGTCTGGGAGCTCAGCACTGAGCTGTAACTTCAGCAAGAAGTGACGTTGTATTTGCAACAGAGGCCAGCCTGGAAATGGAATTTATAGGGGAGGATCCCCAGGGATTGGATGCTGTGATCAGCTGGTCTGGGAGCAGCGCTCTGAGTGTAGGAAGAGCATCAGGTGACAGAGTCCAACATAGCTGTGCCCATACTGTTGTTTAGGAGGGAACTCTGCTATGCAGCCTGTGTGCCATCATGCTGGGAAGACACACTGTGAGCAAGAGGCAGTGCAGAGCCATCTACATGCTCTGTAACAGGACTCTGAGAACACGGGGCAGGAGCAGCACAGAAGGACCTCAGCACCAGCTAGGAGCAATGTGCAACATGAGTGGACCTCTGTGCTATCCTGGACAGACACAGGAGAAGTAAGAAAGTGCTTTTAATAATCCGGAGCGTCATATCCAAAACCCTAGTTTGGTTTTACAATTCAAGTTCCGAACTGCAGGAAGATCCGAACCAGGACTTGATTTGACTCGGGCCCCCAAAGTTTGACTTGGAAGTTGGAACCCCTAAATTTGGTTGTTATCTGAGAACTTGACCCGCACATCTTCAATTATTTTTATTGCTAAAATTGTTCATGAAGTTGAGGGGTCAGTCACAATGAACACAGGTTTTTGTGTCTAAATGGAGGATTTTGGTCTGTGTTCAGACCAATTCATGTTTCATAAATGAGTTTCATGTTGAGTAATTTCTTATATTCTTTTTTTTCAAATGCACGCTTCCTGTCTAGTATCCACTAACATCCTTTGGGTTCAGGATATCCTTTCCTATCCTATCAAAATCATTTTAAGTGGGCGACTGAACAAGAGTTACAAAAGTACAGAGGAACGGAGGTAGTTAGTGCGGAGTTCAGACATTTAGTATGTGGTTATTTAAATTGGTTACTTCGTGCCCACTCACCTCCATAATGACACCAGCTCCCATATTTGAAAGAGGGGAGTCACTTTTTCAAATTATGTGGTGCACTAGTAGCTACTGTCTGGTGATCACCTATGATCAGACAATATTGCCCCGCGTTACGAAAAATAGACGTTTTCCGTATATGGGCGAGAGGGCATTATGTACACTAGCATGCTCATACTGTAATTACATCTATAAATGTGGAGTTATCCACATATTGAAAGAGGGGAGTCCCTCTTTAGCAGTTGTTGTTGTCTTGTTGTCATCTGTGACCACCAGACAATATCGCCAAGGGCTACGTAAAAAAAAATATTTTCCATATAGATGTGCCCACATCTATCCTCTGTGCAATACAAGTTATGCCACACATAATGCGGGAGCTCAGTGTGACTCGGTAGTGCTGAGCGTCTTACGATGCAAATAGATAGCACAAGCAGCTTCTGCTGATTAAAATGATATGCAGCATGCCTATGTTCTCTGAGCGTCTGTGGGTGTATCTGCATGAAAAATGCTACATTAAAGTGTTACAGCTGCTGACACTATAAAGTAGCATTTTGCATGTAGACACACTAGCACTTGCTCAGAGAACATAGGCATGCTGCATATCAATTTAAGCAGCAGAAGCTGCATGTGCTATCTATTCACATACTTGTGCGAATAAGACGCACTTGAAAGTAAAAAGACGCACAAAATACTAGAAGACCTGTTTAATGCGCCGGGAGGCTAGATGTGCTGTATGTGAACCCATCTGTAGATAGGGAAGGGCACATTGTGCCCTATCTCCCCTGTCCTTGCCTGCACACACATGTGCCATCCTGTTTTGAAACAGAGGAGTCTAATTTTTTATATGAGATAGTAGTTATTATCTGGTGACCAGACAATAACTGAAACAGTACACAAAAAAATCAAATTGTCCACAGATGGGGATATCTAAAGCCCATATTACCTCATCTTTTGACAAAAAGTTGTCCCTCATGTAATGCATTAGGTAGCCTAACTTATAAAATGATCAAGACAGAAAAAAATAGGAAAACTAAATTTTCATTTCAAGTGCAGATATCTTTGTCAAAACCTACACATAGGGGTATATTTACTAAAGTGCAGGTTTTTAGAAGTTGAGATATTGCCCATAGCAAAAAATCAGACTCTACTTAACATTTATCTAGCACCTTCTAGAAGATAATAGCTAGAATCTGATTGGTTGCTATGGGCAATATTTCAACTCTAAAAATCTGATCTTTAGTAAATATACCCCTAAGTATTTTGTTGTGGTGTTTATACATAAGAAAAAAAAACTATGGGCCTGATTCAGCCCCACTCACAAGCGGCTGTCCGCTCGCAAGTGGGTCGATGTTGTGCACTGCGCATGCGCAAGACGGCGGGAGCTCCGTCGTGCGCATGCACCAGACGCGACAAGCGAAGGACTTTCCTTCGCTCGTTGTGTCTGATCAAAGGGGGCGTGCTGTCGATGTTGATTGACAGCACGCCCCCTTTGGTGGGCATGCCGGGGGCGTGCCTCCCTGACGGGGGCGTTCCCAAGGGAACGCCTACCGTCAGAAGAACTCTAATAGAGCCAAAATCACTCCGGGCCTTGCAGTTGAAAAACTCAACCGCAGGCTCCAGCTCGCAGTGGCGATGGTCGCGATGGTCAAGACCATCGCGGCCATCAAACTGCACGCTCATATAGGCTGTGGGTGGTGACCCACAGCTATACGAGCGTCCAGGAGGACGCTCCATAATTATGGAGGGCGGCCCTCATTCAGAGCGTGCGCTCTGCTCAGAGCGTACGGCTCTGAATAAGGGCCTATGTTTGCTTTTGCAATAACAACACTTCTTTGGCCATTTGGGTTGAAAAAAAATGTTGACATATTAGAAGGAGTAAAGAGACTAATGGTATTTTCTGGAAATACAAAGTATTCTGCAAATAGGTATAGTATGTGTGGGTACTGCATAAAATAGTAACTGATATTGATGTGGACATGTAATAAGCGCAAATGTAAAAAATGACCTCAGCACAAAAACCCATCAGCAGTGAAGGGGTAAAAAGGCATATAAAGCTAGTATAAATTATACTACAAAACACACAAAAATAATTTCTAAAGAACAAATTAAGATTGATAAAAAAGTGTAATTATTGAAAGGAAATAGACAAAAAGAGGAATAAAATGTTGCCATTTTATTAAGCAGTGGTTGCTGACATGTGCAACAAATATCAGGGGTGATTTGGGAATTTAATGTGACCTTGTCAAACATAGACAGGACCAAATCAAGTGTAGGCAGATCCAAAACAAAATAAGCGGGGTTAAAATTAATTTTTGCTAACTGTTTAAAAGAAAAAGTTAAATCACATTTCCTCTGCCTACCTGTACCAAAAACTTAAAGCAACCCAGTGACATACAATACAGAGAGAATTTTAGTGGACAATATATTATAGAGAAAGCATTCTAATGTAAAATATAAACTGAATCCAAGTGACCACATTGCAATGTAGAGAGCATCCCAGTAACAAACATGCAGAGAGTATGTTAGTGACCACCATACAATGTAAACAGCACCATTAGTGCCTGCTATGCTATGGGAAGAGCATCCTAGTGACAGTTATACAATTCAGAGAGCAGTGTATAGTTTGTCAGTGTGACTGTCAAACTACACATAGAGCATTCTTATCAGCACAATAAAATACAAAGAGCATTCTAGTGACTGTCATACAATACAGAGAACATTCTACTGTAAAATACAGAGTACCCTAGTAAATGCAATACAATACATGCTGCATTCTAGTGACCACTATACAATACAGTTATCATCCCAGTGACCACCATACAATACAGAGAGCATTTGAGTAAATGCCATGCAGTACAGAGATCATTGTAGAGATATATAATAGGGATAATTTTTTGTGACCACTACATGACATTATACCCTATTACAGTGGTTCCCAAACTTTTTGACTCATGGTGCCCTAGAGTATCAGAATTGTTTCCATTGCACCCCTGAGCAAAAAATGTCTTATTGAGAAATTAAGAAAACAATTAAATTAAGTAAATTGTGCTTCAATACACCCTTAGGTTCTGTTGTGTGGTGGCTGACAGGGCTGCACTTCTTTTTGTCTACACATTCTTTGATTGGCAGCCATTAGCACAGGTTTTGCCTATCACACTGAATAAAATTCATTTTATTTGGTACTGGACCACCAACCCAAGATACCTTTGCAAGTGCCTTGAGGCACCCCAGGGTGCCACGTCACACAGTTTGGGAACCATTGCCCTAATAATTCATTAACACTATTAAAAATTACTTCAGCATCACCATAACAGCCCTAATCAACATAATTATTCCATTTATAATCACTACCTCCCTCATCCCATTATTAATTAGAAATTAACGTCAAACCCGATGGTTTGCGAACATCTCAGAAGAGGTCCTGCATCATTGCATGCAGTGCCCCCTAAGCCGCAGCCTGATAGACAGGCTGTGGCTGTTTGGGGGCAGGGTGGGGGTGGTGCTGGCCTCCATTCTGAAAAACATGGGTGTGTCTCCCCTTTTTCTTGGAGTACCGAGGCCGGGGTCTGCATTTTCCAATGCAGACTTCCTGGCCTTGGCTACGGAGCTGCGCGGGCCAGTCTGAGTAACCTCAGGGTTACTTAGATGGTCGATAGTCTCACAGATGATCCGATACTGTGTCTTACGATGTAGCACTCGGATCTTCAATGCTGTCAGGAGACGTCTTTTCTCCTCAGACGTCCCCTGCTGCATTAGCATATAGGCAAAATACAACATGTAGTTGCAGCTCACTTTAATGTAAACTCTATTTTTCTGCCTAGTGGTGAATGAGTGCACCAATGGTTGTCATTGTACCATTATTTGTGAATTGTATTACAGATTGATACTAGAGTCTGTTTCATCTGTACAAGTCAGCTCTGTTTAGTGGTCTTTGCTGTTTAATATAAGTGTGACAGAATATATATGTATGTACTAGTAAATTAGCTTTTGTAGCAGAGTAATATTTTGCAGATCTATAAAGCACTGGGCATAATAGTTTGCTCTTGATCATATAATAAAGTAAATAAAATGCATACATCTGCTCAGTTTATGTTATGAAAAGTAATTTGGAAATAAAATTAGTAAATGGTTTTCAAAATAAGTGTAAAAGTATAAATCAAAAGGTATTACCAACCATTTCAGGAAACCTACACAAACTCCAATTTTTACAGAATAGTTGTTGAACCTGCCTTAAAAACCCTTACTACTGTATCTAGATGTGTCATTCAAATAGCTGTCTCCTTATTGCTTGTTGCAACTATCCATTCCAAGAGCAAACCACAACACCCTCACTATACTCCACCCAGCACCCTGGTGTAAAGAAATACATAAAAAAAAAAAAAATGCTAAACATAAAAAATGGGTGCCAACTTAAGGCGCCTACACACATGGTGATGTTCTGCCGATCCGATGATGTGTACGATTTCCCTTGAAACTCCAGTTCACAATTTGGCAAATCAATTTGGTGTATGAACAAATGATACATCGTGTATCCTTTCTTTTTGTTCAGTGCATCTTATCCCAAATTGTCAGATCTGCCCTACAGCACGGTAGATCTGAAGATGGGATGTGCGACCAGCGGGAACGCGCATCGGCATCGTGATCGTGAGTGGGGACTCATGATTAGGACATATTTTACATGATCTGTCATTCTGATGCATCGGAATCGGCTAGATTGGGAAAAATATCGCCATGTGTGTAGGCACCTTTACAGTACTGCCTCTGCATGATGCTAAAATACTCAATCAATCTGAGTGGAAATGGAAAGATGATCTCTCACGCTTTGTAAAACAAGGATTACCTAATCTGAAAAACTAGGGGCTTTGATGGATGCTCAAAAACAGACAGCAGGGGCAAGCTGTCTATTAAACACCCATTACTATCCTGGCTGCGCCCATTAGACTGGGGCCCAGGCTAGACCCTGGTGCACTTGGACAGCAGAATCAGCCCAAGCCTCACCTTCAGTCATCCACTGCCAGTTCGAAAAATAAAAATTGGACTGCAAAAAAAGAGAAAAGCAATAAGACTCTAGTCCTGAAAAGGCCTATGGCCAATCCTGACAAGTATAATTCCAAATAATTATGCAATAATGATGCTAGGGTCTGATTCAGAGATATACGCAAACCAGATGGTTTATGCACATTCCAGATGATGTGAAATTGCAGTGGCTGTGCAATATCATCCATCTCTCAATCAGGCCTCTAGTCCTACAGTAGTACACAAAAAAAATTCTCACATCAATAGCGGGGACATTTCTTTGATCTCAAAAATGTGTTGAAATTTTGGAAATAACAGAGAATTGTTTTTTTTACAATTTAAAATATCCAACACAGAATGGACTTTCTGCTGTGAAATCATGTGAAATACTGCTTGTAGATTTTTTATAATAAGTAACTAAAGTATTAAATCAGGGCAGATCAGTGGACATAACGTGTTTAGAGATAGACGAGACACTTGAAACTGAAAATTCTTGGATTTGACTCAAAGATAGTGAACTGGATAAAGATTTGGCTGAATGACAGAAAATAGAGTGTTGTTGTTAATGGTGTAGGCTTAGAGGAAGGGCCGGTATCCCGTGGAATAACTAAGAGTTCAGTCCTGGGTTCTGTTTTGTTTAATGTTCTCATTAGTGATACAGTGTTCCTTCTGGCCTGAAAATTAAACAGAGATTTGTGACTACATTGATATGGACTAACAGCAGATGATTATTAATTGAGAAAATAGCAGCACTAAAGTATTGTAATAGAATAACTAAAGTATGGAATGTCAAAATGAATACATGAAAATGTAAAATATTTCAAGTTGGATACTAAAATACTAAAAAATCTGAAAGAATACGGAGGTCCTGATTCAGATGTGCACGCTAATGCAGCTGAGACTGCACCTTTATGCTAATGCTGCAGCAATTGAGATTCGTACAGAGACTGCCACTGAGTGCAGCACTAATCCAACGCTGTTCCTATTAAGATGCACCATCGACCATATCAGCTATACCATCGGAGATTTGACCAGCCTTATGGCAGGTGCAATTTTGCCATATGAACTTGGCTGATGGAGTCATTGCCACTGCGTCTTAAGATATAATTGCTGACTATGATATTCCCAGGTCTATTTAACCACCTCCCTGTTACTACTCAGAAACGCACATTGAAATTGTCTCTCTCTGCATTCAAATTCATTCTGTGGCATTCAGCGGTAACCATCGGGATGCATGCACAGTGCGACTTGGATGCATGAGCAGACTGAAAAAAATGGTCACTTGCATCCAACATTGACACTGCACATGTCTGAACTGGAGCAGGTTGATATAGGGCAGTCACAGGTGCAGCCCGTAGCTGCTTGATCATATATTTAACATAGGCTTGCAGAATACCAAACAGATTATGGGACAAGACTGACTGAAATATAGCATAGTAGCATGACTGGATAGAGCTGCACCACTTGTGGAAAAGTGGAACTACATTGGATCGTGTCAATGGTCAATGGTGATCTACTGACAGCAGTTCCAATTTTGTAGTGGTACCTCTGAAGGATGGTGATAATTGCAACAAAAATGCAATACTTTGTGGCCTGCGTATGTGTAACCACATGAAGAAAGGAAAATTCATTGATGTTTTTGCTGTCACCTCCAAATTCAAGGCTGACATGGAAGCAGCTAAATGAAATGGAGGTTTTGGAGAAGAAGTATATGGGTCTTATCACAATTGGCTTATGGGAATGGACACATTTTCCACTTGCTTTTTGGCTGGGTTGGAAAAAACATTTTTTATTTAAAAAAAAAAACAACTAAAAAGTTTTTTTCCAACCCTGGTTAAAAAGCATTAAAACATGGTTAATCAAGGTTTCTACATAGCAATGTTTCACAGTACTAATATAATATGCAGGATTCCTTTTTTTTCATTAAAACTTTAATGCAAAAAAAAATGGTTTAAACCAATAAAAATGTTGTAAACAAAAAAAAAAAAAAAAAATTTCTCCAACACTGCTATTTGGAGACCAGACCTTCAAAGCATCACAATGTGCTGAATTATTATTATTATTATTATTATTATTATTATTATTATTATTATTATTATTATTATTATCCTTTATTTATATGGCACCACAAGGGTTCCACAGCACCTCACAAAGTACATAAGCAAATGAGCAAACACGAAAACAGCAACTTACAGTACAAAACAATGCAGGACAAGGACAGTTTATAAAGCAGCAGGGCGTCATCAACGAAGTGTTAGGTGCCCATGTGGGGAGTTTGAAGTAGATGAATGTATGAGTGAGGGAAGGAGAAGCACATGAGGGAAGAGGGCCCTGCTAATGAGAGCTTACATTATTAAGGGGAGGGGCAGACAAACAGGGGTGGCACAGATGGAGTAGAGAGTGAGGAAGAAGCATGGAGCAGAAGGTTAGGATGAGAGCTGAAAGGCTTTGATGAAGTAGTGAGTCTTGAGAGCCCGTTTAAAGATTTGTAGAGAGGTGGAGAGTCTAGGGAGATGGAGAGACTTCCAGAGGTAGGGAGCAGCATGGGCAAAATCTTGGAGATGGGAGTGGGTGGAAGTAATCAGTTGGCTAGAGAGGTGGCAAGCATTTGTTGAGTGAAGTGGGTGGGCAGGAGTGTGACGTGAGATGGGATCAGAGATGTAAATGGGAGAGGATTGGGTGAGGGCTTTGTAAGTGAGTGTAAGGACCTTGAATTGGATTCTGAAGGGGAAAGGTAGCCATTGTAGTGCTCTATCTGCCTGCATATGATTCCCATTATGTTTTTAGAAAGCCAATATCCATATGCAATAAGGCTTCACTGTTTTTGGACTTCGGGCATAAGGATGTAATGGTTTTGGTGGAAGTTACCCAGTTGTCCTCTACATTGGGGTCACTGCCAGTCCTCGTAAATTTCCCAAAATTTTAAGTCAGCAATCCGAATGTTACATATTGTGCTTAAGAAGGGTTTGTCTATGGGATAGATAATACCTATGAAATATTTGCTTGGGGATGTTCTATCTAGTGCGCCTTTTTGAGCACTTTAGCACCTCTCTACAGTGATCATAGTGGTTAGTACAGGAGAGCATGGGGCTGTACACTACACTACACTGTTTTTCTCTGTATTGGCCCTGCAGAATGGTCATGCCATAGCAATCCACTATCTCCATTCAACCGGTGTTTTTGGTTCTAGGGGTTCTGATTACACACGTCAAGAAGAAAGGCTTTGTTATGCAACTCTAATTTTTAGGTATTGAAATTGATTCTGCCACTAGAACAGGTGATAAAGTTGTGATCAGCTATAGAAGTACGTAACAAGTAAGAAATATGTGTGTGACCACCAGGTGGCAATAAACCTTTTATGAATTAGGAAAAAAAACATATTACTTCTCTCGTAGGTAGAATTTCAATGAAGTTTCAAACAGTACATGTGGAGAGAGACAAAAGGCACAATATAGTGCAATATTGCATAGGTGCATCCCTGTTGCTGGCGATTAGTTTGCTCACTAGGCTAGTTTTCACTTCTTAGTTTGTAATATTAAGTTTCACACTGAGTATGACCCAGGGAAAGAAAATTTTTTGAAGAGGTGTGTTCTTAGTTTAACCAGGAAATACAGAAAGTCAACAACAACAAAAAAACAGGTTGCGTCATTAAATCTAAAAAAATATATATCACTAGAAGCCAATTATAATAATCTTTTATTACCCTAAAGAGCAATGGGTTGTATTCGGCATCCCAACAGTCAGAATCCCGATGGTGAAAATGCTGGCAGCGGGATCCTGACAAAGAAAATGCAGGTGAATTTGGTAAGTATTTTCATGTTAAGCCAAATCCTTACGCTAATTCTAACCCACCCCTCCTGCAGCCTTACCATAAAACTCCCCTCCTGCAACCTAACCCTAACTTTCATACTTACATTTAGAAGTTGCCAGCATTCTGACTCGTCGGGATCCCGCCACCAATATTGTTAGTGCTGGGATTCTGCTATAGTTTCTGTGGGTTTGGTGCATGGTCTAGTCTACGATGCAATATTGGGGAGAGACTTTGCTCACTTCTGGAAGTTTTGTTCCAGAAGTGAACAACCCCGGTCAATTTGAGAGGGTTGTCGATGTAGTGGAGGAGGGACTTTCTTCTGAGTCAGAGTTATTCCATTTTTCTATTCTGGTTGGCGAACAAGAGAATGCGCAGCATGACGGTGGCCCGCCAACTGATGTGCCTCCCATTGAGGTGGGAAGTGTTGTTGGGCCAGTTGATCGTCTGCCTGATTTAGAGGTCAGAAGAGAGGTCTTTGCCGTGGAGCAGTTGAATGAACCTACTTTGGTAAAAGCCAGGGAGAATGTAAAAGTAGTTGATGGTAAACCCGTAGACCCTGATAGTCCTTTGTCCTATCCCCACATGGTAATGTGTCAGGATTTGTTATATCAGGTGACTAAGAAGGGGGAAGATATTGTGGAACAACTAATAGTTCCCAAAGCCTACAGAAGAACAGTGTTGGATCTGGCCCATGGTCATATAACGGCAGGCCATCTAGGGGTAGAGAAAGCCACTGAGCGAATAATGCAGATGTAAGTGGGGTTTAACACTGCAAAATGTCCTCATTGCAGCCCCTGCCCCTTCCCTTGCTGTGCAATGCTGCAATTTGTTTCTTGATGAAACACTTCCTGGAGGCTAGTCTACTGTCCTGGGATTGAGTTCGAGCTCCCCAATTATATAATGGAGTCTCCCAGACATTCCTGGAGATCAGTATAGAAATGAGTATACTGTACACTGGAATACAGTATAAATAGCCTTTTTATTAAATGTTGAAAAATGGTAAATTCCAAATGTGATTTTATTTGCCATGTACGCCATTAAAAACTATCCACCTTGTTTTGCTTAAATAAAAAGAATCAAAATGGTCCTGTCTGATACTTGCTGTACTATCAAGTCAGTGACATCATTTTGATCTTTAATTATAAGAAATTTATATTGGTTATTTGTAATAAACAGATGTATTTGGGGTCAATATCTTTATCTATCTATCTATCTATCTATCTATCTATCTATCTATCTATCTATCTATCTATCTATATCTAATTATCTATCTATCTATCTATCTATCTATCTATCTATCTATCTATCTGTCTGTCTGTCTGTCTGTCTATCTATCCCTAAATATCTATCTATCTATCTATCTATCTATCTATCTATCTATCTATCTATCTATATCTAATTATCTATCTATCTACAGTATATCTAATTATCTATCTATCTATCGTTAATTATCGATCTATTTATCAATCTATCTATACTGTATATCTCTAATTATCTATCTATCTATCTATCTATCTATCTATCTATCTATCTATCTATCAATCTATCTATCTATCTATCTCTAATTATCTATCTATCTATCTATCTATCTATCTCTAATTATCGATCTATCTCTAATTCTCTCTCTCTCTCTCTCTCTCTCTCTCTCTCTCTCTAGCTATACAAAAAGCTGCACAGATAACTCAGTTTTCTCAGTTCATATGGCCTCAAACATAAAATAAATAAACTCAAGCTATTAGCAAATGTAAAAATAACTTCACTTGTTATAGTAGTAAATGTATATAACAGAGAAAACAATACTTGACAAAGAACCTCTTGGGGCATTTAAGCATGTGTTTTGCTTTTTGGATTTTTTTTTCAGTCACACATCTGGCTGCACTGTGTGTCTGTTGAAACTACATATCAAGTAAAACACTTTGTAACTATTATTCAGTAAGATCAAAGGGAGAAGTTCATAACTTTATAATGTTTTCTCTTCCACATTTTTCATTTATCTTTCCCAAACACAACCTCATACAAAGAGAGAATACAACCTGTTTAGTAGGTCTTTATCAAATTACAAGCATGCTGCTGAGTTGTACTGTACCTCACCTTCTAAACATAGTGTTCCTATAAAAATACTCTATTTAACATCCCTTTTAATGTGTATGTGCTGTTATGCAATGGTTCAGAGATTTCTTTGATCATTTGCTTTGCTTCAGCTACCACATGTAAATATACGTAAAACTTCCTTCTGCTACACAGATACCCTGATAATCACGAACTCTTCATGCATTGCACAGTTTGTGCAAACTGGTTCATAAAATATCTCTGTAATTCACTGTATTCATAGTGAACTTTGGTTATTTATTGGAGACTGGCATAGAGTGTCTCTGGGGACAATAAACAATGAGTCCACTGGGCTGTGTTTCTGTCTTATTCCATTTGACCCCACTATTATTTAAGTGGGTAATATTTCACAAAAGGCAAATTTAATAAATAATGTAATATTTTATTATTGTATCAACCATGAGTAAGAGAATTGACTTTTAGAGAATTGAGATTGCAACATAACAACATAGGGGAAAAACATAAAGTTACCAAAATACAAGAGCCAAACCTGGGTTACCAAGACCATAGACTTAGAAGATTGTGGATCTCCATCTCTATAGTGCTAACAAAACAAGGTTCCAGTTCATCCCAGCTGTCAGCAAGCACATATCTGCGCAAAGTTCAAGAGGATTCCTGCAGTGCAGAACTTGGACCAGATCAATCTTAATCTCAGTTTCTTTGTTGTCCTGAATAGCTTGCCATTCAGGGCAAAGAAGAACTATAAGAAGGAACTGTAATTCCCAGTTAATCCTGCTTTCAGTTTGCTCTATTGGTGCTTTCGCTTCAATTCCAGTTGGATGTGCTCTGGATGCAGGAGGAAACTATCACCCCAAAATACCTAGTCTTCGGTTACATGTCTTTAGTTACAGAAACTAGGAACTACATATCTGCCCACTTCTTACCCCGGCCCACCTACTGAATGAGGTTATGAGACTGTAAATTGGGAGTTAAGGGGTATACTCAATGGGCTGGGACCAATGGGAATAGAGGGTATTATATTGGTATGTCATAGGGAATCCCTAGTCCACTCCTTGAACTACTATAATCCGTTACAGTCTTTTCACTGCAAATAAGGTACTCTTGTTCCATAACCGATTGCTCCTTGGCAAAAATCTAGGTGCATTTGCACAAATTGAGGTGCTCTTTAAATAACCTCCCATGTAAAGTATTTGTTGTCAGTACACATCTTCCCTTCATGCACAAAATTGAAACAGATATTGGTTTAAGAAGATTGCACTTTTTTTTATAAAAACATCTATAGAATATTTTAAAGTAGTTTTACATGCAGACATATGGAACTGCTATGGGTAACACTGTCATACCCGGGATTGTAAATACATTAGTGGAATTCCCTCATATGACCTAGGGTTCAATGTTACAATTTTAAAATATGGTGTGAAAAGGATTATATATTTCTGGAGTAGTCTATGGAAGGGTGTATTTTCTACATTTATCAGGGGGTGAATAATAAATGTAATGTTGTGATACAGTATATAAGGAGATAATTTATTTTCCTATATGAAAACTTCATTTTTGCTGCATGTCAAGAAATTAAGACTGAAACAACAATATAAAAAACATTTGAAGTGAAGAAGGTAACCGTGTACCACTAACATATTTAAGGCTGAGAAAGAGGTTATCTTGTGGCGTTATTATATGATGTATTGAAAAGTGCAAACAGCAAAAATTCAGAATGAAATAGTAGTGCAATTTACACAAAAATGTATTAGAGATTGTAAACATGTGAATACGGCCTTTAAAAAGAGCAGGTAGAATACTGTTTCTGATGTAAGTCTGACAATGAATACAATGCTCCTACAGGTATATACCAAAGCAATACCTTTGCATGTCCACTTAGTAAGGGCAGATCCTGTCAATAGAAACTAAAAAATTTATCATATATAGAAGAATGCTATAGCTGGTTTTACTGCAAGGTTTGTAATTTCAATTTGTACACATATATAGAGGGAAAATAACACACTCTTGTGTACACATACGCTTATTCTCACATCACAGACTTAGCTGTGCCAAGCGTCCCACCAGAGGCTTTTTCACAGAATACTAATCTTATTTACTAATGCGACAAACGCACAAAGCAAGGGTACACTGAGTAGTTACAATGGCATTTCATGTAGCTTCTGTGTGCAACTCAATCACTAAAAGAGTAAAAAGGCAAAGATGGATGTGACGATATGAGTGTTCCGAGCATCATTATGCTTAATCTGCGACTTTAGACCAATTCCTTTAGTATTTGTCATAAATACTAATCCTATGCACCTTGCACACTATAAGCAAATGTGTATGTGGCTACGATGCAAATAAGATGTAAAATATAGGAAAAATTATGGGAGTCACTACCTATGGCGAAACTTAATATGGAGCAAAAAGCATAGGTATAGGAGGACACATCTGTATTTGTAACACAGTGTTTGCCTTAAAGTGCCCTTGAGCAAAAGAATATGTAGAGAAGAAGATACCTCCATTAAAAAAAACATGTTCAGAAGCATTAAAACACTATTAAAATCGCCATGGAAAATGTATATTATAAGAAAGTGTTTGATGTGGATTTGCCTGTTATAGTACAGTGTGCAGTGTGATCATACAGTACAATATCATCATTGAAAGAGCCAGTAATAGATTAGGTACTGAGTAATCCCATAGGGATATGACAGGGGTAGACACTGCTATGCAGAGAAGCAAATTGATCATATGTATTATAAGTAAAGATGTGCGTGTTCGGATTAACTCGGTTCTTTTCGCCAGATTAGTTCGGATTTATGTTATTGGCTATCTGCCTGTCAAGTGTTTTGGATAGCCAATAAGATAAATACGAATTAATCCGAACTTGTGGTAATGTGACGAAAAGAACCGAGTAAAACCGAACCCGCACATCTCTAATTATAAGCATATAATTCCAGGGAGATGAACACTAGCACTTGGATGTTTTCTAGAATCTATGTGTGTATTATAATTGTAAATATTCTGAAAAACAGTTATCTGAGCTTGCTCCTTAAAGTAATGATTATAAGTATGAGATGTTTTTGTAATTGTACATTTTGCTCTTTATGCAAACTATTTTGTCTTTGAAGAATGAAAGCAAACATTGCGGCTATTTTTAAGGCTCACAATAATCATAGATTAAAGTGCCACATTGTGTGTTTTAAACATGGCTATGTTTACTCACTCAGACAGTATAATTATTGCTCTAGCTCGCAAGGAATTAGTTACAGGAAAATTAGCTATAGCAGGTCTATGATGCTCACTATATATCCTTAGGCTGTAGGTACAGGGTACCCTTTTGGCGTCACCATACCCCTTGAATCCCATTTCTAATACTATCTGTCCTGATCACAGCAGTGCCTTTCTGTGTACACTCTGGGCATCATTCGGACCCGGTCGCAAGCGCCGATGCGCTCGCAACTGGGTCGAAGGTTAGCCCTGCGCACGCGCAGCAGCCGCACTGCGCGTGCGCAAGCCCCAGAGCGAGAGAGGAACTCTCTCACTCCGGAGCTCTCTACAAAAGGGGCGGCTGTCGATGTTGATCGACAGCTTGCCCTGTTTTGTAGGCGGGCTGGGGGGTGGTTTCAAAAACTGAGGCGTTCCTTAATGAATGCCTACTGTTTTGTGGGCGGCCACACTGACATCATCAGTGATGTCAGTGGGGAGCTTCCTGCTTGATCAGAGCAGGAAGCTCCCTGGGGCTTGCGGTTGCCGAGACCAAACCTTAGGGTCTCGTCACAAGCCCCGATGGTCGCGATGGTGTTCACCATCGCGACCCTCAACCTGGTCGGGCGCTAAGCTGTGGGTGGTAACCCACAGCTTAGCTAGCGACCAGGAGGCCGCACTAAAAAAAAGGAAGTGGCCGTCCTCATTCAGAGAGAGCGATCGCTTCTTGCGACCGCCTCTGAATGAGGGCCTCTGTGTAATGCATGCATTGTCGTAGATTTCAGAGATTTTCGCACATGCGCTGTTGCTAGAAAGCACTCAAGTATGTGAATATCAGTATTGTGTGCAGATTGTTTGCGGCTCATAATCAGAGCCTACAGTATGTATTTTTGTTTCAATTTCCCTTACTTATTTGTAGGAACTACAGCAGAATTGTCCCATCAAAAGACATCTTCAAAGTTACAGATAGCACCAGATCCATAACACAGCAATGTCAATAACTGCATGTCTGAGGCAGGCCTGTGGGCCAAGACCAGTGGCGGAGCGGGTATTAATTAGTCAGGCCCGGGCTTAAAGGAGGGGATCAGGTCCACTGCCCCCCTCCCCTTTCTCCCTCTTACCTATAAGCAGCCTGTGTCTACAGCCCAGCATACGCTGCTGTGTGCTGGGCTACAGCAGCAGTCTCCTTTGCCCCCCAACCTGGATTTTCTCCCAGCTGAGAGGCTCACAGCACCCCCCTCCTCAGTTTGTATTTGTTACTCACCTCCCGCGATTAGTCCATGCCCCCTGAAAGAACCGGGCCCGGGCCAGCTCTCTACAGGCCTGGCCAAGACCACTGTGTACCCTGAGTTCATGCTTGTTACCTTTTTGTGGTGACTACTGGTAAATACAATACCCCATGTGATAAAGCTCAAATTATAGCAGTACGGTGGGTCTAAAACTAATGGCTGTGACAACTGTCTTTTGAATACCAAGCACAAATAATATGTGAATATACTGTAATAACAAGAAAGCATAGACAAGTTCTGTGTGAGTGGTAGTGATGTGACGACAAGGATCCTTCTTCTACACCAAAAATTCAGTTTTTTTCCAATGTAGGGCACTTGGTATTCTGTAAGTTGTGAGAGCAAACATGCCCATCTCTCTGATAAGCCCTTGAACACCACTATGCAAATGAAATAATTATTTTAACATATTGTAGATACAATTAGAGTTAGAGATGCAAAGACATAAATCTGACAAACAAAACAGATGTTTCTGTCTTTATAGATCTCATAAGTGCAATATATGGAGCAACAGCTTCTGCAGTTTATACCATGGAGCATACTCTGAAGATCATCCATCAGGGTTATGTTGACGTGGGCATCGCTGTGTAATGCAGAACGTCTACAAATAACTTCAAATGTGGGAATGCAGTGCCAGTATGTGGAATCAAACACCAGATTGTACTACCTAAATTATATTAATTGAAAAAGAGTGTGACAAACCCCTGCAGGGACCAAAGTATGCAAATTGTTTGTATGATTAACATAGATTGAAGAGATTTACAGAAGATGTTCTCTCTCTTGTGTGCCACTTTTACAGTAACTGTTGCTAAGAAGAAAGTGAAATAAAGGGTCTAGGTTGTGTTTGGGCATAAGACACCTTTGCACTGGGTGTGATATAAACCCTTCTGTGTTCACAGTTAAATCTCTGAATATCCTTTACATCTAGATAGACACATAACCAGGGCAATTGTTATCAGGAACAACATAGTTTGTGTACTATACAATGCATATTTTTTCTTTTGTTTGTTCAGTAAAATGTAATTCCTCTCATAACCATGGACTGAAGGTGCTGACCATTTAGGTTTGACCACTTGGGTTATACAGTTGCCAATTTGGGGTACAGTATACTGCCACAAATCCCAGTAGCAGCAGAAACATAGGGGATGCATTCATTATGTCAACAGTGACATTGTCAACAATATTATTATTGGCAGCACAACGCCTGCAAGTTAAAGCAGTATATATAAAGTTAGACTGCCGACATGCATTAGGTAGCATTTTAACTAGGGGTGAGCGGGTTCGGATTTCTGAAATCCGAACCCCCCCGAACCCTCCTGATCCGAGGCCGATCCGAGTCAGGCTCGACTTTTCCAACCTGACTCGGATCTGAAATCGAGGCAAAACGTCATCATCCCGCCTTCCGGGTCTCATGGGTTTTGGATTCTATATAAGGTACCCGCGTCGGCACCATTTTCTCACTCGGTTGTGGACAGTGAAGAGGGAGGGTGGGAGTTAGGGCTGGCTGGGCTGTGTAGTGTAGTGTAGTGCAGTGTAGTGTTGTGCTGTGCTGTGCTGCGCTGTGCTGTGCTGTGCTGCTGTTGTCCATAGGGGCTGTGTCCACTCCTCCAGTCCAAAGTCCATAGGGGCTGGCTGGACTGTGTTGTGCAGTCAGTTGTCCATAGGGGCTGTGTTTACTCCAAAGTCCTGTGTAGTGTCCCAGTCCTAAAGGGGTGCTGTAGTGTTGTCCAGGGGGTGCTCTGTCCATCAGGGGTGCTCCCCCCAAGTGCAAAAAAAATTAATATTTTTTCTGTGTTTGTGAATTGTGTGCTCAGTAGCCTCACGTGCATCAACAAAGTAGTGCCAAGCGTGCGCCTGTGTCATAAGTAAAGGGCCGGCTGGCTTGACCGTTAAAGGGTGCTGTAACCCCCAAAGTGCACTCCAAACAAAATAAAAAAATATTTTCTGTGTTTGTGAATTGTGTGCACTGTGGCTGCACGTGCATCAACAAAGGAGCAGCGCCAAGCGTGCGCCTGTGTCCCATAAGTAAAGGGCCGGCTGGCTTGTCCGTTAAAGGGTGCTGTAACCCCCAAAGGGCACTCCAAACAAAGTAAAAAAATATTTTCTGTGTTTGTGAATTGTGTGCACTGTGGCTGCACCTACATCAACAAAGGAGCAGCGCCAAGCGTGCGCCTGTGTCCCATAAGTAAAGGGCCGGCTGGCTCATTTCTTGAAGGGTGGTGTAACCCATAAAGTGCACTAGTCTCCAACAAAAATGAAAAATTATTTTCTGTGTTCGTGTGCGCCTTAGCCGCACGTATATATCAATATAACATAAATGGAGAACCAAACTTTCTCCAATAAAAATAAAATAGGGAAAGATCAAGAACCACTTCCTCCTAGTGCTGTTGCAGCTGCTGGGAGTTGTTCATCATCCCAGAGAGGAAGTAGGAACACCACTACTTTTACTAAACAATTGACCCTCCAACAGTCCTTAGCGAGGAGGATGAAGTACGACAGCAGTCATCCTGAAGCAAAACGTATAACTGAGGCCTTGACTGCTATGTTGATGTAAGACGTGCATCCAGTATCCGCCATTAGTGCAGTGGATTTTAGACAATTGAATGAGGTAGTGTGTACCCGGTTCCAAATCCCGTCTAGATTCCACCTGCATCCTCAAAGCAGCAGCGACAAGTGTGCGTCTGTCTGTTAAAGAGTGGTGTAACCCTCAAAGTGTGCTCCACAAATAATAAAAAAATTCTTCTTTTTTTTTCTGTCTTTGTGAATTGTGTGGGCTGTAGCCGCACTTGCATCCTCAAAGCAGCAGCGACAAGCGTGCGTCTGTCTGTTAAAGGGTGGTGTAACCCTCAAAGTGCGCTCCACAAACAATAAAAAAATTCTTCTTTTTTTTCTGTCTTTGTGAATTGTGTGGGCTGTAGCCGCACCTGCATCCTCAAAGCAGCAGCGACAAGCGTGTGTCTGTCTGTTAAAGGGTGGTGTAACCCTCAAAGTGCGCTCCACAAAAAATAAAAAATTCTTCTTTTTTTTTCTGTCTTTGTGAATTGTGTGGGCTGTAGCCGCACCTGCATCCTCAAAGCAGCGACAAGCGTGCGTCTGTCTGTTAAAGGATTACATCGGTGACAGTATCCAAGTAGGCATGTCAGACAGTCCGTACATGTACTGGCAGGAAAAAGAGGCAATTTGGAGGCCCCTGTACAAACTGGCTCTATTTTACCTGAGTTGCCCACCCTCCAGTGTGTACTCCGAAAGAGTGTTTAGTGCAGCCGGGAACCTTGTCAGCAAAAGGCATAGGAGGTTGCTTCCACAAAATGTAGAGAAGATGATGTTCCTAAAAATTAATTATCAACTCTTCCAGGGAGACCAGCCTCCATAATGTACAGAGGGACCTGTGGTGGTGGATTCCAGCGGGGATGAATTAATACTCTGTGAGGATGAGGATGTACACAACACTGAAGAGGGTGAGGAATCGGTGAATGAGGAGGATGAGGACGACATCTTGCCTCCGTAGAGCCAGTTTGTGCAGGGACAGATTAATTGCCAGCTTGTTTTGTGGGGGCCCAAATGAACCAATCATTTCAGCCACAGTCGTGTGGCAGACCCTGGCGCTGAAATGATTGGTTTGTTAAAGTGTGCATGTCCTGTTTATACAACATAAGGGTTGGTGGGAGGGCCCAAGGACAATTCCATCTTGCACTTCTTCTTTTTTTTGCATTATGTACTGTTTGCGGCCTAGTTTTTCAAACTGCCATCCTGTCTGCCACTGCAGTGTCACTCCTAGATGGGCCACATGTTTGTGGCGCCCACTCGTGTCGCTTAGCATAGTCATCCAGATACCTCGGTGCAACCTTTTGGACATAAAAACACTATTGTGAGGTGTGATTTGTTCAGAATAGACTGGAAATTTGTGGAAATTAAGGTTATTGAGGTTAATAATAGCATAAGAGCAGAAAAAGCAACACATTCTGTGATTTTAGCTGTTTTTATTCTTTTTTTCAAAAAAATACAGATCCAAAACACAAAACCCAGAACCCAAAACACGGAAGGGTGGTTTTGGCAAAACCAATCCAGATCCAAAACACAAAGAAAGATCCAGATCCAAAACCAAAACACAAAACACGAAAAGTGGCCGGTGTGCACCCCTAATTTTAACCTTGTTGGAATTGTGGTGTTGGCATAGTGCTGCAGACAGTGACATATGTATTCCGAAATATAACATTATCATACAATAGCCTAATCTCTGACTACCACCCAGGAGTAGGGCAAACTAAATGGTTAAACAATTAATATCCTATTCAAAATATGCAGGAGTTCTTATTACATTGATACTTGAGAAGGTGTTAATAAATCTCATAGACATTCAAAAGTTGGGGTAATTTAGACCTTAATGCTTTTTATCTACAGTAAAAATATTTGCAAAGAATGTGGGAACATATCAATGTCTCAGACACATGGTCTTCATAGCAGTAAATTTAAACAGTTATAAGGGTAATACTTCATTTAATTCCAAAACAGAAAGAAGACCACACACAATGAACAAACCATGATCCCACTGAGAAACAGCAACGTTTTATTTTTCCAAAAAAGAAAAACACACATATGTAGAATAAAAAAGTTTTATATAAACACATTCTTTTTATATAATTTATTGTTTTCATCCATAGAATATATTCACATTTCTTCAGTTCTTTAGTGTGACACATATCATGTGATAATCAGATTTGGTGGTGCTGTTTTCTTTGGATCAGCTTTGTCATCTTCAGTCTAATACTCAGCTTCAAATAAACATATAATCATTTCCAACAATGGAATACTTTCATTTCAACACATAACTAGAAGCATAACATTTTTATTGATCAGCAGGAATTAATTATCTACCGGCTGTAGAACAGATTACGTTGCAATATTTAAACATAGCAAACAATGAGCAGATCAAGGGTGTTTTTTCCCTAGTTTATCATCTAGAAAAGTGAGAACCATATGATATATGCATATTAATAGAGTATGGAATGTTTGTGTGAGATGTATCAACATGGATTATTATTCTGGTAATATAATATTTTGATGCATAATTTAACATACTGGGACAGAAACACATCTACCTAAATAATATCAGTTGTAATGTGGGTAGGAACAGTGCTGAACCCAAACTAACCCAATCCATGCGCTAATTAAGCAAGATAAAGCTTCCAAATAAAACTCTATCTACTGTATGTATCTATCTATCTATCAAAATCTTTTTGTTCAAAAGTTTTTGCAAAAGAATGAATGATGGGTAAGAAAGAAGGCAAGAAAAAGGAAGTCACTATAATGCTAGAGGTCTGGGCACCCTAGTAAACATTTCACCAATCGACCCTGCTCCCTCCAATCCATAATATGCCACGTATCAGTCTCCCCAGTTTATAATATGCCACACAGCAGTCAAATTCATCATTCATAATATACTATATAACCCCAGCTAGATGACACAAGATTTGGCCTTCCCAATCTAGTTTATGATGGAGAGGATGTGGTCACGTTGGTAAAGTAATACATGTCTTCTGGGATTGTCCGGTCATTCGCCCCCTGTGGCTTGAGGTGGAAAATCTAATACTATAAGTCACTAGTCTTCAAATGTATGTGACCCCTGCCATTGCTCTCCTACATGTCTTTTCAGATAATATTCCAATATATCATAGGTATCTTATAAGCCATATATTTATAGCCACTAAAGCCGCCATATCCAGTTTTGAAAACAAGATAAACCTCCACCTATTATGTTAATTATATCTAAACTAGGGGTGTGCACCGGCCACTTTTCGTGTTTTGTGTTTTGGTTTTGGATCTGGATCTTTCTTCATGTTTTGGATCTGGATTGGTTTTGCCAAAACCACCCTTCCGTGTTTTGGGTTCTGGGTTTTGTGTTTTGGATCTGTATTTTTTTTAAAAAAGGCATAAAAACAGCTAAAATCACAGAATGTGTTGCTTTTTCTGCTCCTATGCTATTATTAACCTCAATAACCTTAATTTCCACTAATTTCCAGTCTATTCTGAACACCTCACAACTCACAATAGTGTTTTTATGTCCAAAAGGTTGCACCGAGGTAGCTGGATGACTATGCTAAGTGACACGAGTGGGCGCCACAAACACATGACCCATCTAGGAGTGACACTGCAGTGGCAGACAGGATGGCAGTTTGAAAAACTAGGCCCCAAACTGTACATAATGCAAAGAAAAAAAAGAGGTGCAAGATGGAATTGTCCTTGTGTTGTATAAACAGGACATGCACACTTTAACAAACCAATCATTTCAGCGCCAGGGTCTGCCACACAACTGTGGCTGAAATGATTGGTTCGTTTGGGCCCCCACAAAACAAGCTGGCAATTAATCTGTCCCTGCACAAACTGGCTCTACGGAGGCAAGATGTCATCCTCATCCTCCTCATCCACCGATTCCTCACCTTCTTCAGTGTTGTGTACATCCTCATCCTCACAGAGTATTAACTCATCCCCACTGGGATCCACCACCACAGGTCCCTCTGTACGTTCTGGAGGCTGGTCTCCCTGGAAGAGTTGATAATTCATTTTTAGGAACATCATCTTCTCCACATTTTGTGGAAGCAACCTCCTACGCCTTTCGCTGACAAGGTTCCCGGCTGCACTAAACACTCTTTCGGAGTACACACTAGAGGGGGGGCAACTCAGGTAAAATAGAGCCAGTTTGTACAGGGGCCTCCAAATTGCCTCTTTTTCCTGCCAGTACAGGTATGGATTGTCTGACATGCCTACTTGGATACTGTCACCGATGTAATCCTCCACCATTCTGTCAATGGTGTCAGTATCATATGTAGTGACAGTAGACATGTCAGAAATTGTTGCCAGGTCATTCAGTCCGGACCAGATGTCCAAACTTGGTCCTGCCTGCCTTGCATCACCGCCAGCGGGTTGCTTAGGATACCTAAGTTTTTTCCTGGCAGCCCCAGTTGCGGGAGAAAATGAAGAAGGAGCTGTTGACGTGTCACGTTCTGCTTCAGCTGACAGTGTTTTCACCAGCAGGTCTTTGCACCTCTGCAGGCTTGTGTCAGCCAGAAAGAGAGACCCCACATTGGCTTTAAACCTAGGATCGAGCACGGTGGCCAAAATATAGTGGTTTGATTTCAACAGATTGACCACCCTGGAATCCTGGCAAAACGAATGAAGGGCTTCATCCACAAGTCCCACATGCCAAGCGGAATCGCTCCATCTTAGGTCCTCCTTCACTTTCTCCAGCTGCTTCTGCAAAAGCCTGATGAGGGGAATGACCTGACTCAAGCTGCAGTGTCTGAACTGACTTCACGTGTGGCAAGTTCGAAGGGCTGGAGAACCTTGCACAACATGGAAATCATTCTCCACTGCGCTTGAGTCAGGTGCATACCCCCTCCTTTGCCTATGTCATAGGTGGATGTATAGGCTTGAATGGCCTTTTGCTGTTCCTCCATCCTCTGAAGCATATAGAGGGTTGAGTTCCACCGCGTCACAACCTCTTGCTTCAGGTGATGGCGGGGCAGGTTCAAGAGTGTTTGCTGGCGCTCCAGTCTTCGGCACGCTGCCGCTGAATGGCGAAAGTGGCCAGAAATTTTTCGGGCCACCCAAAGCGTCTCCTGCACGCCCCTGTCAATTTTCAGAAAATTCTGCACCACCAAGTTTATTGTGTGAGCAAAACATGGGACGTGCTGGAATTTGCCCAGATGTAATGCCCGCACAATATTGGTGGCGTTGTCAGATATCACAAATCCCCAGGAGAGTCTAAGTGGGGTAAGTCACTGGGCGATGATTTCCCTCAGTTTCTCTAAGAGGTTGTCGGCGGTGTGCCTCTTACTGAAACTGGTGATACACAGCGTAGCCTGCCTTGGAACGAGCTGGCGTTTCTGAGATGCTGCGACTGGTGACGCTGCTGCTGTTGCTGCATAAGGTGATACATCTACCCAGTGGGCAGTCACAGTCATATAGTCCTTAGTCTGCCCTGTTCCACTTGTCCACATGTCCGTGGTTAAGTGGACATTGGGTACAACGGCATTTTTCAGGACACTGAGGACACTTTTTCTGACGTTTCTGTACAGTCTTGGTATCGCCTGCCTAGTGAAGTGGAATCTAGACCGGATTTGGAACCAGGGACACACTACCTCCATCAATTGTCTAAATCCCACTGCACTAGTGGCGGATACCGGATGCACGTCTAACACCAACATAGCAGTCAAGGCCTCAGTTATACGTTTTGCTTCAGGATGACTGCTGTCGTACTTCATCCTCCTCGCTAAGGACTGTTGGAGGGTCAACTGTTTAGTAAAAGTAGTGGTGTTCCTACTTCCTCTCTGGGATGATGAACGACTCTCAGCAGCAGCAACAGCAGCAGCGGCAGCAGGAGGCATAGCAATGCAGGATCCTCCGGAGGAATCCCGGATAGGAGAGTCAGTCATGCCAGTGACATGGCCTGCAGGACTACTTCCGATCCTGTCTAAGGAGGAAATTGACAAGGAGGGAGTTGAGGGTGTGGTTTGCAGGCACCAGGACAACGGGATTTAGGTGTCCCTGGACTGCTTACGGTCTTAGCCAAAGTTTCTGAACTTGACAGTAACTTTTTATGAACGCGCTGCAGGTGCCGTATAAGGGAGGATGTTCCTAGGTGGTTAACATCCCTACCCCTACTTATTTCACCTTTACATATGGTACATATGGCAAGACAGTTGTTGTCCAGATTTGGATAGAAATATTGCCAGACCAAAGAGGTGGAATGTTTGGTCTTCTGCCCAGGCATGACCGTGATGGGCTTTTTCATCCCACGGACAACAACTGTCTCCCCCGGAGCCTGATTTAAACAAACCACATCACCATCAGAATCCTCCTCGCCAACTTCCTCCTCAGCGCCAGCTACACCAGTATCCTCATCCTGTTGTACTTCAACAGTGACATCTTCAATTTGCATATCAGCAAGTGGACTGTGGGTGCTCCTTTCAGCACTTGCAGGGGGCGTGCAAATGGTGGAAAGAGCCACCTCTTCCCGTCCAGTGCTGGGAAGGTCAGGTATCGCAACCACCACCACACTTGGACTCTCCTTGGGGATTTGTGATATCTTCTTAGAACGCACAGTTCTTCGCTGTGCTTTTGCCAGCTTAACTCTTTTGATTTTTTAGTGGGAGGAGGGCTTCCATCGTCATGTGAAGCTGAACCACTAGTCATGAACATAGGGAAAGACCTTAGCCATTCCTTGCCACTCCGTGTCATAAATGGCATATTGGCAAGTTTACGTTTCTCTTCAGATGATTTAAATGTTTTTTTCAAGGCCATTTTCATGAACTTTGCCATTTGGGATAGTATGTGCCCTCTACTATGACATTGGGCATCGGCCTTGGCAGACGGCGATGATGGCATGTTATCGTCTATGTCATGACTAGTGGCAGCAGCTTCAGCACTTGGAGGAAGTGGTTCTTGATCTTTCCCTATTTTATTTTTATCAGAGAAAGTTTGGTCCTCCATTTATGTTATATTGATATATACATGCGGCTAAGGCGCACACAAACACAGAAATTAATTTTTTATTTTTGTTGGAGACTAGTGCACTTTGTAGGTTACACCACCCTTTAAGAAATGAGCCAGCCGGCCCTTTACTTATGGGACACAGGCGCACGCTTGGCGCTGCTCCTTTGTTGATGCACGTGCAGCCACAGTGCACACAATTCACAAACACAGAAAAATAAAATTTTACTTTGTTTGGAGTGTACTTTGGGGGTTACAGTACCCTTTAACAGTCAAGCCAGCCGGCCCTTTACTTATGACACAGGCGCACGCTTGGCACTACTTTGTTGATGCACGTGCAGCCACAGTGCACACAATTCACACAGAATTTTTTTTTTCATTTTGTTTGGAGTGTACTTTGGGGGTTACAGCACCCTTTAACAGTCAAGCCAGCCGGCCCTTTACTTATGACACAGGCGCATGCTTGGCACTACTTTGTTGATGCACGTGCGGCTTCTGCGCATACAATTCACAAACACAGAAAATATTTTTTATTTTGTTTGAAGTGTACTTTGGGGGTTACAGCACCCTTTAACGGTCAAGCCAGCTGGCCCTTTACTTATGACACAGGCGCACGCTTGGCACTACTTTGTTGATGCACGTGCAGCTACTGCACAAACAATTCACAAACACAGAAAATATTTTTTTATTTTGTTTGGAGTGTACTTTGGGGGTTACAACACCCTTTAACGGTCAAGCCAGCCAGCCCTTTACTTATGACACAAGCGCACGCTTGGCACTACTTTGTTGATGCACGTGCGGCTACTGCGCACACAATTCACAAACACAGAAAATATTTTTTTATTTTGTTTGGAGTGTACTTTGGGGGTTACAGCACCCTTTAATGGTCAAGCCAGCTGGCCCTTTACTTATGACACAGGCGCACGCTTGGCACTACTGTGTTGATGCACGTGCGGCTACTGCGCACACAATTCACAAACACAGAAAATATTTTTTTATTTTGTTTGGAGTGTACTTTGGGGGTTACAGCACCCTTTAACGGTCAAGCCAGCCGGCCCTTTACTTATGACACAGGTGCATGCTTGGCACAACTTTGTTGATGCACGTGCGGCTACTGCGCACACAATTCACAAACACAGAAAATATTTTCTTTTTTTTGCACTTGGGGAGATCACCCCTGATGGACAGAGCACCCCCTGGACAACACTACAGCACCCCTTTAGGACTGGGACTCTGCACAGAACTTTGGAGTGGACACTCTGCACAACACAGTCCAGCCAGCCCCTATGGACTTTGGAGGAGTGGACACAGCCCCTATGGACAACTGCAGCACAGCACAACACAGGCAGCCCCTATGGACTTTGGAGGAGTGGACACAGCCCCTATAGACAACAGCAGCACAGCACAGCACAGCACAACACAGCCAGCCCCTATGGACTTTGGAGGAGTGGACACAGCCCTTATGGACAACAGCAGCACAGCACAACACTACACTGCACTACACTACACTACACAGCCCAGCCAGCCCTAACTCCCACCCTCCCTCTTCACTGTCCACAGCCGAGTTAGAAAATGGCGCCGACGCGGGTACCTTATAGAGGATCCAAAACCCGCGAGACCCGGAAGGCGGGATGATGACATTTTGCCTCGATTTCAGAGCCGAGTTAGGCGGGAAAAGTCGAGCCTGACTCGGATCTTCCTCAGATCGGGGGGGCTCGGAGGGGGTTCAGATTTCAGAAATCCGAATCTGCTCACCCCTAATCTAAACTAAACAATAATTTCCTAATGGATACTTTGGATTGTCCCTATTCCACTTCTACTAATTCACCGCTGATTAAATTATTTTAATTGGCACTTACATTCTACGGAAGGCCCATGTACTCCAGTCAGTTTATGAGGTATTATATTCTTAGTACCGAGCTACATTATGTTGTATTGTGAATTGGTACAGAAATGTTATGTAATTGTATTGTGATGTAAATGCCTGTTATCCCCCACTTGAGTTTCCTTTTCTTTTCTTTTTTTGTACCCCCTTTACTTTTAATTTCTCTTGGAAAATTCTAATAAAAATTATTGTTTATAAAAATATATATATATATATACTATATAGAATATGCCACACAGCAGAGCACCAAAATCAAAATGTACATCATAACACTGCTGCAAATTTATAATATGCCACACAGCTGTGCCATAAATTTATTATATGCCACTCAGCCATGAATTGTACCATCAATTTCTTTTTTTGTGGACTCAGTGGCACCTTCCAGTGGCTGGTGCCCTTAGGCAGATGCCTAATGGTAGCACAAGCCCTGCTAGAGGTATGCTCCAACTGGTGGTTAAATCATATTGCTTCTTTAATGGAGATGAGGGGGAGCCATAATCGCATTTTTCAATTAAATGCAATTCGACATTTTACCACATTAAGTATGTGCCAAATGAGCTTTTGTGTGTGTTTAGGGATTCCAGGAGTGAGTCTAGGCAAAAGAGAGTAGGTGGGTGAAGTTAGGATAGTGACGTTATGTGGTGTACTCTAGTCCAAATTGGGGCCAACTTCAAACAGGACCAAAACACATGGTTCAGAGTGCACTCCAAATATCACAACCCTCACCAACACACAGATGTGTCCTCCCTCATTGTTGCTTGCGTTGCATTATACAGGAATCTTATTTGCATTATGAAATACCATGGAAGTTCTCAGTGAGACACAACTGAATCCATGGCATACAGTACACAGCTGAATATAATAGCAGTGGAGATAATGCTATAGTATTGCAGTATAGCTAGCCCTGACAGGTGTACTGCTCGTGGACGTAGCTGCTATAGTACAGTACATAGCCGCTATAAAGTCACAGATGTAGATTATGGCAAACCACAATGGCACCAGCACATGGGTTTCTGGGCAAAAGTAGGAAACGTGGCTGCTAATATGATGCATAGGCAGTCTTTAATAAAATAAGATATTTTCATGATGAGACTCTAACTCTAGGTAAATGCTGACATTTCATCTAACAGCTTCCTTTACAGGATTGTACTGCTTGCAATAATGTTGCAGATAGCAGCCATATTCAAAGATTGAGCTTCTCACACTGCACAAACTCCTATGCAATAACAGTGAGATTACTCAGGGCCATCAGAAAGGGTTGCCGCTACAGTGAGTGGTCGGCTCCTGACAGTACCCACGTGGGCTAAGCAGTCAGGAGCTGGTTAGCAGTGTATGTGGTCATAAGCATACATCGCTAATGTAAGTGTATATTCTAGGTGCCGGTTTGTTTTTCGCCAAGACCCGTGGATGCTACGGAGACCGGCTCCAGGACGGAGGTGAGTATAGAATCTCTTTTCACAGGTACTCCCACTGGACTTCTACTTGGAGAAGCAGACTGATCATCAGGCAGCAGGTAAGTATGTGTGAGTGAGGTAGGTGTATGTAATAAAGTTGTACATTCTATGGTGTGTGTGTTGTGGTTTTTTAACAATTTTTTTTACAGCAGGGGATACAGGTGCTGGACGCCTGCTGGCACTTGTAGTTCCACAAGTGCCAAAGGGCAGGCATGCTGGTACCTGTAGTTCCACAGTAAAAAACAATAGTTTCTTACTATTTACACTACTATTACCCCCATAGCCACAGCCTAGGGGTGCAGGGGAAGAGCCCTGGGCTTCAGACTATGCCTGGGGTGCTCAGGAGAGGGGGGACCCCTTTATTGGGGGGTCACCATCTCCCCTGAGATCCCCACTTGGACTGACTGCCTTGGGGTGATAATGCTTTGGCTGGGGTGACCGGATGATAGGGTTTCCTGGCTGTGGCATTACACCCCAGCCGGATTTGAGATTAGTGCTGGTTTGCCAACCCCAGATCGTCTGGGGTTGGCAACTCAGTCACCTTCTCTGGGGTTGGCAACTCAGACACTTTCTCTGGGGTTGGCAACTCAGACATTGGGCCTGATTCAGACCAGGACGCAAGTGTCCGTTCGCTCGTCCGCCGTACGAGCGAAAAAAATTTAATTTAAGCGCTCGCTCGTAGCTAACCTTCCGCCCCATATTCTTCCAACCCCTCCTCTAGCTTGCGACCATTCAAAATAGCGACCGTTCATCTCCTCTTTGGTTGCTTTGGATGCTCGCACAAGTCAATTCCGGAAGTGGGCCTGTCAGGTTTCGATTACCTGCTCTTTCATTCTGCAAACATACCTGAATCGTTTCATGCCAATCAATATATTAATTAGCTTAATTGCTCTTCACATGTTTTCAAACTTTTTTTTTTTCAATTTCAATAAACTTTATTCTTCTCAGTGTGTGTCATTTTCCCCGCAGAATACGTACGGTTTCACCAATGGTTTACTTTATCAAAATTACTTCTTTTTAGGATGGATACTATTGTTTTCCAGTGTTTGTGATAGGCATATTTTAGTGTTTTAATTTGTTTATTTAAATTAGCTTACGCATGTCACTGCATGAAGCCTATCATAACTCACATTATATTTTTGAGCCTGTAGGACACATGACTCATACAATAACCAATAGAATGGTTCCTGTTAATTTACAAAGTACATTAGCCAATCAAATTTTTTCTATGGCCTTTATTAAAACTGTTTTGTGTTAAAAAAATCATTGCCATCATGAGAGCCTCCGCATTTACTAGGCGGGAGCTATTGGTCCTCACCGAGGTGATGGACCGGTGGGTTACAAGCCAGCCTCCCCCATCACCAACCGCCTGAAGTGTATGGCCTACGCGTAGGTTCGCCACCGCCAGCGCTCCTTCGGCTGTCGCCAAAATATCGGGCAGTTAGAGCGCAGGTGGTCGGATCTGCGCTCTAACTGCACGCCACACCTGCTGGCATGTTTGCGGATGCAGATAGAAGCAAGTAAGTATTTTTTTTTATTTTGTGGTCTTTTTTTGCATACCTACCTGCGTGTGCATGTTTCCAGTTGTTGTACTGTTTTTTTTCATTTTTGGTGTAGTACATTTGTTCCCAACCCCTCCCAAAAAAAACCTAAACATTTTTAATTCATCATTTAGGGGCTGAGCGCAGACTCCGGCATAGACAGCGAAGGAGACGATGGGCTCGTCCCCTTCACCCACTCCCAGCCAAAACACCTCTCCCCAACCTTCCCCCAATTCCCCCTCCACCCCAGACTGGCCAGTACCTGAGGCCCCTCCCTCTCCCAATTTTCCAAACCCGCAAAATTCACCCTCACCTCCCCCCCTCTCTTTTCTTCACCCTCCCTTCCCCCCCTCTCTTTTCTTCACCCTCCCCACCCCCCTCTCTTTTTTTCACCCTCCTCCATGAGCCAAATCTCCCTTCCTTCTTTGGACCAGCACTGGCCCACCTCAGAGGAGGAGGATGTAGGGGCTCTAAGAGCCGGAATACAGATGACCGGTATGTTTCCCTTTTAAACTATGCTTGTTTTTTTGGGGGGGGCTTTTTGGGTGATGTTGTCCTTTTGCCTGTGCATTTCAAAATGTTTCATTATTTTAAATTTAAAAAAAAAATTTTTTTTTATAGACAATGTCTTGGATGTTTACCACTGACACATATCAAAACACTCAAACTTGTGTATTTCTTGTTTACCGTACCAACAAATTTATTTTTTTGGCGTAATTCGCCCTTTTTTGGGTTGGCTTTTTGTGTGTACATTTTTAAGTTTGTATTTCTCCCATCTTTGCATTTGCCAGTACTTTGTTTTTGTCAAATAAACTGTATCTTTGTTTAAACTATAGTCTTTTTTTGTTTTGTTTTTAAAACATCTAATATAAGGTGTCATTTTATTAATCCACACATTTTTTAATTCCCACAGAGGACCAGAGGCGGCTGCAATCAATGCAGGCAGGATTGCAAGCCTTGCGGGCACATCTAATTGCCATGCTTGTGGTCCTTGACCACATGTCGGCGGACCTTCGTCGTTAATTGTTTTTTTTTTTTTCACCCACAAATAATGTGTGTTCAATTAAAATTGTGTTGTATTTTAACAAGTCTCAGTCCTTGTCTGTAAATATTACATTGTTTAACCTTCCCTAAGTCGACTATTTGAGCATGTTTTTTAAAGTAAGGTAAATTAGATTTGACAAAGCGCTAGTAAGTATGAAAGCTGGCACATTAAACACCTAACAATACCAATAGGTTTTTAGAAATACCAGCATTTTTTTTGCTACCTTTGGGTGGGTAATGTAAATATAAATTCAAACCTGCTTAGGCCTAGTTTAGAAGACATACTGTTTCACCATAATACCTTTGGTGTTTGTTTTTAGCCACAAAGCCTGTTAAAATACTTAACAATTTAAACCATTACAGGATTAGCCATTACGAAAAAATTTTCTTTTGGCCCACATTACATGTGCTTGTAATTTACCAAGGAAAAGTCTTTTTAACGTCAAACAAAAATTTATTACGCACAAATAATAAACCAAAAGTGAATTGTGACAACCAATTCACACAGTGAAAACACACTACCAAAAAAAACAACACCCAAATAAAAAAAAAAAAATCAATCAAGAACTGGTGGAAGTAGTAGCAGGCCAACATGAATCCACAAATGAGGAGAAGAATTAATTGTTCCCGAAGTTATATCCAATGTGGCCACATGAAGACAATTTTGTGGATCAGGTAGTAGGCATCGTTTTTCCGTGGAATTTAAAGGAATACAAGAAAAAACAATGAAAAAAAAATGACAATTGCACATTACAATCTTACATGTCTACATTGTGTCAATTAACTAAATTTGCAACAATAATTACCTAAAATATCTGGCCACCACATCATCGCGTATGGCCCCCCCACATACTGACCTCCAACCAACCTCGGGGGGGCCCTTTTCAGGCAAGGCCTCCTCTGGCTGCATTGGCACACCACTCCTTATGGCGATGTTGTGAAATATCCCACACAGGATCACAATTTTAGAAACCATAGCCGGCAAATACATGAGTTCGCCACCAGAGCGGTGGAGGCATCTGAATCGGCCTTTTAAAAGGCCGATACAGTGCTCCACCACCTGCCTTGTGGCTGTAAGTGCAGAATTAAACTCACTTTGTGGCCCTGGTGTGGGAGCCAAATAAGGAGTGAGCAGCCAGGGCGTGCAAGGGTAACCACTGTCTCCTGTGAAAAGACAAATATAACATTCACGACCATTGTGTAACAAGCTTTGCATTGGTTTCAACTGAAGGTGTCAACTTACCCAGAAGCCACGCATCACCAGCTTGTAGGTTGTCTAATTTGGGCCAAATCCCTGATTGCCGGATGACGAAGGAATCATGTGCACTCCCGGGGAATTTGGCATTAAGGGACAGGATCTGGAGGGAGGCATCACATACCACCATTACATTCAGGGAATGAAAGTGTTTTTGGTTCCTATAAATAGCCTCCAGCCTTGCTGGAGGCTGAAGTGGTATGTGAGTGCCATCCACAACCCCTATGATGTGTGGGAAGCCAGCTATTTGGTAAAAATTGGCCTTCGCCACACTAAGGGAACCCATATCCAATGGCATATTAATAAAATGATGGAGGTGTTTGAAAATGGCCTCCATCACTGCCCTCAGGATCCATGAAAAGGAGGACTGGGAGATTCCGGCAACTATTCCCACCGTGGTTTGAAAGGATCCTGAGGCACAGAAATGTAACCCCGACAATAATTGCGTAAGTGGTGGTATTGCTGTAGGACTGTTAATTTGCGGTTCAAGATCACTCTCTATTAATGAGAGAGTGTCTAGGATGATTTGTGGAGGAAGATGGTATCATCGTAAAACCTCATCATCTGGCATTCCAAAAAGGGTGACATGTGTTCTATATATCTGGGGCCTTGCACGCCTACGAGGCCTACGCCCGGGATGAAGTTGAGGTTGGTCGGGTTCTGGAACCATGGCCAAGATAATACGACCAACATCAACCTGAAATGGTAAGCCAGGTAGTTATTTTCCTAAAATTTGAAAAGAAAAATATACTTATTTTTTTTAAGAAATCCAAAGATGCTTACAGGCCGGGGTCTTGTCATGAGTAGAACAACCTACATTTCAAAAGTTGAAAATATATTTAGTTATTATTGGGCAAACTTGGATTGTGATCACATTTTTTAGGCCTAAAAAAAAGAGAAGGGAGCACACATTAGTTTGGGAAAACACACGCTACATTTATTGGTCAAACATGATTTTACACTGAAATAATAAAAAGACATTAGTGCGCTAAATAGTATGCATTTTTTACAGTTAAAACAAGACACATGAGTTCGTTAAATATTACGCTACTTTTACAGTTCAATAAGGAGACATTAGTGCGCTAAATAGTACGTTCAGTTAAAAATAAAAACAACTCAAACAATATTTCGTAAAAGAGTACGCTATATTTAGTGGGAAGACATGATTGGTCCTCCAACCCCCAAAAAAACACTTAGCGAAACATAGGCGAGGTCCAACACATCAAAATTGTAACTTCATGAAAATAAAAACACTTACCAAAAACAGACAAATAACCCAAAGTCCAAAAACGTCAAGGGGGCAAGGCCAAAATAACTGTAAAAAAAACCAAAAAACATAAGGACTAACATTTTTAAAATATTTACTATTATTGTTTACGGTGGTTTGGAAAAAGACTTACTCAAAAACTCCAAAATCCAAAGGTAAACAATAAAAAAAGCGGACGTAAAAAAAATAATTATGAAAATTAAAAAAAAAAACAATCTTAAACTCCAAACTCCGCACTACAAAAACCGCACACAAACACCTCCTCCGTCAAACCTCCAACATTCCCCACCCGCCACCACGACTCGAGTCACACCAAACCATAAATAGTCTATTTTTCCGCTCAAAATACCGACAGACAATAGGAGCGCACAATCAATGACGCGGCTGAATAATGCTGACGCATGTATAAAAACGTCACTGAAAACCCCAATCGGTCTGCTGTAGTGTGACCTGAAACTCCAAAATGGCTACAGAGCAACAAAGCACTGGCCAAGAGGCGCCAGGTAAGTATTTGTATTTTTGGCCCTAAAGGATTTTGTAGAACCAACATTTTAGGCACATTTTATATTAAAAATGTTATTTCCAAAAACCAAAAAGGTGTTGAGGATGTAATGGAAGAGGCTGCTGGCCCTAGCAGGCCAAGAAAAGCCACCAAAAAAAAACGCCAGCCACAATTCACAAGAACGGAGATGGAGGTTTTGGTCCAAATGTGCGTTGACACCCTGCCCCAGGCAGCAAGGAATATGGGTGCAAGCCAGAAATGGAACATGTGGGAGGACATAGCCAGTGCTGTCAATAGGGTTGGTGAGATTGAACGAGCAACCCAGTTCGTCAAACGCCGGTACGTACAAACTACATTTTAATAAAAAGTGTTTACAGGTCCAAATACTGCAGGAATAATGGCAACTTTTTAACCCACAGATGGAGCGATTTCAAATATCGGCTGAAGCAAAAACTGGCTGATAGGGCTAGGCATGCAAGGGGGACAGGTGGGGGTCCCACCCCTGTGGCACTGGAGCTCACTGATTTGGAGGAGATGGCACAGGTGTGTGTGCAGGATGAGGAGGTGTTTGGCGTGTCGAACATGGATACCGACATGCCCGACTTTGCGGCTCCTCATGTTGCCTCAGGTAAATGTAGTAATGTTAATAACTCCGAAATGTGTTTTGGACAATATCTAGATTATAATGTTATTGTTTTCTCTTTTTTTTCACAGAGACACAGGCGGATGAGTCTGCTCCAGAGGGGAGCTTTGGCTACAGAACTTCTGCTGGCTCCGCAGGGGAGGAACCAGTAGATCCGGCTGGGGACCCTGTGGAAGACAGTCCAGGGCAATCCCCCTCGCAGGCAGTGGCCCTCCTCACTGATCTCAATATTAAAACGTATCTGCACACTGAGATTCTGGTGAAGCTGGATGCCAGGCTGCTACGGGTGGCGGAGGCCCTGGAGCTGCGGCCAACGTGACCATTGCTCAGGCCCTGGAGGCAAATTCTGGGGCCAACATCCGGATTGCAAATGCCCTGGAGCAGCTCGTTCGCCAGCAGATGTTGGAGCCAGCCTCCCTTCCTGCCGGAACATCAGGATCCTCCACCTCTGGCACAACAACAGCCATCCCTCCAAATGTGCCTAGCCCCATGCCTAGTCCAGAGGCCCCAACATCTGCCTCTGGACAGGCCAGCCGAAGGACCTCCCAGACCCATTCAGACTCCCTCCCTACCCCGGCCAAAAGGCAATGACAGCACTGGCTAAATTTCCCACATTCCTTCTGTGTTTGCCCCATATTCCTTAATTGCCAAAACATCCCTCTCCCTTCTTGTGAATTGTTTTTAAATTTTGTTTGTTTGTTTGTGGTTTCAAAATGCCACTTTTTTTGTTGGTGCATTTCTATATTTTTTTAATTTATTTTAGAGTTATCCATATTTTATTTTTGAAAAAAAATAGTTTAAAAAAATTGTGTATCAAAATAAAAATAATTTGAAAAACTGAAAAAATCTATTGTTAATTCATTCAAAAACTGGTTAAAAGTTAATCCAACTAACAAAATTACAAACAATACAACGGAAATGTAAACATTATTTTTTTTTAAAAAAAACAAGGGTTAAAAACCATGTAGGAGTTTTAATTAACACTTATCTAAAAACAAAAGGACGATTGTTTTCTTGGCCCCTAAAAAATGAAGAAAAACAACAAACCTGCGTACAATATTATTGCCCTTAAAAAAAAAAAATTAAAGTTGGAAAAAACACGCAAAGGTAAAATACATTTGAAAGCTAATTGATTGTCTAACCCAGAAATTAGCAGCTGAGCAGTTCACCTGCGTATGTTTTTTTGCTAGTAACAAAAGGCTATTTGCTAAACACCTTACAAGCATTTTTGCAATTCTAAACTGATTGTTTTTGAAGCCTCAATTGATCAATCGGGAAACCATCGATGAGCCGCGGGAGAAACGAAGAGACTATCGTCATTGTGGTAGAGAATACCAGACCACAAGCTATGCGAGCAGTTTGAATGGAAAGTTGATCAGACAGTGACGTAACACTTGTTCCGTTCACATTGGCTGTTCGCATCAGATAATGTATGTACACCAAAAAAAGCCTCACCACGCCTGCGTTTTCCCATCTCCACCCCCATCACCACCCCAAAACGGACAGTTCTGTCAATCACATTTGACATGTCACTTCCTGTTCGCTATTCGACGAACAACTGAAAAAATTATCGCAAACAGCCGTATGCACATGCGCACTGTTACACCGACGCCACGCCTCCGTGGTTTGACAACATCGGACCGCTACGAGCGGCTCTGAATGAGGGCCAATTTTCCTGGAGCTGGATGCTCACATGCCCTTCCTGGAGCTGTAAAATCAGACAACCCTCTTGGGGTTACAAAGTCAGATGTCCTTCCTAGGGCTACAGAATCAGATGCCCTCTCTGGGGTTATGAAGTCAGATGTCCTTACTAGGGCTACCGAATCAGATGCCCCCTCTGGGGCTACAAAGTCAGATGCCCCCTCTGGGGCTAGAGAATTGGATGCCCCCTCTGGAGCTGGAAAGTCTGATATCCCTACTGGGGTTGGGAAGTCAGATACCCCTTCTGAGGCTGGCACATCAGTCACTGCTCTTGAGGCCGAAACATTGGCTGTCCCTGCTGGGGTTAACACATCAGATACCACTGCTGAGACTAGAACATCAGATACCCCTCCTGTGGTTGAACAGTCGAACACCTCTCTTGAGAGTGAAACATCGGATGTGTCTCTTGAGGTTGAAACAAAGGATTCCCCTACTGGAACCGTACCATTGGATACCCCTGCTTGTACTGGAACATTGAATAACCTTGTTGGAGGTGAAACATTGGATACCCCTACTAGGGCTGGAACATCGAATCCCTCTCTTGCAGCGGGGAACATTGGATACCCCCATTGGGGTTGGAATATTGGACACCTTGCTTACAGGTAGAACATCAGACACCCCTGCTGGTGTCTGAACATTGGATACTCCTTCCAGAGTCTGAGCATCGGATATCCTTGTTGGAGTTGAAGTATTGGATACCCCTGCTGGTGCTGGAACAATTGAATATCACTGCTTGGACTGAAACATTGGATACCCCTGCTGAGGACTGAACATCGGATACTCCTTATGGAGTTGGAATATTGGATACTCCTCCTGAGACTGCAAGAACTGACTTCTCACTGATTTTGGGAGATCTGAACACTCTCTTTTGATTTCCAAACCTGGAATAGGGTGCTCTTGTCACTGGAACCCAATCTTGCACTGGAGTTGCTTTTTGGGCAACTTCCTTAGCACTCCTAGTAGTGGAAACTGGAACTGAAGATGACAATCTAGATAGTTCATTGGCATTAATGGTGTGACACTGTGACTTGTCACCCTTCCTTGATTTGCAGAGAGAACAGTCTTTTATAAAATGATCAGGACACCCACGGTAAAGACAAAGTTGAAATTCCTAGCGCCGCTAACGTTCAGCTTCTGACAGCTTGGGCCATATAAAAAACTCTGATATTTCTCACTTTTTGGTACAAAGGAGGAAACCACAGTCTTTAAGGCTCCTAAATCAGCAAATTCCTTGGCTTTATTATACTGAGTTGGGGTTTTGTCAGAATCAGAAGCATTTAATTCTGGTAGAATCAGAATAATATTGGTTAAAAGCTTTTGCAGCTGCCCTAACATTTGCTGAAATTCTCCAAATAGTGCAGGATTCAATTTACTTGGTGACTGGGAGGTCTGTGAACAATTGTGAGTAGTGGTCCTATGAATACCTAATAATCTTTATACCCAAATGTCGCTATTTAGCGTTGTAAGCCGCACAAGAAATAATTGCTTTCTAGACTTTGAGTGTGGGTCCAAAGCACAAAAAGTTATTATTCGCATAGAAGATTTCAGTTACACGCCTTGATCTAAATACAATTAGTGCAAAAGATTATACATTTACAAGGTACAGTCGATACATATACAAGCGCTCTGGATCCAGTTTTCCCGGCATCAAAGGTGAAGCCTCCTTCAAAAGAAAGAATATAATGACTGACTACTGGATATAGAGTGCTTGAATATTTACCATACAGAGAGTGGGCAATACAATAGAAATGAGTTGGCGTAGTCCCATTGGTTCTTCCTCTTGGTTCTTCTGTTATGATACAGTTCATAGGACAATTTGTATAGTAGTGGTTCAGCCCTCCAACGGCTCTTTGTGTGTCTTTTCCTGCCAAATAACTAATCAATAGATACTACATACAAAGTACATTCTATCACCTAATTCTCTATAATTCATAACTTGCAGACGCATGTTGAGATTTCCTTGCAGATGGAACTGAAGATCTGCAAATAAGCAGTGGTTTAGAATGGCACCAAACATGGTCTGCTTACTATGTACTAAACCTTAGATATCAAATACATTCATTTCACAACATAATTAATAACGAATAAAACCTCTAATATTAACCTTAATGCTAGGGAACCTTTTAGTGTAAGTATGCAATGTGTAAGTGTGGGGATATTTAAGTAAAGATGCTAGTTTGCATTGTGCGTCCATGTGTTTGTGGGGTACACCATGGTACTTGCTTTGTGGGGTTGTTCATATCATGTGTATTAATAAATGTAAGTATTGTATTGTGAGGACTTTTAATGTAGGGCAGTGGCAGATGCACAACGCTAATAATAACAATATAGCGCCATACATGGAGGTTTAGTGTAGGCACCACAAGATGGTGTCAGGAGGGCAACGCAAAATGGCATCATGCAGATATTATTTTTACAATTTAGGTCTTAGCCAACCATCTGGCTTCAACAGTCCCTTTAACAGAATTATGTAGTTGCAGATTACAAGCAAAATCTTCAGTAGTGAGTGGAGGTATGCAGGGGTTAGCAGAGTCTGAAAAAACTATCTGAGACTGAGAAGCCATGGTAAAACAATAAGCAAAATATTGTAGTCTACCCGCTTGTGTCATCTCAAATCTTTCATAAGACCCAGACTGGGGTCTGCCACTTGAGTCTGACCAGCAGTATCCATATTTTATGGGCCAGAGCAATCTGTCACAACTCTCGGATGGCAAATGGATGCAACCCGTATTTGGGATTGGTGTTACCTATGTCTGAGGCATGGAGTTTAATGTGCGCGGTGTTCACCAGGGACCCTCGCAAGAGGGTATGGACTTGGCTGCATCCAACACACAGGTCGTGTCCCTCAGAATAGGTTCCCCTATACAGGTGCTGGAGAATTCTGGATGGAGTGGAGAAGACTTTCAGCATAGTGAACAGGCTGGGTCACAATCAAACAGACAACAAGGTACAAGGGAGCAGATGAGTGCAGGTCACAGAGGATAGCCAAGGTCAAACCAGATTACCAAATGCAGTACCAGGGATTAGACAGAAGCAGGTCTGAAACAAAGCCAGGGTCAGGAACAGACTTGCAGAGGCTGATTGCAGGAATCCTCTAATCTGTGCAGCTGGTGATTTCACTGAGCTGGATAATAGACTGCAACTGAAGTTTGCTAAGTAAATTCACTGGAACAGCTTGTGATACGTAAACTGGAATGCAGCAGCACACAAATAAGGACACAGAAACTGTAGATATAGAGCCAGATGGCAGTGATGGTATTCTCCACAAAGGAGCCACATGATAGAACTTAACACTGGGAAACAACTCTTTGCTCTGGCACCAGTGGGAGTTCTCACAGGGGATATGAATCTGCTGCCAGTCCCTGATAGGCTGCTTAGGTCATCTGAGGCTGGAGTACTCCCACTGGAAGAATGCTAGCAGCTGACATAGTGCATGATGGTGATGTCAGTGCATGGTTCTTGAACAAGGTCAGGCAGAAATCCTGACCTGCAGCAAATGGTAATATAAGTCACACAATTTGAGCAGAGTGTGCACTCAGGATTCCTTTATAGTATGGTATACTATATATTTTATAGACCCCCAAATTATCTTTACCCTAGGCCTGAAGTATCCCCGGGAGGGAGGACCCTTAATTGGGGGGGAGCAATTCCCATGTAATTCATGGCCTGAGGTGACCAGTTTGTGGCTGGTTAATGCTTTGGGAGGGAGACAGAAATCTACACTTTTTTTTCGTACCACTAGCAAATTTGTCATGGCTGCCATGAACACAAAACACAAGAAACTTAGTAATTTTACAGTAATATTTTTTGGAAACCACAAGAAATTAATTAATTTTAAAATATTCTGTATTACTTTTACAGTATTAGTGTATTTTTAGGAAAAAAAAGGTATAATTTATTTATCATACAGTACTTTGAAAACAATATTTAATACTGTACTTTGAGTACTGTACAGTAGAAAACACACACAAAGGTTAATTTATTGACCCATACATTATAGTCCAGTATTATGCCATTATTGACCTACTGTAAGCAAATACTTAATGAAAAAGAAATATTTCATTAATGCAAAAAATTAATTACACCAAATATGTAATAGTACTACAGTACACAACAGTTGTGTGACCATTGGTAAGATACTATACAGATTTATATAACAATTATACTGCTCAGATGTCAGTACATCTTTCCAAACTTCACTAGCTCATTCATCAGCTGCTGTTTAGTTGACGACTTCACATCAGACCTTATGTACCTTTTTAACTGGACCCACACCAATTCAATTGGATTCATGTCCAGTGACCTACAGTATAAACAAAAATAAATTAACAAAATTACAGTATGACAATACTCACTCTGGTGGTGTGTGTTGCCAATTGATAACTTTCTATTCCATGAATTTGGCTGAGGCAGAGTGTTTAGGATCATTATCCTGGAACAATCTGTGAAAAGATGGACAGTGTTCCCTAACAAATGGCACCAATCACTCATCTATTCTTTCTTGAAAGAAAATCTTATCCATGATTGAGCCCTACAGAAATAATAAATGTTGGTCATTATGAATCAGCACATACTTTACTATAGAAACTGTATTGTAGTGTGTGGATTTTGTTTTAATACAAGTACAGTACTTTTAAAAATGAAAATGGGTCCTACATCCATACGAGAGATGGCTCCTCATACATTGATGCTTTGGAATTGGATTTATTGAGATATGTTGACAACCTTTCAAGTGCAACAGACAATTCATCTGTTAAAATGATCTTATCAATTGTTTCACCGCTCTCAATCCACCAACATGCTTATTCAACTCTCTTTTCTTTTTCACTTCCTGTATTATGGGACACATCCTGTGTACACTCAAATAAATAATTAATTTACAGTACAGTATTATATAGCTTACTGGAGGACTTACGGTATTACTGTGTAAAATACTGAAACTTGTAGAGCCAAAACTTCATCCTAGTTCCCTATGCATCCTTTTAATGTTGGAACATTAGATGCCCAGGTAATACTCAGAATGAAGAATACGTCGTATTTGTCAAGCAGTAAACTCACCATCTTCAGGAGTTTATTCATTCATTCACAATTTCTTTGACTTTCCTACAGTACAGTATAACAAATTGAAACTAACATACTGTAGAGTACTGTATACAGTTTTAGCAATATTAAAACAAAGTTTAATGTACTGCATTTGGAAGGATGTATATCTCTAGCCTTCATCCTGTGAAATGCATGATAGTCTGTAAACTTTCTACAACACCACTTTTTTTAAAACATGCCTGGATCTCTCGGGTAGTCTTATTTTCTTTTTTCGCGTAGAGTTGTTGATTGCTATTGCCATGGTGCCTGATGAACTGTGGAGAGGACAAGATACATTTTTGTGAAAATTAATGTTAAAACAATTAAAAAAACAGATTTCAACACATTGTTTTCCAGGTGCCGGTTTGTTTTTTTGCCAAGATCCGGGAATGCTACGGAGACCGGCGCCAGGACGGAGGTGAGTGTAGAATCTCTTTTCACAGGTACTCCCACTGGACTTCTACTTGGAGAAGCAGACTGATCGTCGAGCAGCAGGTAAGTATGTGTGAGTGAGGTAAGTGTATGTAATAAAGTTGTACATTCTATGGTGTGTGTGTTGTGGTTTTTTAACAATTTTTTTTACAGCAGGGGATACAGGTGCTGGACGCCTGCTGGCACTTGTAGTTCCACAAGTGCCAAAGGGCAGGCATGCTGGCACCTGTAGTTCCACAGTAAAAAACAATAGTTTCTTACTATTTACACTGCTATTACCCCCATACCCACAGCCTAGGTGTGCAGGGGAAGAGCCCCGGGCTTCAGACTATGCCTGGGGTGCTCAGGAGAGGGGGGGTCACCATCTCTCCTGAGATCCCTATTTGGGCTGACCGGCTTGGGTTGATAATGCTTTGGCTGGGGTGACCGGGTGATAGGGTCCCCTGGCTGTGGCATTACACCATTTTGAGTCCAGTGCTGGTTTTAAACATATGCACAATTTTTCCCCCTATGTTTAAAACCAGGATAGGCTCAGCAGCCCAGTGCTGGTTCCTAAAATATGGGAGAAACCTACACTTCCCCCCCTATTTTTAGTAACCAGGACTAGGTGAGCAAAAGAGATGGTTATGTTTTTTTGGGGGGGACCCTACATCATTTTTTAAAACATTAAACAATTTTTTAAATGATAGAACACACAAGTAGCCTTCACATATCTCACTGATATGTGCAGGCTGCTTGTTCGGGAGAGTTTGACAGAGAGAAGACACTGCACACTCAGGTGAGTAATCTTGTTCTAAACTTGCAACTCGGGGGAAAAACTCGATCAGATACACCATCGGAAAACACCCTCCGCAAAACACGCTTTTTGATCAATTTGAGTGTTTCAGAAGCCTAATCTCATCCATGTTTCAGCGAGTCAAATCGAGTTTAAAAACACAAAACTCGACCAAACACGAATCTTAGTAAATTAACCCCTGGGGCTTGGTTTTCAAATTGGAGATTTTGGCACCACCTGAAAATTTGATAAAGCCTCAGGCTACTGAGTGCTTTTTTATTCTGTTGGTGGCAATGTGTGTGTTTTTTTTTATATGAGAACATTGTATGGATTGTTTTTACCTCGGGGACATTTTTTTCACAAAGGTGTTATTGTGTGTTTGTTTTTATCCTGTATGTGGCAAATGTGTTTGGAATTTCTCTGTTTCTCTTCTGTTGAATAATCTGTTTACTTAAAAACTAGCATTTCTTTTTATACGCTTATTAAAAGTATTAATTATGGATTTACTGTTTGTTTTCACAGAACATTTGCGACCTCACATGCCACCATCACAGTGCCAAGCCACCCTCTACAACCCAGTAAGTACTGTACTGTACATTATACTACTATACTGTACTTCTCTTCCTTTTAAGAATGTCTATTATTGACACTAATGAAATACCCCTAGTACCGTACTTCATGAGAGATTTGGAATCAATTAAAAGTAACTACAATATTTTCAGTTGGGAAAGATTTTCACTGTTGCCAAATGTAATTCTTGTATAGTACTGTATTTGTATTCATGTGTAATACAGTATTTGTTTGTGTTGATATAGAGGTTTGTCTAAAGACTTGTACTGTAATGGTTTATTATTAAATTAAGGCAAACTTACAGTATCATGTTTTGTTTTACAGTAACTACACTATAGGAGGAGGTGGTAGATGATTGGTCATTGACCACTCCACAACAAAGTAAGAATTGTACTTTTCTTCCTTTTAAGAATGTCTACAGTACCTCCTGTACTCTATTTTAATACAACCCTTGATGTTCTGTATGTGAAAGTTAATTTAATGTCCCACCATTATCTATTCTGGCCAAAACTATACATACTGTCCAGAACAGTAATAAGATCTTTTAGTCTTTCTGGTTAATTTACAGTAGCAGTATTCAATGTGGTACTGTGTCAAAAGCCTTCCTAAATCTACTGTGAATCTGCTTACAGTATTTGCACAAGGAAATCTTTTGGCCATTCACACTACTAAACTATCCTGTAGCTGATGCTTCTTTTGTAAGCCACACTGACTCAGTGTCACAACTCTTGGATGGCAAATGGATGCAAGCCATATTTGGGGATTGGCGTGACCTATTTCTGAGGTGTGGAGTCTAATGTGCTGGTGGTGTTCACCAGGGACCCTCGCTAGAGAGTATGGGCTTGGCTGCATCCGACACACAGGTCATGGCCCTCAGAATAGGTTCCCCTATACTGGTGCCGGTGAATTCTGGATGGAGTGGTGAAGACTTTCAGCGTAGTGAACAGGCCGGGTCAGAACCAAATGGACAACAAGGTACCAGGGAGCAGACGTGTGCAGGTCGCAGAAGATAGCCAAGGTCAAACCAGATTAACAAATGCAGTACCAGGGATTAGACAGGAGCAGGTCAGAAACAAAGCCAGGGTCAGGAACAGACTTGCAGAGGCTGATTGCAGGAATCCTCTAATCAGTGCTGCTGGTGATTTCACTGAGCTGGATAATAGACTGCAACTGAAGTTTGCTAAGTAAATTCACTGGAACAGCTTGTGATTCGTAAACTGGAATACAGCAACACACAAATCAGGACACAGAAACTGTAGATATAGAGACAGATGGCAGTGATGGTTTTCTGCACAAAGGAGCCACAGGATAGAACTTAACACTGGGAAGAAACTCTTTGCTCTGGCACCAGTGGGAGTTCTAATAAGGGATATGAATCTGCTGCCAGTCCCTGATAGGCTGCATAGGTCAGCTGAGGCAGGAGCACTCCCACTGGAAGAATGCTATCAGCTGACATAGTGCATAGTCAGTGCATGGTTCTTGAACAAGGCCAGGCAGAAATCCTGACCTGCAGCAAATGGTAATGTAAGTCACACAATTTGAGCAGAGTGTGACACTCATCATTCCTTCATAATACTGTATACTATATATTTTATAGACCCCAAATTATCTTCACCCTAGGCCTGAAGGATCCCCAGGAGGGGGGGACCCTTAATTAGGGGGGAGCAATTCCCATGTAATTCGAGGTCTGAGGTGACCAGTTTGGGGCTGGTTAATGCTTTCGGGAGGGGGACAGAAATCTACACTTTTTTTTCATGCCACTTGAACATAGTAATTTTACAATAATATTTTTTGGAAACCACAAGAAATTAATTAATTTTAAACTATTCTTTAATTTTACGGTATTAATTTTATAGTAATGATATTACTTTATTAATTTTTGCAGAATAAAAAAGGTATAATTTATCATACAGTACTTTGAAAACAATCTTTAAAACAGTACTTTGAGTACTGTACAGTAGAAAACACACACAAAGGTTCATTTATTGACACATACATTACAATACAATATTATGCCATTATTGACCTACTGTAAGCAAATACTTAATGAAAAAAAAACATTTCATTAATGCAAATTATTCATTACACCAAATATTTAATAGTACTACAGTACATACCAGTTGCATGACCCATTGGTAAGACATTATACAGATTTATATAACTTATACTGCTCAGATGTCAGTACATCTTTCCAAACTTCACTAGCTCATTCATCAGCTGCTGTTTAGTTGTCAACAACTTCACATCAGACCTTATGTACCTTTTTAACTGGACCCACACCAATTCAATTGGATTCATGTCCAGTGACCTACAGTATAAACAAAAATAAATTAACAAAATTACAGTATGACAATACTCACTCTGGTGGTGTGTGTTGCCAATTGATAACTTTCTTTTCCATGAATTTGGCTGAGGCAGAGTGTTTAGGATCATTATCCTGGAACAATCTGTGAAAAGATGGACAGTGTTCCCTCACAAATGGCACCAATCACTCATCTATTCTTTCTTGAAAGAAGATCTTATCCATGATTGAGCCCTACAGAGATAATAAATGTTGGTCATTAGGAATCAGCACATGCTGTACTATAGAGAATGTATTGTAGTGTGTGGATTTTGTTTTAATACAAGTACAGTACTTTTAAAAATGAAAATGGGTCCTACACCCATACGAGAGATGGCTCCTCATACATTGATGCTTTGGAATTGGTTTTATTGAGATATGTTGAGAACTTTTCAAGTGCAACAGACAATTCATCTGTTAAAATGACCTTACCAAATGTTTCACCGCTCTCATTCCACCGACATGCTTATTCAACTCTCTTTTCTTTTTCACTTTCTGTATTATGGGATACATCCTGTGTACACTCAAATAAATAATTAATTTATAGGACAGTATTATATATCTTACTGGAGGACTTACAGTATTACTGTGTAAAATACTGAAAAGTGCATTTGTGGGTTGCAGTCTGTATTTTAACTTGTAGAGCCAAAACTTCATCCCAGTTCCCTATGCATCCTTTTAATGTTGGAACATTAGAAGCCCAGGTCATACTCAGAATGGAGAATATATCGTATTTGTCCAGCAGTACACTCATCATCCTCAGGAGTTTATTCATTCATTCACAATTTCTTTGACTTTCCTACAGTACAGTATAACAAATTGAAACTAACATACTGTAGAGTACTGTATACAGTTTTAGCAATATTAAAACAAAGTTTAATGTACTGTATTTCTATTACTGTGCCTACCATCTGCATTTGGAAGGATGTATATCTCTAGCCTTCATCCTCTGAAATGCATGATAGTCTATAAACTTTTACAAAAAAACACTTTTTTTAAAACATGCCTGGATCTCTCGGGTAGTCTTATTTTCTTTTTATCGTGTAGAGTTGTTGATTGCTATTGCCATGGTGCCTGACATGAACTGTGGAGAGGACAAGATACATTTTTGTAAATATTAATGTTAAAACAATTAAAAAAACAGATTTCAACACATTGTATAAAAAGTGTTTTTTTAAATAAATAACCCGCCAGGAAGATGAGTCCTACTTAGGTGGGTTAATTAATTTGTTTTGGTCACCACTCTAATTAATGGACACAATCCACAGCAATTATATTGTTTCTCTTGCTTTGCATACTCCACCTGGAAGATGTGCCCTGGTACACACCTGATAGATATATCTGCAGATCGAGTGATCTGCAGATATATCTGCAGATGATGGTCATTTATACACACTGAATGACCATCATCTGCAATGTGCAGCGGGTCCCGGTGTCTGGGGGGTGGGTAGGGGGCATGGCCTATTCATGAAAGGCATGGCCATGCCCCCTTCAAAATAAACATTTGAGTCACTGTGGAAGGGGGAGCTGTGTGCCCCTCAGCCCGGCCCACAGCCAATGGGGGGCACGATCAGTGTAATTGCTCCCCCCTTTGGCATAGGAGACTGCTTGGGCTGCTGCTTTAGCAGCCTGAGACAGTCTCCCAGTGCAGCCCAGCACACAGCAGCATGTGCTGGGCTGCTGTGGACAGGGAGCTGTGCCAGACCCGGGTAAGTAGTACCCGCTCACGGCTGCCCCCCCTCTCTGCACCCCTGTGTATGGGTGCTCACCTGATCACCCATACACACATGCCGATGGACATATCTGTTCATTGGCTGTGCAGCGCAGCCAATGCGATATGTCTGTGAACGACGTTGTTCACAGACATATCGTCTGTACACACTGGCCGATGGGAGCACGATATATTGGCCAAGCAATTATTCAGCCAATATATCGGCCAGTGTGTACCCAGCATTAGAGGGGGAATTAATTTGTCTTGGGCGCTATTCTATTTAATTGGCTAGATGGGGGAATTTATTTGTTTTGGGGGCCGCTCTAATTAATGGGCACTCTATGCAGCAACTCTATTGTTTTGGGTGGACGTTAATTAGTGCTGCACACAAAACAATTGAATTACTCCGTCTAAGTAGCGTCTAGGTTGCATTGGCCTTGTAAAATACGTAAATAGGGTTACTTATGGGTAAAGGACAGCACGGCTTAGCATGAGCACATTTGAAATGGGACAAAATGGGCACTGAAAAATTGTACATAGCACATACTGTACCTATGACTTAGTACATACAATTGCAACTAAATACAGCAGCAATGCGCAGGGTAAGGATACAGGTGCAACTAAATACAGGGACATTGTACAGGGTAAGGATACAGCTAACAGTGGTACATGCCTATGCTTATAGATTCAGCAGGGACAAAATTGCCCACAGACAAGAAGGCCAGCCACAAGGCAATCGAGGACAATGGAGCTCCATTCGGCATAGATTTCAGGCATGTGTTGCTAATGTTGTGGGCGTGACTTAATACATACAGATGCAACTAAATACAAGGGCCGTGAAGACTATTCAAAATAGACTAAATGGGTGCTGACTAAATGTGATACAGTATATAAACATTGAAAATACTAATAAAGGTTTAAAATAGACTTACCAGAGTGATGAAAGCAAAATTAGTTTTCCGAGGTCCATGAATAAAACGTAACCGAGCCTTGTGGAACAGGGAAGAGTTCCGTCGGCTACAATGTAAGGTGGAAGTCAGTATAAGTAGCAAAAATATTAGCAGAAATATTCTCAATTGTTTGTACTTGTGATACGTTCTCAAGAAAGGATTCCAACAACAAGCCTGTACAGTAAATAGCAGATTCACAGAGTGGATAAGTGGCTGCGTCTGAGCTGCAATTTATCGGCAACATTATTGCAAGCAATAAGATACTGTACAGTAAGCCATTAGAGGATATATCAGCATTTAACTAGAGTTAGTCTCATCATGAAAATATCTCATCCCCCTTTCCCCCATCTCCATTAAAGAAACAATATGATTTAACCTCTAGTTGGTGCATATCTCTAGCATTATAGATAACAAAGCAACTTCCTTTTTCTCCAACTGTTTACCTTGGTTGACCTATTACAATGCATCTCCCCCATGTCCATCATATTAGCAGCCACGTTTGCTACATTTATGCAGAAAGCCCTGTGCACTGCTGCTTTGGTGTTTTGCCATACTCTACATCTGCAGCTTCAAAGTGGCTATGTCCATGAGCTGTGTGGCTGTGAAAATTATAGTATAGACATAAAGTCTGTGTTTGTTGCAGTCGCAGGGACTTGTATGTGGCTCCAACATTTGCAGATTTTATTTAATGTTTTTTTTACATATCTGCTTCTGTGTACTATTACAATTCACTTGCAGAGCAATCTAAAATTAACATGTTAAAATCAAATTAAAAATTATTCTTCAATAACCCTATATGCTCAACAGGAATTGAACCCTAGGTTACGGCTGTACTAAGCAGTCAACATACAAGTTTGCCACAGAAGCCAAATACTGCATTCTGGTGCCACCCACCTCCCTTTCTGATGGCTCTGATTAATCTCACTGTTATTGCAAAGGGGCTTGTGTAGTATGAGAAGCTCATGCTTGCTACAGCTGCTACCTGCAACATTATTGCAAGCAATAGGATACTGTAATATAAGCTGTTAGAGGATATATCAGCATTTACCTAGAGTACAAGTCTCATAATGAGAACATCTGTGCTGCGACTGAACATGTTATGATGTGACTGAATACATTACAATGCGCCTTGATGCGTGCGCATTAGATGCGACTAGCCAGTCTCGTTACCTGTCTTCTGGACACTAGATGAGCGAGGACACATCTGTAGCAATGAATAGGAAGGGCAGATTCTGTGTATTCGCTGAGGCACTATATACTAACGAAGGTATATTCTCAGCTCATTTTCATGATTACGGACCAACCAGGCAGAAGACATTAAGTAAACACATATTTGGCTCCAAGTGTCTGCTTTAAGAAACTCCCCTTTGTCAGGCTCCCACACCAACTCATAAGACTCTATGGAAGGAGCACTCTGTGATAGCAAGGGTCGATATATAGTGGATAAGAGTCTTCTGGCTGGGGAGATTAGAAAATAGAGAGACTCCAAAGTGGTACGCAATTTGTGTCTGTGTGGAAACACAATAGAATTCTAAAAGCTACGCAATTGCTAATACTGATAAAAACAGTGAGATGGGAGATGGTACCTAACTCTAGCTTTAAAGTAGGAGGGGATATAAGCATAATAGAGCAATATCTGTTAGAAATTGCAAACAATGCTTAATCCAGGGGTTAAATGCCACATGATTGCACCCAGGTGGAAAACTTGGGTTGTATCACAGCAGAAAGAGAGAGAGAGGGGTGGATAAAAGTGGAAAAGGCTTTTGTAACATGGTCCCATATGGTAGTGGTTTTAGTTATATTTGGAAAACCCCAAAGAGGAGGGCACCAATAGAGCTGATATAACCATAACAAGGAGGAGACAGAGACAAAATTAATCAATTCAAATTAAATTTGAACCCATAGTCTAGAATCAGGATCAGTGTGCCAGAGTACTTCCTGTGTAAGGTGAGCTGTATAGACGTAAAGCCATAAATTGGGCACTCCCAAGCCACCCTCCTTTGCTGGTTTATGCAAAAGCCTCATCATCACACTTGGACACTTTCCAGAGAAAATATGACAAGGAGGGGAAATGAGGATCTTTGAGGGGATATGTACTGGTAAAACATAAAGCACATGAAGAAATACATTAATTTTGAGTGTGTTTGCTCAACTGGTCCACGAGAGCAATTGACGTGTCCACCTTTTGAGATCCACTGAAATTGTACAAAAGAGCTCAGGGGTAGTTGCAGAGTAAAGCTACAAATAATAATGGTGAGATACATCCTAAGGTATTTGAGGCAGTTCTACAGTATTTCCAGTTGAATTCTTTGCTAGTGTCAATCAGAGAGTATCACCAAGGTTAAAATCCAAAATTTCCAGCAATAGTCTGAAAGCATATTCACATCCCAGTGGCCCTGGTACCTCTATTCCATCACTTGAATGTCTTGATGAAAGCGCTTTCCTTGCTCATCCCTGAGATCACCACAGTTTTCAAGAAAATAGTCTAAATGTGAGCAAAGGAAATGCATATTATGGACATATGTGCACCAAGAGCCTGGAAGCTCTGCAGGAGTTCCTCAACAACAAGGTGTGATACATTTTCCTAACAAAAGGAGCTAATATAACAAAAATAGTGATGTGCTGTAGTGCTCACAAATAATAAAAAAATTATAATCTAGATAAATGAATCACAAATTTTAAAATAGGAAGTAATGAATAGTAATATATTACTTCTATAGCAGGTGTAGCATACTTAAATGTGCAAATGTAACTATGTTTCTCCAGCAGTACAAACTTGCAATATAGAAAATAAAATACACTTAAAATGTGTCTGTGTGACAGTATTTCTCCAACAGGAAAATTTTTTAATCATACTGTAGCACACTTTGTATAGAAATGTAACAATATTCTCCAATGGGAAAAAAGCACAAGTGCTTAAACAATCAGCCTTTGGTTAGTCCTCCAAAAAAGATAGGTATTAGTTGTTTATCTTATGAATTTGAAGGTATAGATATATAGAATAGTCCGGTTTGTTGGAACTCTGATTAGGGTGTATCAGTTCATATAGTATAATAAAAATAGTATCAACAAAAATATCCTCGGTAGTAATACTCACTAACTTTAGACCCTTCCACACCGTACAGTAACCAGTAGCAAGCGGGAGCCCCGGCAGACTACATGGGATGTAGTCAGGATGCTGGCAGTCGAAATGCCGACTGCCAGAATCCCGAAACTGAAAGTCCAGCATGGGACTAAAGATAGGCATCTAAATACAGATGCCTATCATTAGCCCCACGTCGAAACCCTGACGCCTGGCATACCGAACATAGGTTAGCCAGGCGTTGCAACACGCTACTCATGGGGGGGAGGGTTAGGTTTAGGCACCCCCAGGGGGACTTAGGGTCACGCACCCCCCCGGGAGGTTAGGTTTAGGCTATCCCCCGGGAGGGTTAGGTTTAGTGTGTGGGGAGGGGGGGTTAGGGTTAGGTACCACCCCTAAATCTTAGAGTTAGGCACCCCCAAGGGAGGGTTCAGGTTAGGGGGTAGAGGGGAGGGTTAAAGATACTTATCAGTGGACATCGGGATTATGATTTCATACCCAACCCGACTACACAGACCACCCGGAGGTGAATAGGTAAACAGCTTCCATCCCTAAACGAAGCACTTGCAGAGAATTAGATACCAGCCGACAGAAGGGATAGCAACAAGCATGCCTGGAGTGGAGGATGGCAGAGCACACAGGACATGATGGGAGTAGAGACTGCACCTCAGCAGGGGCAAACGCAGGATTTTTTTGGGGGGGTTTCCACATACACACATATACTGTATATCAGCCCCAGCCACAAACAACCAGTCCCAGACAGCCCATTCACCAGATAGTCACCCAGCCAGCCAGCCCCAGATAGCCAGCCCCTGCCCCACACTGCCAGCCTCTATCCAGACAGCCAGCCCCAACCCGTAAAAGGTAAAATGATAGCATATGCGATCACTTTACTGGGAGGATAGGACCCACTGACCTCTTGCGAATGCACACCCAGGGGTCTGAGGATCCCTCTCTGCGAAAAGGTTGCTGAAAGGCTGACAATGATGAACACCATTTCTAGGTGGCATTAGTTACCAGGTGCCAGCTCCGAAAGATAAGCTTTTCAGATCTTGGTAAATAGGCCAATTTGGGCACTGCTTTGTGAATTAAAAATGTAAGTATCATTAAGTTAAATAGCCCCAACACTCAATAAAGCAGCAATCCTTTTCGGAAGATTGACTGCAGATAGTACATAAATAAATAGGCCCCTTGACCTACTTATCAATATTTCCCATGTTGCTGTGGGTCTGGGAGGTCTTGACAAAGGCACTGTATGGGCTGAAACGTTGACCAGCTAATGGTATTACTTTGACTTGCAACATATGAGGTGAATAAAACACCTCCAGACTGCCAGCCCCAGACAGCCAACCCCACACTTACCTGATGCTTGTAGCTCCTCAGTCAAAAGCCGCGGGTCCGAGTCCTCTGTTCTCAGTGGTGCGGCGTGACATCATGCGCGACGGCCGCCGGGTCTCTCTCTCCTTCCAAAAAAATAGTGGGTGCGGGGGTCGACATGTGCGACGGCCGCCGGGTCTCTCTCTCCTTCCAAAAAAATAGTGGGTGCGGGGGTCGGCTATCCGGGCCTCCAGTCTATTCTCTGATGACGGCCCTGGTGATTGCTGCGCGCTGCCTGGCCACTGTCAGTGCAGCTGTCAGCGCTTCCGCATCTGGTGTTATGAAAGCCACCTGACGCAGAAGCACTGAAGGCTGAACAGGCAGCAGCTAGGCAGCTCCGAGTGTGGCCCACTGATTGTGCAGAGACAGAGACAAGGCAGTCTCTGTCTCTGAAAAAAATAAAATTAGTTGGACAGGGGGGGTTTCTGGGTACCCAGAAACCCCCCCCTGCGTGCGCTAGTGCTCAGGGTCCAGTAAGATGGAGAGGAAATCCAGTTTGTGATGCATACATAGACTTCTTCTTATGAGGGACACAGAGCTGTTCCTTTTCTGTCAATATGGGGAGAAAATTTGGCAGTTCTGCTCTGCATAGAAAACCTTCCATTTACAGTACTGTAAAGCATATTTCACAATGTTGATAAAGAGGAGTACAATGAGTTTTAAGATCTCTTTTTAGAGTTTGCCAGGGTAGTTTAACGATCCTGAAATATCAGAAGCTTGAAAGCTGTAGGTTGTCAAGTCCAGAATGTTATCATCACTTTTGAAATGAGCAGAGTTATCTATATGAGGGGAAGATCATTAGATAGAAAGTATATGATGTTTATTGAAATTTGCTCAGTTTTTATGTCTCATATTTCATCTATTTCTTGACTCACCAAAGTAGCCACCCTTTGCCACGTGTGCCAATCACACACTTGGCGATCTTTTTACAATGGAAATCAAATACTGCATTGTAGGTTGCTTTGTTTTCACCCTTCTGTCCAGTTCATGTCAAACCATCTGAACCTATGACCAACTAGGCACAGACCTGCATTGCACTGTAAAATGCTGTGATAGCCCTTTTGATTAAGGATGCAGTCACTCTGTGAAAGACACTGACTCAGGATCCAGTAAAAGAGCCCCTGACCATCAAGCTTCCAGGTTTGACAGTTGATGTCAAAGAGGTTTATTTACTGAGGGGTATATTCATCATTACATAATTATCACTTGTGATAATTATATTTTAAACTCTCTGCGAGTTTAAAAAACTGTTTGGAGGCAATTATCATGCCATACTGCCTAAAGTATTACTTCCGAAAATATGTTCTTTTTGCGAAGTGATACTTTCCTCCCTACACCTGCCATGCTCTATGGATTTTCCTGCCACCGCTGGTGTCTGTGCTCACCCATGACGCAGCCGCTGACATCTGTGGCCCTGGCTGCTGTGTGTAACTCCCCCCTTCCTCTGTGTCATCTCACCCCCTGCTGCTGTGTGCCACCCCCTAGTGTCCGATCTGTCAGCCCCCCCCCCTCCCCGTGTCCTCTCCCCCTCCTGCTGCTATGTCCAATAAGCTTTCCCCGGTGTCTGCTCTGCTTCTCTCCCACCCTCCAAACTGCACCGCTCCTCTCTTAGCTTGCACCTGTTCCCCACTTACCCCTGCTCACCCCCTGCTGTGTCTCTTAGCTTTCCCCAGTGTCTGGTCTGTTCTCGCCCCCCCCCCCTCACCCTGCTCCCCCTTCTCACCCCCGCGCATCACACTTCCACTCACCTGTCTTCACCTGTCTCCTCTCTTTCCGGAGCGGTGCAGTGGAGCCTGGACAGGAGGAGGATCACAAGCAGGTGAGTCGCACACAGTCCTGTGGTACCTTGGAGCTCCAAGCACAGCAGGGAGGGATATGAATAGATTCCACAGCTGTCTGCAGGGGCTGACTTGTAAATCTCAGGATGGCATTTAGTAACATCATCAAGTTCCGTAAAAAATGCTTTTTTAGAACTTAATGAATGGCTCTGACACTTAATTTACAGAAAAGTATGTGAAAGTGTTAATTTCCACATGCTATTGTATAAATTAAGTGATGATGAATAGACCCCGAAGTAGCCGTCGCAGCTTGCCAGCATGTTTAAGCTTGAAATTTAAAAAAACATTGCTTCTAATAGCAAAACATTGTTGTAACAGATGTTGCCAAGTAAATAAACCCCACACACTGAGGAGCCATCTTTCTGTCTTTTCAACAGTCTACAAAATCCCTGTCTTATGACCCAAAGATTTAACATTTTGATTCATTGGTCCATATTACAGTACCTTTTTCCAGTCTTCATGGTCTACTGGTGGTGCTTCATGGCCCAGACAAGTCTTTTTTACATTGCTGCAGAAAAGCTGTAATTTCTTACCCCATTACTTGTTCCCTAACAAAAAGGTCTTTTTGAAAATTACAGTATTGATAGCTTTTTGCTAACCTACACTATTTTCTTTAACCTCTAGTAGTTTACCGCTGTAGTGCTTAAGGTCAATCACTGGATTGTTTGTATTTCAATAAAAACTGGAAAAGTGGGTGTTCTAAAACTTGTGTAGTGTACTGTATTGTTTTATTGGGTATGCCCAAATCACCATGCAGTAGAGATACGCATGCATCCATTGTAGATATTTACAGAGCACATCATTATACTAAAGGTAGAGTAATATAGAGAAATTTTAGGCTCATTCCTTTAAGTGTAGTATACAAGGTCAACATTCAGAATGTTGCCGTTCAGAATTTCACAGCATAATGTTGACATGATCTGAATGTTGACACTGACTTAATGTCAACATTATGAATGTCAACAGGATGTCAACAATGGAATTTTAAATGCAAGCCTACCCCTAATTCTAACCCTAACCTAAATTGCAGCCTAACCCTAACCTTAACTGCAGCATCACCCTAAATGCTGCCTGAGCCTAACCCAAACCCATTGAATGTTGACATTATGAATATGTTGACATCCTGATTGATAATATTCAGACCATGTCAACTTTATGGTTATTGATATTTTGACTGTCAACATTCTAAATGTTGACATATTGACAACATTACCTTTCCTTTTTATGCAAAGCGTGGACAGCTGTCTGTTTAGTTTTCCTTACATCAGAGCAGGCGATTTATGCAGGGTGTGACTCTATCCTTCCAGAATATACTTTATGCTGATGGATTATTTTTATTTTACTTTCTATTCTCTTTCTATCACACGTGATATATGAATCAGAAATACTTTTTAACAATCTACTGTATGCAGATTTCTGGTTTATAAACCAAAGATGTCAGATCGTTGTTTGTATAGCTGTTTTAGGGCCTGATTCACTACGGATCGCAATGTAGCATGTGCACACAGTTCAACTGCGATAGTATGCTTATACATAGCAATTGCAATGCCACCGCAGCACTATATAAGGACGCCCACTTCATATACACACACATCCGTAATGGTTAGCAAGACTGCGAAAACATCGGTGCAATAGAGTAACATCGGACCCATATGCATAGTTAAGGCAGGTCAGACCTCACTCAGGAATTACTAACTTCAGCGCACGCTATGAGGCCTCAGGCTGCGTATGGTGTCACAGTGGATAATTTATGCACGCCGCTGCAATGGCGTTAAAACGCACTGGCACGCCGGCGTTCAGCCGACCATCCCCCCATCACCATCCACAAACGGCACTTCCCGTCAATCACCCTGCAATGGGTCTGCATAGCTAGTGCACGCGCACTGCGATACTCATGCACAGTACGCAACAATTGGACGATTACGTGTGTATTAGCAACTGCGATCCAAGCTCAATCAGGCCCTTAGTTTGAAACTGTAGATGTTGCTACTCCATTAATTCAGCCACGTTATACAAAAAAAAACAGTCTCATCCATACAGACTTGAGTGACAGAAACCAGCATCTCTGGGTCTTTCTTCCTTAGGGATCCTATTTAAAAAAAAAACATAATCAAATAAATGGAGATAGAAAATGCCCAGATATGAGCTGCTCAGAGACAGACAGTGACTAGACACTGATTCCTGGTTGTCATCTGCAATTTCTATATAATCTTCTTGAAGACAACCAAGCCAATGCAACCTGTAACAACGTAGATAAGAGACATTTATTGGATAAAATATTCTAGGGCATCATAATAAGGAAATACAAACTTTGATGCCATTATCTGCATTTGTATATTATACAATATGGTTTGCACTGTAGCATAGGTTATACAACTGCATCTGACACGTATTTACTTCAGTCTATGTTGTACTTATGGACAGCACAGTTATATTTCTGTATATGTATGACAATTGTAATGTGATATGTGGCAACAATTACAGATGTACTAAACTTCAAACTGACATTTAACACATCACATGGCATTGACATGAATGGCATGTGATACATTAAATCTCAATTTTAAGAATTGCTACATATGTAAGACTGTAGAAAAACTCACTGTAGTTCACATTTTATGCAACTATTCCACTAAACCTTTACATTTAGGATACCTATAAAATGCCCTGCACATGTACCAAGATCAGAACATGGCATCGCCGGTCCACAAAATTTTCGAAAGAGCTGGATTGCTGTACAATGCTTCCCAAAGCATGGACTAAAGGTGCCCACACATATAGCGACATTTTACACTATCTGGCCAATTTCGACGAATCGTGACGACGAATCGTGGAAATAAATTACAAATCGCGAGTTTATTCTCACGAGCACGATGCCGATGCGTGTCCCCGCTCGTCGTACATCGCATTTTCTGATCTGCCGTGCTGTAGGGCAGATTAGCCAACCATGAACATGATGGAAGCAGATAGTGAGGTTTTTTTCCCTCATGATGAATCGTATGATTCATCACACAATGCGGAATATGACTGACAGAAGCCTGGACGCGCCCCATCGCCATCTTGAGCAGCATCGTGTATGGAGCAAGACAGTCGCACATTGAGGAGCCTGCACACTGGATTCTTGTTTTGGACAAGTTTTGGTGAGTATTGGTACAGTTTAAATACAACCACACTGACCACCAATATGTGCTCCCCACTGCCCACCAATGTGTGCCCCCAGGTAATAAATGCATGACCCAGCCACCGGCCACCGTATTGAGGCAGGCGGTGGCTGGGTCATGCATTAAGCTCCCACTGCCCACCAATGTGTGCTCCCAGGTAATAAATGCATGACCCAGCCACCGCCCGCCATTTTGAGGTGGGCGGTGGCTGGGTCATGCATTAAGCTCCCACTGCCCACCATGCATTAAGCTCCCACTGCCCACCAATGTGTGCCCCCAGGTAATAAATGCATGACCCAGCCACTGCCCGCCGTATTGAGGCGAGCAGTGGCTGGGTCATGCATTAAGCTCCCACTGCCCACCAATGTGTGTAATATAACAAAAAAATAAATAAATAAACACGTATTTTACAAAAAAATCACCATACATTACATTTAAAAACACACATTATTTAAAGCTGAGTGTCTTCTACCTTACAGTCTCCAGCTGTTGTGGAACTACAGATCCCAGGATGACCTGCCACCCACCTTTGAAACTGTTTTTAGGGCATCCTGGTATCTGTAGTTCTACCACAACGACAGGCCCAAAGGTGGAAAACCCATACTGTCAAACAAAGAAAAACATTCTATTACCAAGCAATAAACACATGACATTCCTGTAAAAGAAAACATGATTAGAATACCATAACAAACCTTTAAAAACCTGTAAAAAAGATAATATTAAAACATTAAAAATGTGAACTATAACAACATTAAATTTAACAAAACTATATACACAAATCTTTAATTGTTCTTTTTTTTCTTATTCATAGATAATGTCCATGGATTCTGAACGTGAATTAGTTACAGGATTCATTGAAATCCTGCACTCGAAAGAGTGTCTGTGGAAGATCAGTTCTTGGAAGTACCACAATAAGTCGCACAAGTTGGCCGCACTAGAGGAACTTTTGGTGTATACGAAAAAATACATATCTGATGCAGACCTGAAAACTGTATGGCAAAAGATTCAAAATTTCAGGACAGTGTACATCAAAGAAAAAAAGAAGGTGGATGACTCCAAAAAATCAGGAGCGGGCACAGATGAAATATATACTCCTGCACTGTGGTACTACCATATGATGTCATTCATCAGTGAACAAGTGCCTCAAAGGGAATCAATCATCTTAATGTCTGAGCGTGAGGGAGATGAGGAGGTCGCAGAAGTCTTGGTAAGTAGTGACACAGTTTAAACCAAAAAACTTAATGTTTTTGTTGTTAAGTCCCATATGTCCAATTTAGTCAGTAGTTCACAGACAGTCCTCCTGCCATGGTACAGCACCTGGTCCATTGAAATAGGTCATGTACTCCTCCCTCACTTCTTTGGCACGTGCGGTGGATGTTGTTGTAATTGGTGGTGCAGACACAGATGTCAAATGTTCAATGTTCTCCAGGGGTCCTACATCTTCTGCTCTAGCTGGGACAGGTCCTCGTTGAGTAGATTTTCTTCGCAGAAAGTTGTGCAGCACACAGCACGCCATCACGACCCAGTCTATCTTCTCCACATGTAGATTGATGGTGTTGTGGAAAATGCGGAAGCGGTTGCTCATTATTCCAAATGCATTTTCCACAATGCGCCGTTCCCGGGATAGACGGTAGTTGTAGATCCTTTTCTCTCTGGTCAGGCCCCTGTGCGCAAATGGCTTCATCACATGTTCATGTAATGCAAAAGCCTCGTCTGCAACGAAAACGTAATTTAGGCCGTGCTTTGTCTGGTCGAATGAGGGTAAGTTGAGGGTTTTGTTGGCGAGTCTCTGGTAGAAAGCCCACCATCCGAAGCACGGCCATTCTTGCCGACATCCACAAACAGAAATTCATAGTTGGCATTCACCACTGCCATGAGAACGATGCTGAAGAATCCTTTGTAGTTGTAGTAGTATGATCCGGTGTTGGCAGGTGGGTTGATGCGGATGTGTTTCCCATCGATGGCTCCTCCGCAGTTAGGGAAATTCCAACGTTGTTCAAAATCTTCCGCGATGCTGGTCCACTCCTCCACGGTGTTAGGAAACTGTAAAAATAGTAAAAAAGGGGTTAAAACATGACTATAATTTTTTTTATATCTTTTTTTCCTATAAAGACTCCCACCCAACATCCTGATTTAGCATCCACACCGGACCTCAGTCTGCTCAGTGGTGACAGTGATCTGGAGAATAGCACACAAGTGGAAACTCCACTTCCACCTGGACCCTCATCTTCTCAACAACCCCAAAAAAAGAAAAAAAAACAAGGGAGAAAGGAGAATCTTACTGAACGTGAGGACCATTTTTTACAAAACGCAGAACGGCTGCTGCAGAAACCCCCAGATGCAATAGATGGTTTCACGGCTCATGTGAACAGCACATTGAGAAATATGGATACTGATATCCAAAGAAATTTTCTAAGGTTAACCCACGACCTATTGAGTCGCTGTATGAGCAAAAATCTCACTTCTACATACATTGCAGATCCAATGCTATTTTCCCCTGCCCCAAATAGGTATGTCCGTCCCCCCCCTGCCCAGTTAGATATTACTCCCCCACCAAGCACCCCAAGCACCAGCACGACCTTGTATAATGCACTGCTGGATGCAGCAGATGAGTCGCCCAATATACATAGAGGTATATTTATTTGATATTGAAATTGGTTGTTTTTTCTGTCTTGCTTTTACTGTCACCAAATTTTATGAATTCTAATAGGTGCTTGCTGCATGGGATAGGGTGGTGATGACGCCATTTGGACAAGGTCACTACGCACATGGCACAAGTACACATTGCTGGAAGCCGGGGCCACAATGTATACTTGTGCCATATGTGTATTGGCCTGTTCAAACTGGCGTCTGACCCACCCTATCACATACAGCTGGCTACCTATTGGGATTCATAAAATTTGGTGATATTTAATTTGGTTGTTTTTTTGTCTTGCTTTTAATGTCACCAAATTTTATGAATTCTAATAGGTGCTTGCTGCATGGGATAGGGGGGTGATGACACCATTTGGACAAGGTCACTACGCACATGGCACAAGTACACATTGCTGGAAGCCGAGGCCACAATGTATACTTGTGCCATATGTGCATTGGCCTGTTCAAACTGGCGTCTGACCCACCCTATTACATACAGCCGGCTACCTATTGGGATTCATAAAATTTGGTGATAATGTTCTTTTGTAAAATTGTTATAAAAAAAGGATATTGCACACAGTTTAGTGCACACTTTCAGTTGCCTGCAGGTCAGTGCACATTGTACTAAATGAAAGCTATTTTTTGCTTTATGTAAAGTAAAAAAAAAAAATGTTTTTCTATAAACAAGAAAACAATGTGTTTTTTTTTTACTTACCTTGCAATAATGGTACTGTAGCACTTTTACGATGGCTTTGCATGTCTCCGGAATGATGACACCAAAGGACTGAGGTGAGATGAGTGTCCCAAACTTTAGGTCTTCCAGTGACCTTCCTGTAGCCAGGTACCTTAGGGTAGCCACCAGTCTGCCTTCAGCAGGGTTTGCCCTCCGCCACCTTGTGTCCTGTCTCTGGATGTGGGGGGTCAACAGATGCAGCAATTCTTGGAAGTTGGCGTCATCCATGCGCAGGTAGTTCCGATAGTCCTCCGGGTTGTTCTCCTTGATCTCCATCAGCAGGGACATGTGAGAGCGGGAATCCCTTTGTAGCAGCCACTCCTTGGTCCAGCATGCTCTCGTCCTTCTTCGCTGGGCCCTCTTCCTAATCTCCCAGACCCCAGCTTCAGCGACCAACACTCTATACAGATCTGGATGCATCAGTACAGAATTCAGGAACAGGATAGAATGCAGGTAGGTAGCACACACTTGCAGGTAGAATAAACTTTGTAAAAGGCAAGCCAAATACAAAGAGCACAGTAGCAATGTATAGGATTCAGCAGGAATACACCTAGCCTCATCTAGTAGCAGAGCAGAATGTACACAGAGTTTAAAGGGTTCCTGCTGTTTATACTCCCTAGATAGCCCCTCCCATTGTTATGGCTGTTTAAATTTCCCACCAATAGTCAAGAGCCTGTTTTATTTTTTTTTAAACTCACGATTTGTTATGGCCAATCTCACGATGCGTACGATCCGATAGATCGTGAGATCGTAAGACAGATTGGGTGTCTTTTTTCCAAAATCGTTATAACGACGGCAAGGGAGCTCCCGTGAAAGTTCATGAGGAAATTGGCCATAAAATCATATCGTGAAAACATCGGTATGTGTGTGGGCACCATAACTCAGCACTTGAGGGTAGATCAGCACAGGTCTTCACAGCACATATGTCGGCCACCCTGTGTGTGCTTTGATCAGCAGAGTGGGGACCTAGGTATTGGGATCCAGCATTGGGCCTCGTAGTGGAGATGGCTGTAAGTCTGCCATTGACTTGGCATCAACATCATGTAACAATTTATTTTCAGAATTTTTTTAAATAGCTTTGTATTACCCACAAATTAAACCAGAAGTTAAATAGAAGTCATCAAAGTAAATTTACTAATAAATTAATTTGTGCAAAATCAAAAGTGACGTGCTAATATATCTGCCAAAAAATTTCATGTGCTGTAAAGGTTGCAGGGCAAAAAATAAAAATCGCTAACACAAAAAAAAAAAAATTGCATTCCCCTCTAAATTCGCAGTAAATTAATAAATTCTGCATAAAACCAAAATGGTTTCAAAACCAAAAAGAATGACTTGTATTAAAAGGGAAAAAACAAAAACGTAATAATGATCAAACATATTAAATTAATTGCAATAACTATTGTAAACAGTATTCATGTTTTTTGAATAGCCAAATTGTTTCTTACAGTATGTACAAACCTAAGCTAAAAATTATATTAAACAAGCAACTTCTCTGTGTAGATATTTTTTCAGATCTTAGGCTATAGAGCTATCCAGTGCTGCATTTTGTTAGTAAGTAATTTTCTCCTATGTCTGTTAACATGAGTCAACTTCCATTTCCTTCATTTTGTAGTATTTCCCATTGAGTAGATTACATATTTACAATGGCATTTACTCATTTCCTCTTTTAGTTGCATATTTGTGATTTAATGTTGATGGGAAACTGCCAGTTTGTTGTATTTATATTGGAAAGGAACTGTGTGGGAACGAGAGAGAATTCTATTGGGATTTTCAGATGCATGGTGAGAAGAAGTAAATGTTCACAGCTTCCAAATGTCTAACATCTCTATTCATATGCCAACAATTATTTTTGTTTTTGTGCATTTGTATTTTTCCTGTGTCTGTCTTAATGCAATTTCTTTGAAAGCTATATTTTAGTAACACTTTGCATGCAAAAACAATTACCGAATAACAGCATTCTTGTAGTATCTTGTGATAACCCATTAATAACACCTTATTTAATTTTATTGGGAAGGATGGAAGGGTGGGTAGACTAGAACAATGGAAAGTGGTAATACATGAATAGGAGTCATAGAAGTCATGGAAAGAGGAAACAGGGGAGAGGAGGATGGGATGGAACATAGCCAGTAGTGTTGTAATATATACATATATTGTATACTGTATATATATATAGCCAGTATATATATATATATATATTAAGCCTGCATTTTGAGTTTGTTTGTTCTATGCCTTGAGTGCCGCACCTCCCCCGCCATGTATATATACTGTGTATATATCAGTGATGTGTGGTGAGGTCAATAGCTGTGGAGGCACACATGTATAAAAACACAGTTTTTATATCAAATCTGTGGAGCTTGATAGGGAGTATGAGAAGGGAGGCTCTGCCTACCCTGCCTACCCTGACCCTGGTATATATAAATATATATATATATATTTGCATACATAAATTTTCCTTGTACGCTATGTATATACAGTATATACAGTATATACATACATAGTACAATATATATAAATAATATAAAATAAAGTCCCTGGTAGGCATCTGTTTGCTCAGGCAAATCTCTGAGGGTTTATAGGATTGCCTAGTCGATGACATTAGTTGGTTTTCCTCCTGACATCAACACGAAAAGATTTTGTTTTGATGGACCACGTAAAGTTATCCATGACCAAAAAAGTCTCCATTTAGGTCAACTGCAGCCACGTTAAGTGTCTGTCCCTGTGCTTTATTTATTATCATGCCTAAACAGACTCTTACCATGAATTAAACTTGTTTGAAATTAAAGTATCGTTTTTTACATAAATGAAATAGGAACGAAAAAAATCAAAAGCAATAACTAACTTTTTGTACCAGTAAACAGGACTTACATAAATTTTTCTGTAGAAACCGGATAATACAGTATAAGTCCATTGTTGTGATATACCTTTAATGGTTTAGGCAGCATAAGCCAAGAAAGTGTTCGGACGTTCGTTTTTGTCATTCACTTACTTCACTAAAATCATCACTGCTTAGCTCCCTTTTGTCATACATTAATGTTTCATACACCTAAACCTTCCTCAACTAATGCTTTATAGATTAATGAAACTGCATCAAAATCTATCCAGTGGTTCTCGAGATTATCCAGAACAAACAGACAGCCGCCTACCAGGGACCGTTTTTTCATTGACTTGTTTCACTAAAATCGTGACTGCTCAGCTCCCTTTTGTCACTCATTAATGTTTAATACACCTAAACCTTCCTCGACAAATGTTCTATAGAATAGTGAAAACTGCATCAAAATTCGTAAAGTGGTTCTCAAGATTAGCCCGAACAAACAGACAGGCGCCTATCAGGGAATTTTATTTTATTTTATATTATTTTGTTCTCTCTCTCTCTCTCTCTCTCTCTCTCTCTCTCTCTCTCTCTCTCTATATATATATATATATATATATACAGTCTTTAGCTTGGCACTCAGGATGAAGAAATGTACAGCAGGGTGCCTTCCTACTTAAAACATATAGTTCATTCATATAGTGTAATATGGTGACCACACACAGTAAGGAAAAAGGCGGCACTCCTGAATCCAGTGAAATAAACAAGTTTGTATTCACATCATAAGTGTACAATGGTTATGTCAACGTTTCAAGGTCTTACAACCTTTTCATCAGGACCATAACATAATAAAGCGTGCAAGAGAAAGGTGTCTTACCTTATAGAGTTGTGTGGTGCTGAATGGTTCACGCTAGCGAGTCCCGGGATCCAGAGCAAGCGACTTCCGGCGGAAGCAGGGGAAACCGGAGCAGTCTCACTGACAGTCCGCTGCCTAGCAACCCCAGACGCACAGGTTGCCGTTATCGCAGGGACTGCAGCACTGCCAAGTAAACAATATATCAGATAAAGACCAAGTCAAATGGCATGGAAAAGAATGTGAATGTGTTAATAAACTACGTGAAATGCTCAATGAGCGTGTGTAATGTATATAATGTATAACTACAGCTGGTATACAAAACAGCACAGCTAGCAATAAATAGAAATGTAAGTAAGTGTCTCATAAAAATGGAAACATAATGGTTAAAATCATGATAATAACAAGTGGACAATGGATCCCAAGTTCGTAGCACACCTATATAAATACAGGCATATGTATATACATATAATGAATAGCCTGGACTACAAAGGTAATATATAGTCAAAAAAATTAATAAACAGTAATGAGCATGCCTCCATCAATAGACTATGTATCATTAATCTAATGTAATATAGATGAGATAAATATAAGAACTATGTTATATAACCAATCCACATAAGTATCTGATGTACTAAAAAGGCTGAATATTATAAAAAGATACTCAAGGAGTTTTTTTCATTGAGTCCTTTTGGTGCAATGGTATCCAAGGGATGTATCCAATGGGCTTCACATTGGCTAAGTTTTTTAGCACGATCTCCTCCACGAATATCAAAAAGGGCATGATCCACAATTTTATATTTCAAACTTGACAGAGGATGGTGAGTTTGTTTAAAATGGCGAGAGACTGGTTGGTCCAACTCCTTTCCATTGAGAGCAGCCCGTATTGCTGACCAATGGAGGGCCATACACTCTCTAAATGTATGAATAGTTTGGCCAACATAATAGAGCCCACAAGGGCAGATGATGATATACACCACAAATTGTGATGTACATGTCAATATATGTCTGATTTGGAATTTAAACCTTGTATGTGGGTGTTTAAAGTAGTTCCCAGGCTCCATATAGTTGCAGGCAGTACATTATGCACATTTGTAGCAGCCTGGTTTCTTCCGTTGTATCTGAGGCACTGTACTCATTTGGCATCACATTAGTTTTCATTAACATATCCTTCAAGTTTTTCCCTCTGGTATACGCAGGCATCAGAGTTTTGTTTTTAAATATTGGTAGGTCCTTGTCTCCTGAGAAAATAGGCCAAAGTGCTTTCCTTGCTTGTGAGAGCAGAGGACTTGCTAATGTATACTGTGATACCAAAGGTATACGGCCTTCCTTCTTGATGTTATGTCCAGACCCTGCAATCATATGTTGACGTGGGGTATGTAGTATTTCAAGTTTAGTGGCTTTCAAACACGACTCAGGATAGCCCCTGTTGGCAAATTTGGCAGACATGCATTCCAATGCTCCTTCTACTAGGTCACGGTCACTTGTGATCCTGGAGACCCTCATCATCTGTGACTTGGGTATTGCTTTTTTTTAGAGCTGGTGGGTGACAGCTACTGTGATGCAGTAGAGTGTTACGATCTGATAATTGATGTAAAATACTGGTGCTGATCTTATCATTAGTGATTTTAACTGTGACATCTAGGTAATTGATTTCTGTGTGGCTGTATTGGTAAGTGAATTTGATAGGACCCTCCAAGGAGTTGATGTTATTCACCACATCTATGAGCTCAGCTTCTGTGCCTGACCACAGTAAAAACAGATCGTCTATATATCGAGTATACATGACCATTTTGTTTGAGATGTTAGTCCCATTGAAAAACAATTGTTTTTCTTGCTGGAACATGAACACATTAGCGAAGGATGGGGCCACAGCCAATGTGAAGCCGGTTGGATACATTACTTGGATACCACGGTGCTCCTCCTAAGTAAATGAATATGTGGCAATGTTGGATGGCATTCAAGGACTGTTGACAATCATACAATAAAGTACACCCAAGTCAAAGGGTAGATCGATGTTTCAGGGCGCAAGACCTTATGCAATGCCCCCTGTAGCAGTGGCCCTTATGCAATGCCCATGTAGCAGTGCCCCTTATGCAATGCCCTCTGTAGCAGTGCCCTTTATGCAATGTCCTATGTAGTAGATCCCATATGCCCCTTAAAGTAGTGTCCCTGTAGTTGTGGCCCTTAAAGTAGTGATCCCCCAGGACTTACCTGATCCTAGTACTTACCTGACTCCACATGGCCATCATCTAGGCTGTCACTCCCGCTGCCATGCAGTCTCCTCACATCGTGATGTCACCCCCGCACTGCATTACTGGGAATTCTGTCCTCTGAAGTGATCAGAGGCTTCCTTAACCTCCGATCACTTCAGAGGCCAGCATTTACAGTTGCAGAAGTGAAGCAATGGCCCTATGCGTTCCCTAAGCCACCGTGAGGGTTGCGGGGGCAGTAGTTACGTCACTGCTCCAGCTCATTACTAACTGTGTTTTTCTCTGACAATTTATTGTTGCTAATTAGGAACATTCCATCTATTCAGGAATTTTCCATCAAGGTAAAAACTGTTTTTTCTGCTGACTACCAATTTTATTTCCAAGGTGTATAAATTTACTATCTGCATATAAAATACTGCAGTTCTTAATTCCTTCTGCTAAAGGAGAGAACTGCAATTATATATCATTATTTGCTTGACAAGTTTGTTGCTTAATGAGAACTAGAGATGAGCGGTTTTGGTTTCCCGAGATGAGCGGTTTCGGTTTAACATCATGTGTTTTGTATCCGATGTATGTCCCTCCCGCAGTAATTCAGCATGATTTGTCTCAGGACCTCCAGAGGGGACAAAGGGTAGGCTAGTGAGAGTTAGTGAGACAGTGAGAGCCAGGACAGGTTCAGTGACATTGTTTTTGATGGGCAGTGCCACCCATATCAGTGACAGTCCCCTAGGTTATAATTCCAGCACTGGCGTAACTACTGTAGGTGCAGGGGGTGCGGCTTCGCAGGGCAGGCACATCTGCCCTCCTGGTCGGCTTCGTCTCTGTCTTTCCTCACTGACTGATACTGGGAGGAGGCATTGCTGTGATTCGGAGATGTCCCAGCAGGCTCAGCATGGCTCCTCCCAGCATCAGTCAATGAGGAAAGATGGAGCTGACTGGGAAAGGAGATGATCCTGGCCTACACTGCTCAAGGAGGTCATGACCATGGAGCAGAGGTAAGTCGCAGAGGGAGAAGGGTTAGTGCAGTGGAGTGAGGGGGGAGACAGGGGACCTAGGGGGGGGGGGAATTTTGCTATGGGGCCCCTCTAGGTCTATTTATGCACCTGACTGGCTGAGCTAGTTTTTTGGATAGGCAGTCAGCAAATCATTGTTTTTTTTAATAGTGAAGGAACATCATTTAGTAATTTAGTATTATTAATATTTCTTGTGTGTGGCTTAAAAAAGTTTCCTTTTTTTGTTAAAAAACATCAGGCTACGGTGTTACTGTGTTTGTGATATATAACTGTCAGTAACAGTCAGTAGATTAAGGGTCAACGAATTATACTATCTGTGCAGTGTGTTGTAGTCGGTGGGCATGTTTTTTGATAAGAAAAAAATACGTATATATTTTTTTGGATAAAAACTTCAGGCTTTGATACTGTGTCTGAAATATAACAGTCAGTAATTGTCGATAAGGTCAAGTGTCACCGCCTTATACTATCTGGCAGTGGTTCGCACATGGTGGGAAAGTTATTGTTTGTTAAAAAATATTATATATTTTTGTGAAAAAAACCTCAGGGATCGATGAGGAATGCAACGACCAATTAATAGAATGTCAGGAGCAGCAGTGAAGCATTAGTGCTGCTGCTGCTGCTACTACCAGTCTTAATGACTTTACCACCTAAACATTGTCTACTAAAGCCGATGCTCAAGGGTAAAGAGGCTTTCGGTCAGGGCATCTAAAATAAAAAAAATAAAAACATTTTACTACATAGTGAAAGAAAAAAACACCTTTAATAAAGAGAAAGTTTCCAGCAGAAAAACATAAAATTGCCAACATGCCATATACCAAGGCTCAGGCCTTGACCTTTATTTCTGTGATGGTTCCTCAACTGCTGTCAGTCAGGCATCTTCTTCTGCCTCACATGTCAATGCAAGAGCATCTCATTCTGAGTTAGAAGAGGTGTCAAAAATATGAAAACAGGAATATCCGTGGTAAAAAAAAACACTCAGGCAGTAGAACACACTCTGTGTTGTTCAGAAATGTTATAAATCCCTGAGGAGAGTCTAAGTGTGTCCACGATAGATGAATGAAGGACTTCATTTTGACATAACATCAGGTCATCTTAAACACACACATTCTGCAGCACATATCCTAACCCACTGCTCCATGCTCCTTTCTCAATATCTACCCCATCTGTCTTGCCCCTGTCTGTCTGCCCCTCCCTTTTAGAATGTAAGCTCTCATGAGCAGGGCCCTCGTCCCTCACGTGCTTCTCCTCCCCCTACTTATATTATCATTTACTCCTAACTCCCCAATTGGCACCTACTGTAAAATGTGGTTGCTGAGGCCTTGCTGCTTGTGTTATGCAGCTATGTTTATAAACCATGTCCTTGTCCTGCATTATTTTGTATTACTATTAACTGTATTTCTTGTGTGCTCATTCAAGTACTGTGTAAGGTGCTGCAGAACCTTTGTGGCACCATATAAATAAAGGATAATAATAATAATAATAATAATAATAATAATAATAATAATAATAATAATAATAATAATAATAATAATAATCATAATAATCATATTATTAATAATAATAATGTAGCTGACATCGGTGCTAATGTGGATGTTGATGTTGAGAGTGTTGTTTAGTAAGTGAGGCACCAGTGGAAACAGTTCTTGTCTGTGATAAGAAGAAGGCCGTTGCCATACCTGCAGAAACAAAAAAATTTAATGGGCGCTTCAGCATAATCTGATATCTATAAATCTATGAGCAGCTCACTAGAGAGGGGTGGTTAACCCCAAATTGTTGTGTATACAAAAAAGAACAAAGAAAGGAGAACTGGGAGCGCTAACAAATATATTTGATATAGTTTAATCACGATATACAATTAATAAAAAAGTTGAGCATATATAAAATACAAAAAATACATATGAGTGGAAATGATTTAAAACCAATAAAAAGACAAGTGACAACTAGTTAAGACAAGATTGTAGCAATAATCTTGATAAGTTGCAATATCATATGCTCAGTAAAAACCTTTCAGTTGCCTAATACTGTATGTATGACATTTACTGAATGATGTAAATGTAAGATGATAGGAAGCCTAATCCTGGTTGATGTTCTTGAAATGGCAAAAATACAGAGCCTTGAATGATATCCATAGTACTGGTATCTCACACGTAAGAGGTGGAGAGGTGAGAATCTGCAGTTATAACAAGAAGTATGACAGTCTTATTGGACTTATATGGTCCTGTCAGTATGTAACAGAGCTCTTATCAAATGCTGCTTGTTGTGCACAGATGAAACAAAGGGAGAGTAGGGGAGCGCCTGTTGTCTGCTCAATATGTAATCCTGACCAGGCTGTGTAGATAGCGTTCCAGGCTCTGTGGTTGTTTCATCACACAGCTGTGCTGTGGTAGTGACTGTACTGCTAGTCATCTAGTAAGATGGAGCTGCATTGTCATGCCTGGGTATAAGATAAAACAATCTATCTCTTATGTGTGGGATTATTTTTACACAAATCCTGACAACAATTTTCTTGCCATTTGAAGCATTTGTAAAGCCACAGCAAGTAGAGGTAAGGTCTTTAACCATCTAGGAACCTCCTCCCTATTATGTCATTTGCAGCACGTTCATAAATCGGAAGTAGTCCTGCATCCAATTTCCTAAGGCTAATGGAGTCCTCCCATATCCAGGATTCCTCAGAAGAATCCGTGAGCACTAGGCCTGCTGCTGCTGCTGGGGGTGGATCTTCATCCCAGAAGGGAACCAAGAAGGCTACTACTAGTAGTAGTTAAATAAAGCAATTGACTGTTAGCCATAACAGCTACGCTAGTATTAGATCTGCATCCAATAACTGCCATGTACACACTGTCCACTTATCCATGAATACTGTATGTGGACAAGTGGAACATGGCAAAATAAAGATTACATGACTGTGACAGTACACTGGGTGGGTGTATTGTCTTCAGCATCACCAACATCTAACAAACTCCAGCTCATTCAAAGGCAGGCTACTCTCTGTATCATCGACTTTACTAAGAGGCATACCGGTATCAATTTCTTCGAAAAACTGTCATTGCAAAATGGCTTATCCCATTTGGATTCTCCTTGGGATTTGTGATTTCTGGTAACGCTACAAATATTGTGAGAGTATTACAGATAGATGATTTCGAACAAATCCCATGTTTTGCTCTCAAAATTAAATTGGTAGTGGAGATTTTTTTTTAAAATGACAGGAGCATGCAGGAGATTTGGGGACATTTTTGGCATTCAACAGCTGAATATAGAGGATTCCAGCACCTGCAGGAACAATGAACCATGACAAAGGGAGAATATACCTTACTCCGGCACAGTGAAGAATACTTTCCATGTTGTGCAAGGTGCTGAAACCCTTTAAAGTTGTCACCTGTGAAGTGAGTTCAGACACTGCCAGCTTGAGTCAGGTGATTCCCCTAATTAGACTTTTGGAAAAGCAGCTCAAGAAACTGAAGGGGGAGCTGAAATTAAGCGATTCTGCTAAATATATCGGACTTGTAGATCCAGCCTTTATTTGCTTCACCAGCATCCAAGGGTTATCAGCATTTTGAATTTGGATCACTACATTTTGGCAACCATGCTTTATGCTAGGTTTAAGTTGTATGTCCTGTCTTTTTTTCAATGGACACAGATATTAAGAGATGCAAAGAGCTTTTGGCAAGCAAGTTGCCAGCTCAAGCGGTATGTGACATGGCGATGTCTCCTCCTTTTATTTCTTTGGCAACTGTGGCTGCCAGGAAAAAAACTCAGCTTTCTTAAGAGACCCACTGGTGATGCAGATGAGTCAACACAACATTTTGACATCTGGTTGGGACTACTGGCAGGAAAAAAAGGCAATTTGGAGGCCCTTGCACAAACTGTCTTTGTTTTACTTCAGCTGCCCATCCTCCAGTGTGTAGTCAGAAAGCACAGCCGGGAACCTTGTCAGTGATCGGCATAGGGGGCTACTTCCGCAAAATATGGAAAAGATGAGGTTCATCAAAATGAAATACAAATTCCACATGGAATACCTTTACCAGAAATGACACCAAAGTCCAGAGGCACCTGTAATGGTAGATTCCAGCAGGGATTAATTAATATTGTGTGAAGACGATGTACTATACACACTGAGGTGTGGATGATAACGGCAATTACATATTGCCTCTGTAGAGCCAGTTTGTACTTAGAGATCATTGTCAGCTGCCCATTGGTAGCTTGTTATATGGGGGCCCAAACAGACCAATTACTTTAGCCACAAGTGGCAGTCCCTGTCGCTGAAGAGATTGGTTTGTTAAACTGTGCATGTCCTGTTTAATATGCAACATAAGGCTGGGTGGTAGGGCCCAAGGACAATTGCATCTTGCATCTCTATTCTTTGCATTATGCACTGTATGGGGCAATGCTGACTGTCTTTTTGCATAGACAACAAACATGTGTATAGTTTATTAAACTGCAATCCTGTCTGTCACTACTGTGTAGCAATGTTTCATAGATGTCCTATATTCTTTTAAACTGCCATGCATTTGTGCCACTGCTCCGTCGCTTAGTTTAGCCAGCCAGCTCTCTGCAGTCTTTGTCCTTTAATGATGAAAACAATATTGTGAGCTGTGAGGTGGTCAAATTTGACTGGAAATGACTGGAATTTAATGTTATTGAGGTTAATAATACTGTTGGAACAAAAACAGGCCCAAATTATGTGCTTTTAGCTGTTTTTACCAATTTTTAAAAAGAATACAAATCCAAAAACAAAACACACGAGAGTGGTTATGGTAAAACCAAAACCCTACAACAAATTAGAACAAAAAAACGGGGGTCGGCGTACATCTTTAATGAGAACAGAATGTATTGTTTTTAAGGTGGTGTCCACCAATTACACTGTTTAATAAATTGTTACAAATTTTACCAAGTGAGTGAGTAGCTGAGTCGGTCTCTCTAGATTCTATTGCTGCTCTTTTTTCCTGTACACTTCATACAGATGAAGTACACAAAAGATTTCCTGAACCTCATTTCCAAGATGCAATAGAGTGATAATTACATTATGGTCACAGCAGACGTAAAGTCACTATATACCATCATTGACCATCAGGATGGTATAAAAGCAATAACGAGATGCCTTAAAGATAGTGATCTAGGTGATGGTCTACAAAACTTCCTAATAGAATGAGTGCAGATTATTTTAACAAACAATTATTTTGTTTTTAACTACGTATTTTACCTACAGAAACTCGGGACCGCGATGGGCACAAGGTTTGAGTTATGCAAATATATTTATGGGGCAATGGGAAAATGACAGTATACAAAGCGAACCTGGTGTCCTGGTCGAGATACATAGACAATGTATTTTTTATATGGAGAGGTGACTTCACTCTTTTAAAAAAAATTTATAGTTATCTTAATAGTAATATTTTAAATATTGAATTTGTGTTTTTGGAGAGTGCCCCTTAAGTTAACTTTTTGGATGTAACAGTGATGGCAGAGGGAAAACAGATGTATACTATGAATTTTACAAAACCTACAGATTCCCATTCATACATTAGAGCAGATAGTTGCCACCACTCTAATTGGCTGCTCTCAATCCTTGGGGGCCAATTGAGAAGGTTAAAACAGAACTGTACTCACTGTAACACATATGATTTCAAATCTAAAGAGATGAAAGCAACATTTGTTGCATCCGGTTATCCATCAAAATATATTGAACAGGTTGCTCAGGAGGTGGAACAGGTGCAGAGAGAGGATCTCCTAAAATATAAAGTAAAAAAGATGAACAAATCCCCCACCTTTGAGAGGACGTTTATTACCTCATACAATAGCATTAATAACATTTTGGAAAAATCTTTACGTAAACATTGGGGAATATTACTAAAGGACCCCGTACTTGGCACTCAGCTACCAAGAGTACCAAAATGTATATATAGAAAGGCACCCAATATAGGCTCCCAATTAGTCAAATGAAGGAGAAGATTGGAGGTAATAAATCTAAAGGTTTCTTTCTTTGTGGTACTTGTGTAGCATGTAAGGGGATCAAAGGAGACAGAATAAACGAAATTACAGAAATTATGATTAATGAAAAAACTTGCCTAGTGAAGGTTTTATTACGTGCAATACTAAAAGCATTATCTACACTATAGAATGTAGCTGCAACCTTTTATATATTGGTAGGACCTCAAGACCCCTCAAGGTTCGAGTTGGGGAATACCCAAGAAATATCCGTAAGGGATTGGAAACTCATGCCCTGTTGAACCAATTAAAAAAACATCTTAACAGTAATATAGCAGATATTAAATGTTTCATGAGTTTACAAAATATTAAGGGACATTGGCTCAGGAGGGACCTAGCCAAACAATTAGCTAAGGCTGAAATGAAAAGCATCTTTGAACTGGGCACATTGAGGAATAATTTGATTGAACACTGGACCCCCTAGGGACTGACTGATTGACATTATGCAACACTAGATCGGAGAATATGCCATTACATAATGCAATAATCCCTGTGATGCTCATATCACTATGGCAACATTGGGAAAACTATGGCCATGTTCGATGGCAATTCCAGGAAGTGATGAGATCACAGAGGAGCGGGGCCATGAGCAGCTGAGATGGATGAGACAAATAAACCATACGAGTAGTATGGCAACTCCAGATGAGATGTCATGTCCTTAGGAAACATGGGCCCAGCACAGCAATGGATCATGGACTTTGTAGTTTACTAGTGTATAGAGATCAGCTGCGCCGGCAGTGTTTGGATTGGCTAGAGTGGGTTTTTAAAGAACTTTAGGGGCTGGAATAGCATTTACTAATTGGACATACCTTAAAAAAAAAATATGGGGTTCAAAACACATCAGTACGGATGGGGAAGAGTAGGTGGCAGCTGTGATTACTTATGTCCGGATTGACGGGGAGGAAAGCGGTGACCAGTGGAGTGCCCGGGACTGACACTGATGTGTTACATCACATGCTTATTGAGGGCAGCCCATTGACAGTTCTCTCAGCTATCCAGTAATTGTGATCCTTTAAGCCACTGTGGGATACCTCATCCAGGGGGATTTTCTTTTCTTGTAACTATGTTATGTTATGCTGTATTAAATTGTGCTTCACTATATGCACTTTTTTTTGTCTATTTCGGGTGCTTATACTGGTGTCCCATGAGATGGACTACTCCTAAAGAATCCAGCATACCATGTGTATCTTATATTGGATAAGTGGAGAATTTCAAGGGGAATTAGCCTTTGTGGATATTGTACTAAGTGCAGGTTATGTAATTTCTGCATATATATTTTTTACATTTTGAGTGGTGAAGGTTTGGGAATATATTCCATAGAAAACTTTTAACCTGCTGCTGGGTTATAGTGCTCACAGATTCACTCTTTTCCACCATTTGCACTTCTTACAGATACTGTATGTCCAGTTGCATATTTGCTGCTTGTGCAGCAAATTGCACAATGTATAGCACGAGTTATGCGCCCGAGAACAGATATGCGTGCTGTGTTCGTGATCCCATAGGACTACATGGTACAAATGCAGCGTGCGGCATGGCATACCGTGGCGCACGCAGCCATTTAGAAATCGCATGGCATGAGTCGTGCACACGTTTGCAGTGTGAGCGGCAAGGATGTAAGAGGACACATCTGTATAAGGTGAGAAGCTAAAAAGATATCTCGACCCATGCTCTACTGTATATTTACTAAATTGTGTTTGAGAAGGCGCTATGTGAAAAAAAGTACATACTTTTGTGGTAGACTGATATTGTGATTACTATGAATTACTATCTGTGGCATGTCTCAGCATTCTATTCTGAGATTAAGACATTTTTATAGCAGTGGAATCACTTTTGAGTGGTGAGCCCAGGTGCAAAAATATGCTTTTGGTCCCCGTTCACTGCCCATCCCAAGTTTATAATATGCAACATGGTATTGTGCCACAGGAACGCTACGTAATGTTTAGCAAGACTGCAAAAACATCAGTACAACTGAGTACCATTGCAGCCTCCTGTTAATCACTTCCTGTCAATCACTCTAAGATAGGTTTGAGTAGTCATTGCGATCGCAGTCCTGATCGCAGTGGCTAGTTCGTGCATGTGCAGTATACAACAATCAGCCGATTGCGTGTATATTAGCAACTGCTTTCCTTGCTGAATCAGGCTCATAGGGCTGTGTGGTGTGGAGAACAGGGGGTGAACCTTGGTAGGGAGTGGAAACACAGCAGGCTTTGATCTGTTGGTGAGAGGTGGCCCCATCTTTTGTGTTTTCCACAATATTGGCACTTGGTCAGGCAGGCTCTGACAGCTCCAGGTACACTGGCCATGAGCTGCTTCTAAGTCACAGACAGGTGTGAATCAGAAAGCATTCACAGCTATCTGTGAATTATAGGCAGTTTGTGGCTGTGATCCTCAGAACTAACAGGTGGCAGGAATCCTCTGTCAGCCCAGGGCCTATGGCGGACTCAGCTCTACCTCCCTAAGGTAAGGGACATGTCCCACAGGCAGTGGGGCCCTCTCTGATTCCTGTTGGGCAGTCATCTGACATTGTTTAACATGGTTGGGCATCAGGCCAGGGGAAAACTCATTGCTGATCTGGGCAGCATTGTGCCTAAGGGGTCCCTGCTGCACCGTCGGTAGTACCACCCTTGCGTTTTCGATTTTTATATAGCTACCCAGCAAATATTAAATAAAATGATATAAAACTTTATTTTTGACATCACTTAGCACCCTCATACAAAGAATACATTCTGAATTATTTCTATAATAATTAATTTAAATGACGATCATAGAATGCTACAGGGTCAACACAACATTTTTTACCAGTCAATTATATGTTAATTTTAAGAAAAACTTCTGTGTTTCTAATAACTGACATTGATTTCCCTTACTAGGTTATGTCATTTTCTTGGCAGTTTACTATGGCAAATGATACATGAAGTAAGTACATGAGAAAGTATTTTTGTTGATTGATGTCTGATGTGTTACAATGTACTAATATGGAAACTGTATTCAAAATGTTTATTGAAACGTACCCAGCACACATTCTCTTTGAGAAATATTTCATTTTCAGAATTTACGTGTTTGCCAGGGTGTGCTTCTGTCAGGGATTTTCAAAGCAGTATTCAGAACAAAAGGTCAACCAGCGTTTGCAAATATAATCTGCTAAAATAATTTAAACTTTAAGAAATTGTTCCAAAAATCACAAGGGTCAAATCAAGTTAAAATCTTCAAACTATTGTTTGTTATAATGTTTAATCGGAAAGTTCTACAACTTCTTCTGCTGCCCAAAAACGTATTTAAACAAATGAGTAGCGTTGTGTTAACAAGTTACAGATTGTATAATACTGAGGAGAGATTGTTACAGTCTATGATTGATGGAATATATTAAAGTGTTTCTGCTTTATTACTTTATTTATTTGCTAGAACATTATATCCCTCTACTGTAATCAGATCTTTTATAGGGATACATTCAGAATCCCGATAGCAGGGATTCCGGAGTTCAGAATGCTGATGCCGGAATCCCAACACTTATTAGAATACCGGTGATGGCATCCCGAACTCCAGGATCCCGAAGGTAAGTAGCAGGGTTAGGGTTAGGCACTAGGGGGAGGGTTAGACACTAAAGCTGGCCACACATCTAAAGATTATCTGTCCAACCAGCCAACTAGTTGATTGGTTGGAATGAAAATCTGGTAACGTATCGGAGTAAATAATGATAAGCAATTTTCTCCTAAATGCCAGAAAACAGATGAAAATGGTAGTTCAGACAAGTTTGCTAAATGTTTGATGTAAACAATTTGTTCAAACAACAGTTTTTGGCCATTTTCCGGCGTTTGGGAGCAAATTGCTGATTGACATTTGCTTTCATACCTTACCAGATTTTCATTCCAACCAATCAACTAGTTGGCTGCTTGGACAGATAATCTTTAGATGTGTGGCCAGCTTTAAGGGGGAGGATTAGGTTTAGGGTGCGAGGATGGGGAGGTTAGGTTTAGGCATTAGGGTGGAGATTAGGTTTAGACACTGAGGAGGGAGGGTTAGGGTTGGTGGTAGGGTTAGAGGTTAGGGTTGCTTACCTAGAGCCATTGGGATTGTAACCTGGTCATGATGCCAGCAACAGGATTCTGACCTTTGGGATTCCAAGCGCCAGCATCCCGTACCCATACATTTTAAATATACATATTTAAATCACTTAACATTCCAAAAAACCACAAATCTATTGACTCTTAGGTTGGAATGAATCTAGATTTTGATAGTATGTAAAAATATATAATATTATCAGGGCAACTTATGAGTGTAGTACAAATATCTTTTATTGGATAAAACCATTTTTACAGGGAAGCAAGTGGATTTGCATCTAGGATGGTGATGTCTGCAAGGTGGAAAACTTTTTGCATATTCTAATGGAACTCAGTCTAGTATTACAAATACATTTGGGGAATGTAATAGCCTATTTTTATTAACAATTCTTTTAAAACAAATTCTGTTTGTTTTTTTTGGGGGGGAGTGCAAATTGCTGTATGTAATAAAGGCTAGATCACTAAAAAGAGTCTTCAGGAAACCAGATTTTTAAAACAAAAGTGACTTCAAGTCACCATCCTCATTTTTTTCAGTGTTCTGTATGCAAATTGATGAATGTAAAAGGTATTCAGTTTACGGGTTTCCTACCACACATGCAGAATAAAAATGAATAATGCTTCTGGCTGATAAGATTGCTAAAATACAAAAAGTAATTTCAATAATAAAAATTTGACATCCCCTCTCTCTTACTATTAATTTAATATATAAGCACAGTATTTTAAAAGTATTGGTATGGCAATTTGATTGCAGTGGTCAATATGCTGCCAACCACTATGTTTCTAATTGGGTATCTAACTGAAACATTCCTTTAACCTTAGTCAACCATATGCTCTTTTCAATCTGGTTTCCATCCCCTACACTCTGGAGAAACCACCCGCCAATGATCAGCTGCCACTTCTCATTTCTCATCCTAGTAGATATATATTCTGTCTTTGATACTACAATCTCTCTATTCCACTGGTTCTCAAACTCGGTCCTCAGGACCCCACACAGGTCACATTTTCCAGGTCACCCAGCAGGTGCACAGGTCTATTTATTACTAACCCACACATTTTAAAAGTTCCATAGGCGGACCTAATTATTTCACTTGTGATCCTGTGAGACCTGGAAAACATGCACTGTTTGGGTTCCTGAGGACTGAGTTTGAGAACCTGCGCTCTATTCAATTGATCTCTGTATATTTGTCTTCTCTTGGTACACCTCTTACTTCACTAACTATTCCTTTTTGGTCTTTATCTCTAACTCCATCTCTCCTCTTCCTTCTTCATGTAAGGATTCTTGACACCCTCGTCTTTTACCTTTACACCTCCTTCCTTGAAAACTCACCAGTTCCTTTGGCCTCCAATACCACCTTTACACTGATAATCCTCAAATTTACCTATCCACTGTTGACCTCTGTCTCTCAGTCCTAGACTTTCTGTCAATCTCACCAGCTTCACATGTGCACTAAAAACATACCTTTTCATCAAAGCATACCATTTCTCCTCCTAATCTCCTCTATCCTTTCCTCCTTTGAACCTTAGTTCACCCTCCAATCGTGCACTCCTCCACCTTTTTTGTATGTTTCATGAGCAGGTCCCAACTTCCTCTTGTTCTCCCCTTTGCACTATCCTTGCTTCTAGCCTTCTAGTAATACTTGTCTCTCATCTCCTAGTCCCATTTAGCAACTGTGTGGTTGCCCTTTATTGCATAAAGGCTCATTAAGTATTGAACTATCTTCACCACCTCCCCTTAGCTGTCAGTACCTTGCACCTTATCCCCACCCTATCTATGTCAACTTACATTAACTGTATCTATGATATGTAAAGTTTCACTGTGGCTTTGTACAGTCTCTGTGGAAACTATGTAGCACCTTAAAATAAGAGATTATAATAACCTTGTGATGGCACTCAGAAAGATTGTACTTCATAAATTAGCATGTTTTAACACTTTTAACTAGTAATAATGTGACTAATTACTGATACATACACCATACATACATCATAATTATGTCAGCTAATATTATATAAACTATGTTTTGGTGCTCTTCAAAATACTATAATTAACGAGATGTAACATCAAAATCCAAATGAAATGTCATGAAAAACTGAAGCATGAAACAGTTTAAATGAAATTCTATAATATCAATAACTGTTTATTAATGGCAAACTGGTTCATACATATTTTGTAAACACACATGTATATTTTATTGTGACAGTTGTAATCACATATTTTACCATTATTAAAATGCCCTATAGTCTAATTGTTGTTATTTAAAAAAACACTAAAACAAAATCACATGGTTGATGTAAGATGTAAAACCATCTTGAAACATTAAATATATATATATATATATATTAACCCTGCGAGAGGGTAGAAACGCGTCAAGGGTGCCAATATACTGTGGACTGCAGCAATTATCTTTTTGTCTCTTGTTACTGGACTTTTTCCAGCTGTGGACACCAGCGATAATATTACTATCCAGACCACACAGTACAAACAATTCCCACTTAATTGTGGCTTAAGGGGTCTGTGACCATCGCTCTCTATCTGCACATGGAACCTCTAAAGGCAGACATCAGCCAGACACAGCGTTCTGTGAGCTACAGCCTAATTACTCACCCCACTTGATCAGGGCCGGGAGCTGTTTATGCGGCACAGCTGAGAGGGGGGCGCTGAAGTGTGCTGCCAATTGGAGAGGTATATGAGCCATAGGAGCCATAGAGGAAATGTGCTGACGGTCTATACAGCCTAAAGGGCGAACTCCAACTTGAATATCTGGGGCAGTATTCCTTTTGAGGCGAAAACCCATTATCGGCGATAATTTATCACTGATGAGGTAATTTTTGCCTGTTTTAATTATCATCGTATTCAATTTCAAATACTTTTTGCCGGTGCGAAAAGTCTTTGTAAAAAAATGGGGATAACTTTTCTCCACACAATAGGTGGCGAAAAAAAGTGCAGGATTGGGGTGCAGGTTTAAAAAAAATAGCCTGCACTTCTGGGAAATGAATGTGTGTTAAAAAAAAGTTTTAAAAAAAAAATCGGGACACCCCAAAAAATTTACTTGAATTTTGCAGTTAAAAAAAAAAATATGGGGGGTCAAAATCCTGAAGTAGCTAAATAGATTCCAGAGGGGTTCCCAAGTATCTGACAGGTGTTTTCTTCATTGCGGGTAGTAGCGGCAGATGCATTTTTGAAGAATTTTAAAAAGACTTAAAAATATACTTGCACCCATTTTCATGTACCCGAAACTTGATGCAACTAGTCTTTTTTTGCAAAAATAAAAAAAATCCCTGTCTAAAGCTCCAATGTGGAGCAAAAAGTCTGGCATGCGAAAAGTCCACAGTTGTCCTTGGTCTGGTGACTATCATTTCTCTATTTTTTTAATTAATTAGTGGGTTGGAAATCCTCTTTTTTACCCCTATGAGCTTTGCAATTTTAGAGTGTTATGTATTGATATAAACAGGGACATTTTTGAAATTGGAAGCTCATAATATTATGAGCTTCCTATTTCAAAAATAATAATATATATATATGGACTTTTGAAAATATAAGTTTCATTATATTATAAAAGAGACACCTTCCTTCTCTATTTTTGTTTATTTTGAGGGTAGAGACAGAATCCCTCAGTTGTCAGCTGCAATATTTTACACAAGATAGCATTTGCATATTAGCGCACCATTCATTGTTTCTATTTTTACTTCCATGCTTATTGAACGAGCTGGTTGGCTGAGGGGACACATCATAAAAAAATTAAATTCAATAATACCTGCCACCAGGTATTCACACAAATAGAATTTGTTGGCAGCACATGATCTTTTTGTTTCATTCGTTTCGGCACTGCAGAATGTGCTGTTTCTTTTCGTGTTAAGTTTGGTCAATGTAATCTTCCAATATTTCTTTGCCACTCTCAAGGATGGCTTTATAAATTAGCCTTGAATAGAGTGAAGACAATTGCTGACCATTCATTATGATGTGTGGTTGGGTAGTAATGCAAAATAATGTACTAAAATGCAGATTAAGGTGAATATTCCACATAACAGTTTTGAAATGTTTGCTCATCTCTACTGCAACAATCAAGAAATGTACATTTTGTGTATTGGCATAGTACAAGATGCATGAGTATAGCTAGTTCATATTCATTAGGCAATATGCTGATCCTGGCATCACACACCAGCTTTTGTGCCATGGATTCATGCAGTGGTGTAGCTAGGCATTTCTGCAACCTGGGCCATCCCAACCGCCTCCCAGTCCCAGCATGTGATGCCTTGACGTTCCTAGGTACCATACAAACAGGAGGTGGATTATACCGTGTCTATGCCATCCCTGCAGCCTTGCAGCCTGGGAATGAAATCTTTCATTATGGCTCTGGGTTTACATTATTTTTGCTACATAAATTGCCTTAAATTAAATTGCATATGAAGGCTACATTCAGTAAATGTATTATACACCAAAGTAGCATTAGTAGTCCACCTATAGTACAGCACTTGTCATTTACATATGAATAATGGCTCATGCTAAATGGACCAAGTTGCCCAATGCTTGTTTTGCTTTATTAAAGTAGACATATTTATCACTTACAACTCTTTGCTCAAAGAGGGTCTGGATGTGAATGGGAGGAGGTATGTAGATGTGGCCAGAATATAGTAAGGTTGATTTCACACAAAAGCATCCCATCTTCAGTACCAAACAGATGCATATACTGTAAGTCTATTTGGTGCTCGACCAACCTTTGGATTACAAGTGGTGGTGTATAAAGTAATACAGTATCATACCATATATTTTTTATATATATATTTTCATGTTCCATGTTTTGATGAATGACTGTCAAACCAGAGAGAGTACCAACTAAATCTACCTCATTATTCTTGATGATTGAAGGTTGGGAGAGGGCATGTAGATGTGTCCAGAAAACAAAAAGCATTCCATTTTCAGTACCAAACAGAGACATATATGTCTATTAGTCTATAAGTCTACAGTATCACAATTTATGTGTTTTTTATATACTTTCATGTACTATGTTTTGGGGATTTAATGTGAATTCAGAGAGAGCAAAAACTAAATTTAGCTCAGTATTCTTGATGATTGGAGGTTGGGAAAGGGCAGGTAGATGTGGCCAGAATATAGTAGGGTAGGGTTCAGACAAGAAGGATCTTATTTTCAGTACCAAACAGAGGCCTATACATCTATTTGGTGGTGAAACACTCGCGGATGCTCGACTCCTTGTGCAAATTGCAAAGTAAGGATAATGACAGCCAGCGGTCACAACTGATTTGCTGAACACATCTTCATACCTCCCAATTATGATAATATTCTAATAATCAAAGGCGGTTTTTGAATATCTATTAAGTATATCCATGGAGGCTCATTTATACTATTACTTTCAGCGGATTAAGGTTTTTATGAGGGTTATAATGCCTTATGACATTTTTATATAAACATTATCTGTTGCATCAGATTTTATTAACTTGTCAATATATAATTATTTTTGTACTTTGAATGTGTCACGACCTTTCATTACCAAACCAGGGTTATACAAATTTTCTTTATTTATAAGCACAGTTTCACACCTCTACTTTATTTTTTGTATATATTTTTTGGTGTATTGTTTACTAATTACCAATTGGAACATGCTGATATTTTTTTATTAATTTTTATTTTTTATATTTCAATTCACATACACCAGTTAGAATCCCAGGGCCAGCATCCCGACCGATGGTACCCTGACGGTAAGTATTGGGGTTAGGGGGAGGGTTAGGGGTTAGGCACTAGGGGGAGGATTAGGGTTAGGCACTGGGGGGGAGGGTTAGGGTTAGGCACTAGGGGGAGGGTAAGGTTTAGCTACTAGGGGGGTTAGTTAGGGATCCCGAGCACCAGCATCCCATACACAAACCTTTTGACCACGTCATAGCACCTGAAATCATGAGGGAGGGACTTAAATACAATCCAAAACATGTGAGATTCATTTTTTAAATCTGAGTTCTGAATTGCAAGAAGTGATTCTGAGCTGGGACTCTGTTCGACTCGGAATCCCTAATTTCAGGCATGTTCAGTTTTCTCAGAAAACAAACCGCTTGCCACTAAATGTAGTACAGAGACTTATCCATGTATGGATATATTGGAATCAGGCCCATTATGTAGTATAAACAGTCCTAGCAAGCTCACAAGTTTATGTAAGTCATTGTATTGGATCTCACCTGGTACTGATACCGGCATATGCTAATGCTTTTTTAGCATTTATCTTGCTACATACACTCCATGCCAAAGTAGTCTTTGCACAGATGACTAATATTTTCTAAGAAGGTTATGTGGTGTTTTAAACGATTATTTGCAGAGTTACAAAGCAATAAAAATAATGGTTCACAAAGGAAAATTTGGGCTTGCAATTTATACTAAAACAGCAAAGAATACTATTGGCTTACAGAAAGTATTATGCAATTGAAAATTGCTAAGTGATCCAAACATTAGATTTGTAATATATACATAGGTACAAAATGCAAATCTCAAATACTGTCCTTGTTATATGACAAGATCCTAGGTGGCATCGATTACAAGGTATATTATAAAGGATTAGCACCATCTTCAAGCACTGTATGCTTAATAATGCCTTATGTTGCTAAATTGCCTTAATGGAAGGTTTCACCTGCTGTGGTCCTGCAGGTTAGGATGCACCATAAATTTATACTATGGTAAAAAATTATTTTGTTTAAACACAAATTATTGAATTATTTCAGATTTTGTGGTAATAAAGATAATAACATTTTATAAATGACATTTTGGCAGAGTTTCAACAAAAGATAAGTACAGATGTGTCCTCTTGTATCTTTGCCGCTTGTGCGGCAAATCATGCCATGATCCATATGATTGCATTGTGCGAAGGCAGCCGCGGCAGGGCGTAGCACGGCACACGTGTGCATGGGAAATCACATGGCGCGATGAGTGTGCACGTTTGCAGCAAAGATACAAGTGGATACATCTGTACAGTAAGCGAATAATAAAATATAGCATTAGCTTTGAAATAGTTAAATATATTATATTATTTTAAATAAAGATTAAATAAAAATCATAACGTCTGTCTGGCTGTAAGTGTACTTACTGCATTCTTTCAATAGAGACGCTGATTTGCTCCATTGCTAGATTTTAAAGTTATTAGTTGTGACATTTTATGGATAAAAGTCTTGCATTCAGAGGTAACCATATTTTCAATTGTTCATATAATTTTTGCTTTTTCTATTGAATTTGAGAGCATGTTGTGAACTATTGATCAATGTAATTGAGGCTTTAATTTGTTATTTGATATTTTACTTTTCAAAACACAAATTCACCTCTTGAACCTGTTATTTCTATAAATGTTATTAACAATATGTGTCTGTCTTATGACTAAGTGCTTTGAAATGATGTTATTTTCAATGTAAACTGGTGTAGTCACTTGTATTATATGTAAACTGGTGTAATCACTTGTACTATATCCTACAAGATCTGTCCCAAAACAGACATGTGCAGTGGGAACTAAGGAACATGACCTCTCCCTACCAATGGGTATGACTTCTCCTCACCAATGGGGCCCACTGTGGGGAACAGTGGAAAGTGGAAAGATGCAGTCTTTCATTCCCCCACCATGAGGGTTGACATGGTGGTGGTGTAGAGGTCCTTCTATCCCCCTGCTGCTCTTTCCAACTCATACCCTCAGAACCATTCTTTTCATTCTCTTCCTCTGAAGTTCATGGTATTCGCCTCTTCCAACCCATTCACCTTAGAGTAGCTGTCATCTATCTTCACCATACCCTTATCTCCAAATTTCTTGACAGCTTTGCTTCCTTGCTCCCCCACTTCCTCTCTTCAGACCTTCCCTCCTTCATCTTAGGTGACTTGAATATCCTGATCAATGTCTCCATTGTCTCTAAACTCCTTACATTCACATCATCATTTAGTCTCTCAATGGACCTCTTCACACCTCTCATGTGAGAAGACACTCTTAATCTGGTCTTCACCATTGTGATATCTCTGACTTTACCAATTCCCCTTTCCCTCTTTCTGGTCATCATCTTCTTTATTTTAACTTATCATTCACTCATTTTCCAAATTTGCCTCCCAAGACTATCATCACCAAGCATAAACGTTAGTCTATTGACACCATGTCCTTATCCTCCCTGCTCGACTCCCTTCTCTTCCCCAATGTCTCTCTCTCCTGCCACAACCAAGCTGTTTCAAAATATAATGTCTCACTTACTTCTGTTTTAGTCTCTGTTGCTCCAGCAGTCACTACTCACCTTCACATATCCATGCCTCAAAATTGGCATTCCAAATGCACCAGATAAATATTAAAGCATTCATGAATCACCGAGCGACAGTGGAGGAAATCACACTGCAATGAAGACATCCTCTATTTCAAATTTATACTCTAAAACAATAGTACCCCCTTACCCACTCTACACAGTCTTATTTCAAGAACCTTATCTCCTCCCAGTCCTCCAAACCCCATTGTCTCTTCACCACTTTCAACTCCCTCCTTTGTGACCCCTCCTCGCCTCCCCTCCTCACTTTCTGCCCTTGAATATGCCACCCACTTCACATCTAAAATTGAATTCATACAGTACATCAGGACACCACATCCCACTAGATACTTGTCATCCCATCCTCTTCTTTCCCAGCCTGCCTCTCCCCATCTTCCCCATCCATTTTACCAACTCTGACTTCATTCTCCCCAGTATCTGGAGATTAATTCATAGCTCTAATCTGGGGGAGTTGACCCTTCCACCTCCCCCTTGGTCCTATCCCTTCCTGCTTCCTCTGCACCCTCTCTACCATTGCCTGTTCCCATCTTACAGTATCCATTTCTTTAATCTTTCCCTCTCATCAGGCAACATCCCCTCTGCATTCAAGCATGCTTTTATCTCCCCCATTCTTAAAAAACTACCCTTGATCCTAACACTCTCTCCAACTACAGACCCATCTCTCTCCTCCCTTTTGCCTCCAAACTTCTTGAGCATATTGTTTACAGCTGCCTTGCCACCTTTCTTTCCTCTCACTCCCTGACCCATTTAAGTATGGCTTTCATCCTATCCACTCCACAGAAACTGCCCTCACTAAAGTTAGCAATGACTTTTTTGCTGCCCAATCCAAGGTCCACTATTCTCTACCCATTCTCCTTGAACTCTCTGCTGCTTTTGACACCATGGAACACACTCCTGCAACTCTGTAATGCTCTTGGTCTACATGATAAGGCCCTTTCTTGAATGTCCTCCTGCCTCTCTGCTAATTTTTTCCTTGTCTCCTCTCATGACTCCACTTCTTCCCACTTTCTCTACCAGCAGGTGTCCCTCAAGGTCTTGTTCTTGGACCTCTTCTATTCTAACATTATACATCCTCTTTAGGTGAGCTCAAGACAGATTTGCTCAGATTTGCCTATCCTCCCCTGATTGTTCCCCCTCTCTCCTTACTCTTATCTCCAGCTGTATCTCTATTATTTCCTCCTAGATGTCCTAATGCTTTCTTAAACTTAACATGCCTAAGCTTTAGCTGATTATCTTCCCAGCCTCCCAAATAATCTCATCTCCTTCAATTTTAATTTCTTTTAACAGCATCACCATCTTGTCTAGCCTGCAAGTGTGCTCTCTTGGAGTTATGCTTGACTCCTCCCTCTCCTTCAAACCAAAAATTCTGTACTTTTTACAGTCCTGCCATTTCCATCTAAAAAATATCTCAAGGATCAGACCCTTTCCACTCTGGTGGCAATAAGTCCCTTATCTGCTCACTGGTCATCTCTAGACTGGACTGCTGTAACCTCATCTTATTTGGCATTCCTGTCTCCCACCTCTGTTAACTCAAATCTGTCCACAATACTGCTGCCTGCCTCATCTTCCTCTCCAAACTTACTACATCTGCCTCCCCTCTCTGACAAACCCTACACTTGCACGCCTTCCCTTCAGAACCCTAATTCTAACACTCATTTATAAAACACTCGTCCAGTCCTCTCCTACTTGCAATTTTGACCTTATCTCCCTTCACACTACCACCTGCCCACTTCGCTCCACAAAAGTTTGCTGCCTCTCCTCCAAACTGATTTGTTCCTCCCACTGCTGCCACCAAGATTTTTTCCTGTGCTTATCCCTAGTACTGGAACTATCTTTCTCTTCCTATCAGACTCTCTACCTCTCAACAAATTTTCAAACAGGCTTTCATACCCCACTTTTTTATCAAAGCCTTCCAGCTCTCATTCTAACCCACTGCTCCATAATCCACACTAACTGTTGCTCCCCTGTGTGCCATCCTTGTGTGTCTGCCTCTCATGAGTAGGACCATTTTTCCTTATGTGTTTTTCTTTCCTTAACTTATACCACCATCTTCTCCCAACTGCCTACAACCTTTGGGCTCTGCCACCCTGCTGCTTATTTGAGTATTATGACTGCTGATAAACCTTGTCCATGTCCTGCAATGATTTGTACTGTAAGTCACATTTTTCTTGTTTTGCTCATATTGTTTCTTTTTATATACTTTGTAAGGTGCTGCAGACCCCTTGTGGCACATTAAAGGGATAATAGGCCAGATTCAGCGTTCTATGCAATGCTGCTGTTTTTGCAAATGGAGTAATTTTTGCCACTGCACAAGTTCATGAGTTGCACTTCACATGTGTTGAGGTACATTATCATAGTCACACTTCAAGTCTTTATTCGCATTGTGATTGACAGGCAGGGAGCATTTAAGGGAGACAACTGGGAGTGTTGGCTAAAAATGCAGGCGTGTCTTCCTGCATCTGTGATCCTGTACGCAAGAAACAGCGCTCCGGCGTCTCAGTTACGGTAGAAATTCTGAGTGACCATGGACTCACACAAGGTGTCGATATTTGCCTGATCTGTGTCTGATGCGTATGTGTACGCAGTTGCGGACAGCTGCGATGGCTCAGGTGGGCATCTCAGTACACGTCCCAGCGGCTGCTGCATTACCATATTTTCACAAATCCTCTGCTGAAAAAATCGCAGATGTGGCAGCAATACCGTACAACTCTGAATCAGGCCCAATAATAATAATGCTGTGGAAATGTGGCCGGGTTAAGTGTAGTAGGGTAGAGGAGAGATGCCTCAACCCAGAACTCTCCAGGTCCAGTATTATTAGTAGCCTTTATCATGTCTTTTGTTGGTGTCAAGATAAGTTAATTAATGCAGAAAATAAAATCTTCAACTTGTTACATGTAATACTACCTACAGTAAATAATTGATAAACAGGATTTCAAATAATTCCCAGATTTAAAGTTTCAAATTCACAAGCATTTAGAGTGGGATTATTAAGCAGCTCTAGCTGTATAAATTGACGAATGGCGTGTTAACTGATGCTGCAATGGGGATTACTGATCTCTAATTCAAATAAAGTGTGCATCCACTGACATTTTTGTGAATAGATGAAAAACTAAGTATGTTAAAAGTAAAGCATGAAGTGTCAGTTGTCTTACTAAAAAGTCAGTTGCTACTGTATGTTTATTCCATTGTATTGGAATTTATTTTCTCGACAACAATCTCTGTTAAATGATAAACTTAGGACACCACATGAGATCATGAACAAGAGAACTCATGTGGGTTAATTTGTGCTCCACTGGAGGTCATTACAAATCTGCCCTAATTCCCCATGAAGGGGGGTAGTCCTAAAGTGGTAGTATTGTCCAAGTCACTCTTTCCAATATGTACAGTACACATTTCCAGGCAGGTCCAAACTTATGCAAAAGTAGCACAGATTGATTTTCATAAACTTTGATAGGAAGTATATATATGTATATGGGAAGTGGACAATTAGGTGCAGTTGCATACAATGAAAATCTCTGTGCCATTGCACGTATTACACTTTTGGAAATTACCTTTACGGTATATACAAGTGTTAAACAATACAATACAGATTGCTATACTTTAGTTAAACTTCCATTGCATCCTTTTACAACCATCAATACAGTACACCTTTTTTAAAGGTAACTTTCTGTTTCAGTTAGAAATTGTAAAAATAGCTTTTAAATAATTAAAACTAAACCAGTGTCACAAAATGTTTTGGTAAACTGAGCCTCAGAGATCCACTCATGTCTACTAGAATTTAGTATGATCAGTAGAAACAGTATTTGCTCCTTTCATATAGTAAGTGAAGGTAATAAAATATATTTAAGCAGTTTCAAACCCATTGCCACTACTTAACTTGCCTCTAAAAAAGCCACTATCTGTAGCGAAATGCATCAGCAATACTCACCTTGCTAACCTGGAGTCGAGCAATCACCAGACCCTTGGGTGATTCAACAATCCATTGGATAGTGAAGTTTTGGCATCTGGCCCTCCAACAGCTGGTAGAACGACGGATATCATCCATTCCCCAGTACATTGTGGACCCATATTACATCACTTTAAAACCAGTAACCTTGCAATCCATGCATGCATATCTGTCCACATATTTGCATTAACAGTGAGAGTAGAAACTATGAGAGTCCTACAGAGAGTTCTAGTCTATTAATATTATGGTTCTTTACTTTCAACATTTATGGGCATTTAACAGTGCACTTAACTTTGTGGCAATTTATTGCAACCTCCTTTATTTCTATATTTTTCACTAAATGTGTGTAGGTGTTTTTATGTACAGTTTCATATATGTATTTTAAAATGAATGCAATTTGCATGGTCCCATTGCCATGAATATTTAACTTTGAAATTAAATAATAGTATGTGCTTAATTGTCCTCATATATACATGTACCCTTTATTAGCCAAATGGAATCATTGGTTTAAGTACTGCCCTCACTCTTCAATATAACCCATAGGGCCTGTTAGCTGTAGCACTTCAGACATCAATGTTAATAAGATTATCAGAAGACTGCACACACAGATCAGTGGATATCATCTTACAGTACAACCACATTTACCAACCATGAATTTGTTGTTATGGGAACACACATGATATGCATTCGAGCCTACTGCAACATCACAGCATTTGCGGCCAACATTAATTTGACACAATTTTATATAATTTTAATAACCTAAAAAAATACATGTATTTAGGTGTTGTATTTTATCTATCATATTTTAAATGAACACAATGGGGCTGATGCAGAGCTGAATGCTATTCGACCATAATTGATCCCACTATGCATGCAAGGAAAGAAATGTGTATATTTGCCCATACGCATAGTTGTACACATGTTGCTGTGGACCTGCCACCTATCCATATGCTTGGTTTGATAAAAATTATAATCATCAGGGAGCGATTGCACTAGCCTATACAAGGTGCATATTTACGCTTCTAACAGCTTTGACTACATGAGATTTATAGCCTTTCTGAAGTGAGTAGAGATGCAACTGAAATACATACAAGTTTGCATCTCCAGCAGTTACGTACACTAGGTTCCAAAGCATTCAGTGCGAAAACAAGCATACATTGCGCTCTCCATCAGTCCCTACATCTTTACTATAATAAAAGGGTCACCGATTATTTATACTTTTATAAAGGGGGCACGGATTACTGCTTATATAATAAAACAGAGCACAGAATACTATAATAAAAGGGGGCACAGATTATTGCTTATATAATAAAAGAGATCACAGAATACTATAATAAAAGGGGGCACAGATTATTGGTATTATATTAAAAGTGTCACAGATGTTTGGTATTTAATGGGGATGACCATATCTACAAAAGGCTGGTCATGGTGACGCCCCTTCAGTGGGCCTCTGCCATTGCATTCCCCTGTGGGCCCTTTATGCCCCAGTCCGACGCTGCAAGTTTGCACCTCCAGCAGTTACGTACATTAGGTTCCAAAGCATTCAGTGCGAAAACAAGCATACATTGCACTCTCCATCAGTCCCTACATCTTTCCTGTGGCATACGCTCTGCTCTCAGTCAGCTCCTACATCTTTTCTGTGGCATACGCACTGCTCTCCATCTGCATCTACATCCTACATTTTTCCTGTGGCATATGCTCTGCTCTCCATCAGCCCCCACATCTTTCTGTGGCATACGTTCTTCTCTTTATCAGCCCCTACACCTTTCCTGTGGCATACGCTGTGCTCTCCATCAGCCCCTATATCTTTCCTGTGGCATTCGCTCTGCTCTCCATCAGCCCCTATATTTTTGCTGTGGCATACACTCTGCTCCTTATCAGGTCCTTCACCTCTCCTGTGGAATATGCTCTGCTCTCCATCAGCTTCTACATCTTTCCTGTGACATACGCTGTGCTCTCGATCAGCACCTACATCTTTTCTTTTCTTTGGCATATGCTCTGCTTTCCATCAGCACCTACATTTTCTGTGGCATACTGTTCACTCTGCTCTCCATCAGCCCCTACATCTTTCCTGTGGCATACGCTCTGCTCTCCATCAGCCCCTACATCTTTCCTGTGGCATACGATTTGCTCTACATCAGCCCCTACATCTTTCGTGTGGCATATACTCTTCTCTTCATCAGTACCTACATTTTTTCTGTGGCATGCGCTCTGCTCTACATCAGCTCCTACATCTTTCCTGTGGCTCTGCTCTCAGGACCTAATTCAGAGCCACTCGCAAAATGTGAGCACTCGCTCTGAATGAGGGCGGTCACCTCCTTTTTAAAATCCGGCATCCTGGCCGCTTGCTAAGCTGTGGGTGACCATCACGAGTGATGTCAGTGGGGCCGCCCCCAAACGGCAGGCATTCCCTCGGGAACGCCTCCGTTTGGCCAGCGCCCCCCCACCCCGCCTACAAAACGGTGCGAGCTGTCGATCACCATCGACAGCCACCCCTTTTGTAGTGAGCCCCGGAGCAAGAGAATTTCTCTCTCGCTCCGGGGCTTGCGCATGCGCAGTGCAGCCGCTGCGCGTATGCACGGCCTCAACAACGACCTGCTTGCGAGCACTCAGCCCTTGCGAGCGGGTCTGATTGAGACCCTTAGTCAGCCCCTACATCTTTCCTGTGACATACGCTCTACTCTCCATCAGCCCCTACACCCTACATCTTTCCTGTGGCATACGCTCTGCTCTTCATCAGTTTCTGCATCTTTCCTGTGGCATGCGCTCTGCTTTCCATCAGCACCTATATCTTTCCTGCTTAAAAAATATGAAATATACTTCTTACCTATTACTGTAAGTCATTCATTTTCTTATACATGTCTGCAAGATAAACTTTGTTTAGTAACAGTCAGTGACTCTTTGTATCCCAGAAAAACCCTTCCAAGCATGCACAACCCTTAAATATTTATATATCCCTGTTCACATGTGGATTGTAAAGTTGTCTTATCCATACTCACTCTACAAATAAGTCAGTTTTCGACAAGTACAATATTTGTATTCTACGAGTTCCTCGTTTCCAGGAAATGATTCCTAGTGCAAACACGGGCTTTCAAGGTATGCTATCTTTCAGGAATTACATTAATTCCGATAATCACGAAAAAAATCTAATTTTGTCAATATTATCTTTTCAACAATCATTGGACCAAATCCGCCTAAAGCACAAAAATGTTCTATGTAACAAATTAATGTTACTGTACATAATTCTTGAAATATTTCAGCACACATAGATACATTTACAGTAGAACCTTCAGCATTCCTGCTTTTGTGACTGTATTCACAAAACAACAAAAGCTCTTTTGCAATAGAGAATCCAATGCTGTTGATTTTGCTGTTGACAAGAATTCTTCAGATATTTGTTTTTTCTGAATAAAACACTAGTTCGGCTGTAATTTTCTAGATTTTTTCCCCCACAAATTGTGTTATGGCTTATTTCCTATTTATTTGAGGCAGGCATCTCAAGGGCCGATCATGCACTGGGTGACATTCCATGTCCTATGCGGTCATCACACATGACTGATATGACTTGTATGAGTAGAGCTTCAGAATGATGTCTAAATTAAACACACACAAGTAGATAATTGGCATTTGCGGTCATATTCTGAACACATTTTTTAGCATTGACAGATATGAGCTGCAATATTTCAGTGCTCATAGACTAGCATTCTACTATTCTCCTCTGTAATTTAAAAATATATTTATATTTTTCTCTTTTCAAAAATTAAATCCCCTTCAAGAAAAATATGCAAATATTTTAGGTTGGAAGAAAAATGCTTAATTACAACCCTTCAATGTGGGTCCATTTTTTATAGACACAGGGTGTTTTCTTATAGTTTATCAGACATTACTGTATTTATTCTAGTGTGTGTACTATGTATATATATTAGTAAAAATCATTATAGATAATATGTAAATGATACTATGAATGGTATGTTTATGGCTGATAGCAGAGCATACTTTTAAGGCTATAATAATGGTAATACAGTTTGTGAGTGTGCTGGTCTTTTCAAATGATGCCATCTGCCCAAATGTAGTTCTGAAATTAAAAAATGAGTTTAACCCACACATAATTCACATTTCATATGCATAATATCTCTAAGACAATCTCTTACAGGTTCAAAATACATGTTTAAAATAATATTCTATAAAAAAGGAAAAATGGAAATGTTGCCTCTAATTGCCATTAGGATATTAAATATCCTATAACCAGTACTTTTCTGTGGTGGTACTCAGAGTAGGTAGAATTGGCACCTTTTTTGTTTGGTCTAACTTTTAATTGTTATAATAACTAGTTTCGGAACAGAAATAAATGTTAATTCATCTCAGAAATGAATAAAATAAGTATCTGCACACTTATCCAGAGTACAGAAGCTTCTATTGCATCGATGATATTTTAGATTTGGCTCAAAACATGTCCATCCTCCAGGAAAAAAATTCCCTACATCTGAAAATACCCCATCAAGTGCAAAAAGAACAGGAGGTTCATACTGAGAGGAAGAAGAGGAGACAAGAAGACAATGCACAAGGCCAAAAGCAAGGAGACAATAAAGGTCTATGGCATTTTTAACCTTTACAAATATAGGCTCACTTAAACAAAAAAGACTCTCATGTAAGGGTCTAAAATTTGCCCCTAGTAAAAATCTTGATAAATTTGACACCTATATAGACCACATTGATTTATTTAAACTCTAAAAACATTGTTCATGCCTGATAGACATGAAAAGGAAAAATAACAATATACAACCAAATTTAGACACACAGAGTTCAAACCTAAATCCAAATTCTATCTGCCTCTTATGAAAGGTCATTCATAGTCACTTTCCAAAAGCTTGTAGAGGAAGATCTGGAAAAGATTCTAGACTCCAGAAAAAACATGACAGGAAATAATCTCTTGAATATGGAAACCAAAACTCTTTAAAGAACTACAATCCAATAATGACAACATCATCAAACCTGCATACAAGGGAGGTGTATTGGGGATCACGGATCAGGAAAGTTACATAGAAGAGGCCAAAAGACTGCTCACAGATACCAGCATGTAAGAAATCCTGAAAAAGGATCCTACGGATACATATAATAAATAATTTGATATACTCCTTAAAAGAGCTCTAGAAAGAGGAATATAAAATTGAATACCTATATTTATGCAATGATAATCCAGTTTCACCAATATTCTACCAGCTGCCTAAAAACCATAAGAACCGGGATAGATCACCTGGTAGACTTATAGTGGTAGCATAGGCTCAGTCACATCGAAGATTTCTGAATATATTGATGTCTATCTGCAACCACTAGATAAAACCAAAGAAGTTACATAAAGGACACAACTCAGGTGCTCAATATCCTTAACAGCATATAATGGAAAGAAGAATACATTCTTATGACATTTAATATTACCTCACTTTATTCAGTTATAGCACATGTTAAGGGCTGTGCTGAAGTTTGAAGAATCTAAGAACGAGATTCAGGACTCTCAAGGGACCAGAACATATTCATCATGGATTCCATCACATTCATCCTGCAACACAATTCTTTGTGTTTAATGATGTATACTGCTGACAGATACAAGGTACTGCGATGAGTACAAAATTTGCACTGATACAAAAATCTATTCGTTGCCAAATGGAAGGTCATATATGGTCAAACAACCCATACCTGGAATACTTAGCCCAATGGGCTAGATATATTGACAACATAATTTGTATATGGACAGGGTAGATAAGGTAATTTGAGGACTTTGTCAAATACATCAATAACAATACTTTCAATCTCAAATTCACAGCAACCACCATTAAGACAGAATCAAGCTCTTGGACTTAGAAGTGTAAAAGAGTAGAATAAGATCAAAACCAAAACTTTCTTTAAAAAATTGGACTGCAATAATTTCATACCAGCCAATAGCAATAAAAGAGTCCTGAATCTAAAGAACAAATGAGTACAAAGTGATAATGAAAAGTGAATAGAATTTGATCCTTGCACTCAGTTTGATCTAATACGGCAGCTTGTTCCTCTATAGGACAACACCAACTATCTTTTAACATATAAAACACAATATAGAGTTCCTAAGCGCCTCAGATCCTAGAAACAACAATTGGGTGTTTCTTGCCTCTCCTAAAGGGGACACCCCTTCAGTACTTATAAGGACTGTATTTAATTTTGTTCAGGAGGGGTCTGGGCCAATAAAAATAAAACTTACATATGCAACCATCCCCTATATGTGCATAAAGGTTTCTTTTATGTGGTACAAGTTGTCTGAAGTCTTCAAGATTATACTTTTGTTATAGTCAATCACAAATGAAATGACTCACATTTATATGTCGCCCTACATGTACATAAAGGTTTCTTTTCTTCCTCCTCCACTATGTGTCATGAAAAGTAGCTTCTTTCACTTTTATCCCCAAATGGAAACACACTTACATTTATATTCTGGCAGCAATTCACATAAAGGTTTCTTTTCAGGCAATCAATCTCCCGTCAGAGGCCATGCTGTGCTCAAATCTTTTTTTCTCTCACTCACACAATGCATCGGCATGTAGAAAAATATAAAAAGGATCCTAATCATGCAGCATTCATAAAAGATAGTTTTAATTGGCTCCAAACATGAGCCTAATATAAAATACATAAAAAGAATAAAATAACAAAGTGTAAGCTTAAAGCTGAAAAGAAAGCCTAGCACCAGGCAGGTGAGTAGGGAAGAAAACTCCACGTATCCTAATAAGTAAGGCAGGTGTAATCCTTGTGGTCACCCTGCACTCCGGCACTCCTTCTCACCGGCCCAGCAGTCTCTCACAGTAACATCCACGCGTATCAGAGATCTCTACAAAGGAGACAGACCTCTATATTGTGTTTTTATAAATGAGTACCAAGTGCCTTGTAAAAAGCAGTGAGTTCCTAATCCAAAATAAGGGCCTCAAATATTGCCTCAGATGCCAGGTCAGCAAAGTTACAAAAAAAAAGCAGATAGGATCCATTACTACATTTGAATCTTCCACAAAGAAAGTATTCAAAATAATGAAGACATCTCGTGTGACAGAATCGGAGCAGTATATTTGTTGGAGTGCCCATGCGGCCTACAAACATAAAGAAATGAGTAGAGACACATAGCATCTCAAAACATTTCTAAGAAATATACAATGGAGACCTCTCACTACTGAAATGTATTGGCATAAATAAAGTGCCAAAACACTGGAGAGGAGGCGATTACATTACATAGATCTCTCTAAAAGAGGTGAAATTGGTTTTTCAAACTGAAAATCCTACATCCAGAGGGCCTTAACCTTGACTTGATATGGGCTACTTTTTGGATATATAGATTTCAGCTCTTTTCAATCTCTTTTAGTCATATGTGTTTGCGGTATACATTACATCGACTACAGGATTATAAAATTACGCGTATACGATGCACCTAGAAGAACTTCATGCCAACTCTATATGTACATACATATAGCCCCTCCTGTGCCCTATCCGACACAACACATATTTGACCATATTATTAATATTGCCATAATTTGGATTTTTGTTGCTGCCCACATAAAACCGGACCAGTCATCTGGGAGAAGTACACCGGGAGGATTTTCAGAATAATGGACAGAAGAGACTCGGGGAATTCACCTCATAGCACATGTGAGGACTTAAGGACTTACAAGTAAGTCTACTTCAGTGTGATGCCGCTGACAGTCGGAGCCTCCGTAACTGTATTTATACGAGCCAAGCATCTCAGAAATAGCCGGATATTAATATATAAGAAATACAGGAATAAGTAATCGGTTCTTTTAACATCTTTATAACAGCATCTGCTATGGTATCCTATATGAAGGACTGTTACTATGGTCCATCAGAGACAATAATAACACTGTATGCAACTGTGATTTGAAAGTAGATATCATTGTGTATTTAAAATATGTACTGTTTCTCTGTTGCCTTCTTTATTAACACATGTATCGAATATTTTTCCCCTGTTTGTACAATATTGCATTTACGAGCATAAACAACCATATGTATTATATTTATTAAATTACAGAATGTGCAATATTTCCCATATTTTATACTAGCTGGAGTACCCGGCGTTGCCCGGGATTTTAAGAATGTTTGTTTACACATCATCCTCCTACCAACCTCTCCTTAGGCAGGCCTCACAAAAACTGTGACAAACTTCACCATCAACAGTCCTAAGGTCTTCAAAGGAAGTAGGACCCGTAACGGTGTAAAGCAAACTTCGGAGATAGAAGCATTCAAAATTTGTAGGATGTACAGTGTAAACACAGCCAAGAGCTTCTGTTGCTCTGATACCAAGATGACCATCTACAGTGACTCCCTGTTTTCTGAGCAGAAAAACTTTGGGAGAAGCATTCCATGTGTAATATTTTGGCAGCTCACAGTATAGCAGGGTCCTTGCAAAGTCATCATTTTGACACAGTTAGAAGAAAGAAGTAAATGTTGTTGCATAAATTGGTATAGTCATAGTGCTGAGAATGCTCACAAAGCCTGCTAAAGCTCTCTTCAATAATAAACATTAAGATCATGACAAAACATGACAACACAAAAAAACTTGCTCCGAGGCCCTATCCATATGCCGTGAGGCCCCACAATGAGCATCCAGCAAAAATTGTGGTTTAAAATTAATTAAAAATTAACAGTAATTCATTTTGATTTAAATTTTTTTTAGTTCCCTCCGCTGTGTTTTAATATGCTCATATGTAAAATGTGACGATGTTTGCTTGTAAACTGTGGATTTGTATAGAAAGACAGAAGTACAGAAGGACACATTTTCACTTTGCTATAGTAGAGAAGATAGAAAAGAAAAAATAGTAGATAAGCTAAATCCTTTTGTAATTCTGTACCTGACCTGTAGAGGGTGAATGCTATGCAAAAATTGTGGTTTTTAATTAATTAAAAATTATCAGTAATTAATTTCGATTTAGTAGAGAAGATAGAAAAGAAAAAATAGTAGATTAGCCAAATCCTTCTGTAATTCCGAACCTGACCTGTAGAGGGCGAATGCTATGCAAAAATTGTGTTTTTTCATTAATTAAAAATTAACAGTAATTAATTTCGATTTCAAAATTTTTTTGTTGCCTCTGCCGTGTTTTAATACACTCGTATGTAAAATTTCACGATCATGGCTTATAAACTGTGGAATTGTATAGAAAGACAGAAGAACAAATTTTCACTTTTATATAGTAGATTGGTATTAATAAAGAGATGTATACTGTATGTGTTTATATACATGTCATCTTTATTAGAAGTTGTTAAATGCAGCATCCCAGTGCTAATTTCCTTATTTTAATCCATTCAAGTGTCTTTATAGGGGGAGGGATCCCCCCTCTTTTTCTATTGGGGAAAGGCAGCAGGGATCTACAGTCCAATGGAGGGTAGGGAACACAGTCATTAAACCCATTATCACTATAAATTTTATTATATAACTTTTGGGTGAATACTGGTAACTTTTTTTTGAGTACTGGCACCTTTGTCATAGTAAAAAAACATTCTGTATAACCTGATTATATTTACAAAGTGGAGGGGATCTAAGGCGACATAACACCATATACTAACAAGGACAGAATACACAATGTAAAAGTAGAGCATTAACCAATTAAAAATATGATGAAGATGAAATTATATCTGAGATGTTACCAGTGCAATCGATGTTCCATATACTTGATCGATATTATTCAATGATGGTCAACACATGTAAATCAAGAAAAAGACACAAAAAGGACCAATGTGTAGTAATTAACAATGTACACAATTCCTTTGATGTGATTTAGGGAAAGAGAGTGGTGAGATCCAATTCTCCAAGAGGTAGAAAAGATCCTTGCCACCACTAATTAATCTGGTATGGCGTACCATAAACTCACTTCAATATAGTGTGCGAAGTACATCGAAAGGTATCTTTACATCACCAGATCTACGTTCAATGGGAAAGATAACATACCACAACTCACATATATGAAAGCCAGGCTCCACCCTTAAAGGTTTCTTTCAAGGTTAGTGAGGTAATGAATAGCATGGGTTTAGTAAATAAAAAGTAGTTTATTTGATACAAAAAATAATGAAAGTTATATGTAAAGAAGAACTGATAAAGGAAGTCCTTAAACTGAGTCCAAATCACATCAGAGTAGGAAGATGTAAACAACACAAATGTGCTGAAAAGGATTCCCCCAAACAGGTAAGCAAAGGTCCAAACTAAATAAACCTGTTACCAGGAGTCATGCATACCTCCAAACCGTGATCATGGAACAGTCCTTATAGAAATCCTGAAAAGAAATACTCAGCTCTCTACACCAACACCGTTTCAATCTCTTAGGGATCTTTTTCAAGGTGTGTATAGAGAGTGAGGATTGGATGTATTTATATTATACCACATGACAGGAAGTAGTGCAATTAAATGAAAATATAATAAAACAAAAAGGAACACATTTCAGACATCATACGCATTATAATCCAAATGAAATCAAATATGTGGTGCTTTTGGAATATAATCATTTATATTAGCACATGAAAAACAGCAAAACAGCCCTGCTATCATGGACCAGAAGTTCCGTGTTCCACCTCGCATCACATCCAAGTTACATACATCAATCTGGAGATGTGAACCAGAAGTGATGCTGCGAACAAATGATGCAAATGAAAGGGGAAGGAGGAGGGAAAAGGTGTGTGACTGATAGGGGAGATCACGTGTCACCTGAATTGCAGTAAATGAGAATGGCAATGAAAAGGAGGAACACAAAATACAACATATAAACAAGTGATCTGTGTTGCAAGTGTCACTTGTAATGGATAGATCAAATGGATCTCCTGTATTCCAAAGTGACACTAAATATATATATATATATATATATATATATACAGTCCCAGCGACGTTTCGGGGCCTCTTTATTGCCCCTTCATCAAGGTAAGAGGGGCAATAAAGAGGCCCCGAAACGTCGGTGGTTTTTCACTTTGTACCTGTGCTGCTTACATTTTTTCAGAGTACCGCCTGCTGGGACTGTATGTATGAAGCCTTGTTGGGCTTTTTTGGAGGGCACCTGCAGTTTTATTTACACTATTGGAGTGCCACCCTAAGGGACCTTTTATATATATATATATTTATATATATATATATACATCCAGTTAAATGGCTCAAATTGCAACTGACTATTAGTATGTGCACCAATATTAAAAAGAAATATTATATATATATATATATATATATATATATATATGGCCCTTGGGTGTGAAAATAAAAGTAAAAATCATATATTTAAAAATCATGTAGTTAAAATTCATACTGTATATGTAAAGGTGATAAAAAACAATTAGGGAGGAACATGTGGCAAAAAAAGGGATGAAAATTGGATAATGAGGTAAAAGAAATTGGCAGGTGTGGATAGGGACAAAGAGTTTTTGTAAAAGCCATTTTAGTTCAAAGTCAGAATTAAGACCGTATGGTGTTAAGGTACCTAATTTACAAATCCATTCTATTTCACATCTTGCAAGATTTCCCTCAACATCACGGTCACACCAGCTAGATTTTATTTGTTGTATGCCCAAGAATCTCTTGATGCTCGTGGTGGAACAATTGTGTTTATTGCTAAATTGTTCTGACAATGTATGTGTATGTAGGCCCTTTGTTATGTTTCATAGCTGTTCAGTTACATGAGTTTTGAGGGCTCTAATAGTTATCCCTATGTATAGGAGACCACATTTACATTCAATTAAATAAATCACATTGGTAGTGTGGCATGTGATGAAATCTTTGATTTGGTAATGGAAGTCATTTACTGTGAATTCGGTAAGTCTGGATTCTGAAGAGGATATATTTCTACATGCCGTACATGTCCCACACCTGTGGAACCCCTTAGTTCTCACTGGGTTGAGAAATTGGTATGGAAGAGAACTGCGAACCAAACTATTCTTAAGGTTCACTCCTCTTCTATATAAGAACTTCAGTTTGATGGGTATCATGTCCCTTAAAATCGGATCCCTAAGAAGTAGATGCCAATGGTTTTTGATGATTTTTTCTCATTCTTTATACTTGGGTCCAAAATCAGATATGAATGCATATTCGAAGACATCTGTGTTGGTCTTTTTAGGGTTTTCCTTTAAGACATCTATCCTATCAATTTTATCTACTTCTTGTTCTGCCTTTTCCACAATTTATTTTCTATATCTTTTAGCCAAAAATTTCTTCTTCATAGTTGAAATCTGTTATTTATAGTGTAAATTTTCACTACGATTATGATTCAATCGGATGATTTGCCCTTTAGGAATCCCACGTAACCAATATGGATGATGTTGACCCTCAAATGGAATAAAACTATTGAAATCAGTGGGTCTGATGTATCCTCTTGTGTGGATGATGTTATCTTTTATGTATAGCGTCAGATCCAAAAAGTTAACTTCACTTTGGCTGATGTTAAACATTAAATGTATGTTGATGCTGTTGGAATTCAGTGTCACAAAAGTGATCAAGATCGCACCTGGGGCCTCTCCGTATGAAGAGGATGTCGTCAATATATCTATGCTAAGACATCAAGTTCGCACCTGCCTGTTCATGAGCCCATACTGCATCGTGTTCCCATCTGGATATGAACAAATTGGCATAACTCAGTGTGAACTTGGTGCCCATGGCTGTGCCAACCTTCTGGATGAAGTAATCCCCTTCAAAGAAGAAATAATTATTTTCGAGTATAAACTGTATCCCTTCCAAAATAAACTCCCTCCTCTCTGGTGTCATGTCTGTCTTTTCCAAGTGCCACTTGACAGCATCAATGCTGTCCTTGTGGTTTATGATAGTGTACAAGGAAGTTACATCGGCTGTGCCTAAGAATGAGGAATCTTCCCATTTTATAGTATTCATTTGTTAACAGTGTCTGTGGTGTCCATTAAAATGGACCTGGTTTTAACAACTAGCGGTTGAAGGAAAAAGTCAATCATTTCAAAGAGGTTTGTGGTTAAACCACCTGAACTAGAAATGATCGGGTGGTCTGGGGGGGCAGCAGGATTTTTATGAATTTTTGGCAAAATATAAATGGTGGGAGTTTTGGGATTATCTATATTCAAAAATGTATATTCTCTTTTGGTAATGGAATTATTTTTCATATGTTTATTGAGGAATTTCAAATAGTTACCCCTGATTTTTACCGTGGGGTCACTTTTGAATTTTAAATAGGTGCCATCCTTACTTAATTGGGAGGATATTTCTTTTACATAATCAGTTTTGTTGAGTATTGTAATCCCCCCTTATCACAGGGTTTGATAACTATTGACTGATCATTTTTAAAGGATACAATGGCTTATCTTTCTTTTTTGGATATATTAGATGATTTTCTACTTTGGGAGTCTGTTTTTTTATTATGTTAATTCAATTTGGCCATATCTTCTATTACTGCCTTCATTCAATCATACAACCTTTCACATGTGTAGGAAAAAAATTGGATTTCTTTCTAAAATGGGTTATATTTTTCTGTACTTCATTATTGAGGTTGGATGTGTCATTGTTTTCCATTGAAAACATTTTTTTAAGGGTCAACTTTCTAGAAAACATACATATTCAGTATAACCTAATATCACCAATATTTATCTCTGCATCCTGCTTTTGTTATGCTAATTCCAAGTCAAATTGAGTCCTAGTATGGAATGACTTTGGGGTTCCGAGTCGAACCGAGTCCCGGCTCCATTCTGCAGTCAGTTTGGAAGTCGGATTTAAAAACCAAACTTGAGTTTTGGATTGCATGTAAACAGGTCCAAAATACATGCTTTATTGATTTTTATATATATATATATATATATATATATATATATATATTTTCATCGATTTTTAAGGAATCCAAAACCAAATCTGATCTAAAACACTTGTGGGTGGTTTTCCTAAAACCAAAACACCATGATAAATTAGTACTAAAACCGAAACACGGGGGTCCGCGCACAAATATGGACATGTTTAACAACTACCACAATCAAATCTCAGTTTTATAGAATACATTAAACAGTACATTATTAAAAAAAATTTCAATTAGATAGTACTCCACATTAATAAATTAGGAAATTATCAGGCCTGCTTAAAGAAAAGACTGACTTGAATAATGTATTTTTTTCTCAGGAATGTGTGGCAACATGACCTATTAATACAAATAAAGTCAAAAAGTGAAGAATTTACATGTAAAAAAGACTTTTCAGTAGTAATATGGTGTAACCTTTTCCATTTAATAGTTTCCATTTTCCATTTAGTCGTTCTATCAAGAACATTTTAAGAATATTTCCATTTGACCACTATTTGTTGATCAAGCACAAGCTGCTAATAATCAGACACATCCTTGGAAGGAATGTAGAGTTTCTTATTTAATTAACTTGCCCTCCCATATGGAACAGAGGGTGAATCTAAGTATTTTTCTTGGGCTGGGATGTTGATATTTTGGGCATCCTGCCCTCACTAACTTTCTAAATGATCCAATCATTTATTTTTGTAAGTATATTTTTTGTAAGTATACATCTTCTGCCACTGTATTGCAATGCTCCAAGAGGGAATTCTGCAATATTGAGCTTGGCAGGGGCTGGCTGGCAACTTTTAGCCTGGGGGGCAAATGCAAGACAGTGGCCCTGGCTTTTCTACCAGCACATGGCAACAGAAAAAAATTAACATGACAAATACCTGTATGCATGGTTTGTTTAATGTGAGTGTGGATTAAAACGGTTATGTCACAGAGCTATAGTCAAATACACCTACAGTACCTGCCCCTTCTGACAAAGCAGGAACACAGAGCATTCTAGCTACCTCTATACAATACCATTTACATTCCAGTAACCAACATACAATAGAGAAAGCATTCTAGTGACTTATATACAATACAGAAACCACTCTAGTGACCAATATACAGTAAAGGAACCAGGAGAAAATAGAAGGGAAAAAGGGGACCATTCTAGTGACCAATATACAATATAGGCAACAATATATGTCGACAGACACTAAGTGGTGAAATATGAGGTTTTAAAGTAAAACCAGTGTGCTTTACCATCTGCTACACCTGCATGATTGCTCACAAAGGGCCTGATGTAAGCCTGTTGGCAGAGCATATATTACGTGGTTTAGCACTGTGTATGCTCCATGTTGGATGAGGAGCACTCAACGCTGCCTCAGATCCATTTAGCAACAGAGCCATATTTCTTGTGTATGGGATCGCAGATGCAGGGTGTTCCCTGTCAATCATACTGTGATTAAACAGTAGCTGCGTACAGCTACAGTAATGTTGCTTGATGCATGCATGGTTTGACTTAGACGCATGTGCCAATAGAACTGCGTAAAACCAAACAACTATGTGTGTGTGCATATGTATATTTTTATATGTGTATATAAAGTTGACCTACTGTGATGCAAAGTCCAGTAAGATGCACTGCACTCCAGGGTTTAAACCAAAGAAAGATAATTCACCGGTGAGTCTTGTTCCTTTTCTTTTCTATATGTTGCAGGCTTTCCCTATACATCTCCTCCGTCCTGATGACGGGCCTGGAGCGGCCCAGAAACATTGACTCATATATATACGAGGATTATGATGTATTTTTAATACACTTGATGAACATATAATATTATCTTTCTTTGGATTAAACCCTGGAATGCCGTGCATCTTACTGGTCTTTGTAGCACAATAGGGCAACTTTATATTTCATAGAGCAGAGGCACACAGGTGGTTGCTGCTTGACTTGTGAGTACTGGATCAATACAATTTCATATGTGTATATATATATATACAGTATATATATATATATATATATATATGTACAGTATATAATGTTGTTTCAGTTTGGCACTCACGCAGCTGGTGCAGAGTGTAGAGAGTGCATACATGGACAGTTTCTTCCTACAGAGCTATGATAGCCCCTCGAGCAAAAAGCAGGCGGCACTCCTCCATAGTGGAAAAAAGTTATTTGTATTAAACACATAGTGCATAAAGCGATATGTCGACGTTTCCTTATATTTTTATATATATATGGTATCTGACATCCTGAAGAAGTGGCGCACGGCCCCGAAACGTCGATGACGATGTATTTATAATAAACCACTGCACTGGTTATACTTTACTAAAAAGACTCCGAGTGCCGCCTTTTTTGTTTTGCTGTATGGTAGGAACGCTGTTTCCATGAAGGAGGGCACCGGAGTGGGCATATTGCCGCTGTACATGCTGAGAGTGCCGGATCATGGTTGTTAACAACCAAACATTATACCATAGATGAAGGGGAATAGGGCAAACTGTCGGTTTGCTAATAAACTGAAACATTGCAAGTCTTTGCATGATCTTGCTTCATTTACAAGTCCTAGAGTGCCTCCCCCTTCATACATCTATCTCTCTATCTATCTATACATGCTAACACACACACACAAAAAAAAAAAATGTTAAAGAGTAGATAAAGTATATTTAAAAAAAATATAAAATATATATATATATATATATATTTTTTTTTTAAAACCTTTAATGATTAAAAAGAAGAAAGCATTTTGTGAAATGGAGAAAAGTCCATAATGGCTTAGGGGCCCATTTATCAATAATCGCATGCTCAATGCGATCTCGGCATGATAAAAGCACCCATGATCACATGGCAGTATGCAATGATAGCGCCGGGATTTATGAAATAGCACCCGTTCACTGAACGGTGTACAGACTACACGTGCACAGTGCCCATTGCCGGGTAGGGTTCCTCTGGAATCCTCTCCCGGTAATTTTTGTGAAGTGTATCCCATAGGCGTAAGCTGCTGGGGCCAAACTACAAAATGCTTTGCATTCCGAAGCTTGGTAAATCTGACAGCATTGCATCCCCCATAGACAGCTATGGGGGTTGCGGCTGCTGTTGGAAATGGAGAGGCTGCAGCCAGCAGATATCGGAGATATCTGTTGTGATCTCTCCATAGTACATCTGGGGGATACTTAATATTTATGGGTGTCCCCTGAAAACTAATATTTTAATGCAATATAGGACCCTTAATAATTGATAATTGTGCTTAGCCATTTCTTTGATGGTCAACCAGAAGGGCTGACAGTCTCTTCTAAGTCCAGGAGCAGCAGCAGCTTTTTATGGGGAGTCTGTAATCTCTTACTCCCCTTTTCCATGGTGACAGCTGTTACAGACACCCTTTTCCTGTTCCTCCACATCTGCCGTCTCCACCTACCCCAACCCCGCTCCTCACTCATCTGTCCCCGCTATAAACATGCCCGCTGGCTACTCCTCAGTCAGTCACCCTTCACGGCCCACTCCTCACCTGCCTGCAGTGCTGGCTTCTCTCTCCTCTTCCTTCTTTTAGCCGCAGGCCTACAGCTGCTGTCACTGGGTGTTGCTGAACTTCCTGCTGCCTCTGTGCTCACTGCTCTTTCAGATCGTTATGATTGGTGGACAGCTTTGGCCATTGCTGTGGAGGAGGCTGTCTGGGACAGTAGGTGAGCAGCCCAGGGGGTATATGGCACCCTGCCCTCTGGCCCAGTCCACCCCTGGAGCTGGGTGATCTGTGCTTTCAATAGTCATGTATGGCCACCCCCTCCCTCTAACATCACAACAACGTGTACTGGGCTGCACTGGGAGACTGCTTGAGGCTGTTAAGCAGCAGCTGCAGCAGTCTCCTATGCCTGTGGGGGAAGCAATCACACTGATCACACCGCCCCGGGCTATGTGCTGGGCTGAGGGTCTCACAGCACCCCCCTCCCCAGCACCAAGACTCTTTGCGGCACTGGAGAAACAAAATTCTTCTTTAAGGGGGTGGGGCCATGCCTCCCGCGATTAGGTAATGCACCCCTTCACCCCTGTCGTATCTGAAATGTTATTGGATGATAGGTTTAGTATGTGCCAGAGAGGATAATGGAATGTGCACAAATCATATATGAGTAGTCCATTTGCTTTATATTTATTACATTCTCTACAGAAACTTTGAATACATGTGTTACAATAGAAGATTCACCTAACTAAATATCTCTTCTGAAAACAGTTTGTAAGTACCATTAAACCCTATTTACAATTTGCAATTTAAATATGTACACTACAGCTCAATAATTTCAATACACCACTCAAATTGTTTTTCAGAAAGTAATAAACAAAACAAGCTAGTTTGTGATGAATATATATTTATTTTGGCAAATAAACATGTTTTGTACTCATACGCTTGTATTACAAATAAATTGAGTTTTGATTTCCTTAAATTTTTCTAAGTATCCACCATTAGTTGCGATTACTGCAGTGCAAACACGGGGCATTCTGTAAGTCAACTTGTCTAAGCTCTGAATGCAGCCCTTGCGTCTTTTAGCAAATCCCAAAGGTGACTTTGGTTAGTTACTATCGCATCTCAGACACACCCGTCCAGATGATCCCAAAGGAGTTCAATCAGATTGCAATCAGGACTCTGGGGTGACCAAACCATGTTCTTCAGCACCTGTTGTTTTGATTGAACATTTGCAAAGACTGGAGATATGTTTCTGGGTTGTTATCTTGATGTAGTGTGAAACCCTGACCATATAGGCGGGTACCAATAGGGATGGTATGGCGCACCAGGATATTGTGGTAGCATTTGGAGTCCATGATTCCTTTGATTTTTATAAAGTCACCAAAAGCATCACCGCCAAAACATCCCCAAACCATAATGGAACCTCCTCCATGCTTGACTGTGGGCCTCCTCCATGCTTGCGCCTCTTGGACCCAAACACCTCAAACTTCAATTTGTCTGTGAAAAGAACCTTCTTCCACTGACTAGTGCCCCATCTTCTGTTATTAATTTCCCCACAATAGCCTTTTATTTTTATTTATGGGCCTAAACAATAGTTTTTGGGCTATAACACATCCCTTCAATCTACCGGCTACAAGGTGGCATTTGACAGTCGCGACTGACACGCTTTTTTCCTAATTTCCATCAGAGCAGCACAAATCTGACAAGCAGTTTGGAATCTGTCCAGGTCGTGGGCGATCATGTACACTATTGTGTAAACCATATCTCTTGATGGTACATGGCATGTCACCAAGAGATACCTTTTCCAGGCAAGCAATTTCACGCAAACTATAGTATGCCAAAGCTTTTCAATTGATAACGCCTTCCTGGGAGCCATCTACGAGATCACTTTACACGTTTTCACAAGTGTACACAGTATCACAATACAAGACGAACACCGGAATTCTTTCACGGTGTATGTGTTGACAAGTCAGTTTCAAAACGGCATTTGCTATCTGGTATCTGGTATCGCTATGAGCACCTTGTGATCTTGCAGACATAATTTGTTTGATTTCAGGGATAAGACACCCGATTGTTAACATAGCTCCCAAATTCTTTACCTCAGAAAGAGGGACCTTTGCGCAAGGCTTAGCCATGTGCCCAAAATGAGGGGGCATTGCAGTGTGGTTAGGGGCATATCCTCGTGGTTAGGGGTGTTGCTTCATAGGGAATGCCACATGCACTAGTTTCAGCAGGTGGCCTCATTCGTGTGCAAAACAAACGTATCAAGTTCATCCTTTACAGAGAAATTCACAAATCTGGGGATGTATTGTAATTAATGAGCTGTAGTGTAGCTTTTTCTAAATATGCTAAAGCTATATGATGCTGTACAGTTTATATATAGACTTATCCAATTGTAAAGCACATCATAATATGCTGGCGAGATACTGTATATATACAGGGAGTTGGGATAGTGACTGTATGCTAAGTGTTTGACAGTCCAAAATGTAAATAGGGGAGTCCAAGGACACACCATAAGATCAACTATGTGACCATCACACAACTGAGTAACCCTAAGGTTACACAGGATGTCCGGTTAAAACACGCTGCTGGAGTCAGTGAAGCTGCATCCAAGGACACAACCACTGGCTTCGGCATTGCCAGAAAACAAGGCTGACACACCCCTATTTTCTGCAACACTTCCTGTCACCTCCCCAAAATCCCAGCAACATGTCAATCATACTGCTGCGTTTGGGGCACTGCGAGAAACATCACAGCCCCAGACCTGCACATGCACATTGTGGCTACTGTGTGTGTAGATCTAACAACTTCAGAGATGTGCATAAACATCAGGTTACGTACATCTCTGAATTAGGCCCTATATACAGTATATTGTAATACTTATTTAAGAAACAATATTCAGTTTTCTAACTTATGTTAAAGGGATTGCAATAAATAACAAGGTTTTATTATATTAATATTTTAAGAAATTTAGATTTCCTCATAATAAAAATAACAATACTACTACTACTACTACTACTACTACTAATAATAATAATAATAATAATAATAATAATAATAATACTACAGTACTACTACTACTACTACTACTACCACTAATAATAATAATAATAATAATAATAATAATAATAATAATAATAATAATAATCATAGAGTCCTGTAACGTATAAGTGAAATAAAACAGTTATAGTATAGTATATCTTGGAATGCAGTCTATATCAGTCAAATAATTGTCTCTAATCCCAAATCATATTTAAAATTCACTCCTGATTCCTCCTCCCCTACACAGTACTTATCTCTATATACTAATTCTATTTTCCATGCTTTACTTATCATCTTTCACAGTATTAATCTTATTAGACAGTGCTTAATGTAATCTTATATTCCATTACCTCAAAGTGGCCTTCCACCTGAACTTCAACTTTCTCCTTACATCCGTCACGTGACTGCATTCTTTCCAGGCTATGCAGTGTGTGGTGTATCTAGATACTTGGCCTGTCGTGAAGAAATGAGTGTGATGATTCACATAGCTGAGTGATCTTTATAAAGTTCTCTAGTTGTATTGCTCATCTGTACAATACACCGGCCTGAATAAAATTTACAATTGCGTACAATTACTAACATAATAATTTACTTTACACGGAACAGAAATAAACATTCTCATACGTTTGGAACATAAACACTTTTAGAGTTTTGTAGAAGCTAAAATTGTTCCGGCAGAGGGGAAAAAATGAATAGATGCTATTTTAGTATCTGGCATTTTGATTCTCTAGCTTTTATACAGTAGACTAGATTCTTATTAGTGATAATATTGTACCATTTTGCAAATTATTAATCCATCATTTTATAGTATAAATACATACCTTTACCAAGAACTGCTCTAACAAATTTATACATTGATACTGTAACCATGATTAATAACCAGCGACGACCCGTCTTCTCAGCGGCGGGTTTCTGTGTCATACGCATGCTTTTTCATGCGCTGCTGCCGACAATGTGGACCGTATCGCTCTTGCCATCTAAAGATGGTAAGAGTGATACAGTGACAAACAGTGGTAATCTTACATTACCGCTGTTTTTTAAAGTGCTAAAGAGGTTACGTCTCGTTGATAAATGGGGTCCTTAGAGGTTTATGTACTTAGCCCTGGAGAGAGATAAACTGAACAGAGATAAACCAATCAGCTCCTAACTGTCATTATTCAAACACAGCCTGTAAAGTGACAGTTAGGAGCTGATTGGTTGGTACTTTATCTCTGTACACTTTATCTCTCTCCAAGGCTTAGTACAAAGACCCCTTAGTCTATAAAATGACAGAAACTGATTGGTTGCTAGTACCCCCTTTTGAGAAATATGCAAATGTTTGGGGCTTTTAGAGTAGTCCCTATAGATATCCACCTGACACAGTAATATCTATAAGCAAGAGAAAATAATTATGTTAAAGGAGTTGGTTATCAACAGTAGCTAGGTCACCTACATTAAACAAAATGAATGGGATGATTCATATTGATAATAAACTATTGTAAAATGATAAATAATTGTCACAGATGTAAAAATCTTAATTAATGCACTCATCTCCTGCATTGATTATTGCAAGAGCCTTCCTCTAAACAGACTTTCACCCAGGGGTTAAAGTGGGCCGGAACGGGGCGGAACTGTGTTCCGTCACTTCTATTTGGAGTTGAAACCAGTTCTGCCTCCTCCAGCCCACCTCAGCTCGGTGCCGCAGGGAGGCTCAATTTGCAGTGGCAGCCAGAGGCTAGAGATCACTCCTGACCTCCGGCAAAAGGGGCACCACTACTGTGGGCTTTGCATAAGGGGCGCTACCACTGTGGGCATTGTATATAAGGGACAGTAATGTGGGCATTGTGTAAAAAGGGTACTACTGTGTCATAACATGAATAAGGGACACTACTATGTGGTGTGATGTGAGTCAGGGGCAAAATGTGCAGTGTATTAAGGATAGTGCTACTGAGTGGCGTAATTTGAATTGGGAATGCTATTGTGTGACTACGCCCCTTTCTTTTGAGATCACGCCCCCTTTTTCGTCGCTCGCGCTGTCCCTTATTGAAAAGCACCAACATGGGGGAAGGAGTTCCACCACTTCTCTAGGACCACTTTAAGCACTACTTTCACCCCTACAATCTACAATATTTTGAATGCTGTGGCTACACTGATCTACATTGCAAAACATTCATCATCTGCTGCTCCACTTCGTCAGTCCCTACTAAGGTTGACTTTACTTTACTGAATTCTATATATAATACTTCTGCTTATATGTAAAGCTACCAACAAGACTACACCAACATAAATATCTTTGCTTATTTCATAATATCTCACAACTCAACACCGCTGTTTTGTGCAAGATCTACACCTCTCGTCCACTCTCATTACCTGTTTCTATTCCCGCTTACAGGAGTTTTTTTAAGCTGCACCAACACTGCCCACTTAGGCTGCCCTCAGCACAACAAGACTTTCCTCTAGTCTACAAATCTTCAAGCATTACCTGAAAACCTGAGTCTCTTGGTTCTCATTCTTATTTCAGAAAGGTAAGGAGGGGGTACAGACATAGATAGGCACAATAGCCTGGTTTCAAATTGTAGTTTATTGAACAGACAATATCACAAAATGGGTAACAACCAGCATAGTGAACTTTACAATATCCTTTGAATACTGTCGAAGCTGAATAATTGGCTAAGACAAGTTCAGGTTAAAATTTAATCGCGGCAACGCCATCTTGCGACTGTCCGCAAAACGCCATCTTGAAAATGAGATCGCAAGACGCCATTTTGCGAATGGCCGCCTAAGCGCCATTTTAGATAAACTCACATTTTAGTACATGTGGCGATAATACTAATAGCACCATGCATTTGCATCTTTCACCATTTGTCATACACACATTAATACACACAATTGCGCTGTTAACTAGTCGCATATTAGCGAATGCATAGGACTTTGTATGAAACCGCTGTTTTATTAGCTTTATGCGCACGCATCTGCCCCAAGTTAACTAGCATCCTTATTTCAAACCCTGAATACCCACACATTACATATTCACACATAAGGTTCAATAAGCTCTAAAGTATATGATTTAAGTTGGTTCAGTTAGTTTAAATGCTGAGAAATAAAGATATTTGATAACTAAGGTATTATACATGCTAAACAAGTCATGTTTGGAGTTGTACTGATGTGTATCCTTTTTACAGTATTCCGGTGTTATCGGTGGGGAGATCGCATCACGCATTCTCGAGTTATGGATCGCAGAGCCTACAAGCAACAAAATGTATATTTTAGAAACTACTGTTAGGATGCTACGAGAGGCGAGAAGAGGAAGACCCCCAGCTGTTAGAGGCAGGGAGAGTCTGTTTGAACCAGCCTGTTAAATGTGCTGTAAAAGATGCTTCACCCCTGAAAACCAATGATATCAGCAACAGACTTCCCTATTGTCCTGTTTATTCAGGGAGGGTATAAATATGAGTGCACAAATGCTGGTTCTGAGTCTTCGTGCTGAATGACGAGGGGTCTCTTGCTGATGCCTATCTCTGGGTCCGGAAGCGCCTGCGTTTGTATACTGTACTTGGGTCTGTATAATTTCCTTTAGTGTCTTCATCAATTGCGTGTAACTGTCTGAACTTTTACCTGAATATCACTTGTGCTTTGGAACCACAGATTCCACGTCTAAGTCTTTATTTATGGTATGACTGCGTACGCAAACTAGCGTCATCCTTAGAAGGTATAGGCAGGACATTAGAAGGTATAGGAAGGTGTGTATAGAGGATCTGATCCAGTATTATTAGTTGGGGGCTCATAGTGAAGTCACTTACCTGCTCACACGGTACATACGGTCATCGATATTTCAGCAAAGGGTGGAATGGCCACATGCAGGGTTTGCCTGCAACCGCTTTGTGCTGAAAAGTTGCTATCCATCTCCGTGTGAAACAAGGGAGCTGACTAGTATCCAGGGACAAGAGAGGAAAAAAGTTTGTTTTTCTCTGTTGATAGAACCTTACGTTTAAAGGTGTGTCACAGTTCTGAGTATGCGACTAAGTCGCAGGTATGCGCATAGCAAAAAAGACGCACTTTTGTGTACGCAGTTAAAAAGCCATTATACGGTTGTGTGGTAGTTGCATTATTGTGTATGCGACTGGTTGCACAATAGCGTATATGTACTTCCGGTTGTGCTGCCACGTGTTTGAACAAAGCCATTGAGGTTTACATTTTTTTCTATTACCAATACCTGTGTTAACGTGTATTTTTCTGCGCAGGAAAAAAGTGTGTAACAGTGAATATTTGTTGAACAAAGTTAAGGGTATCGTATAATCCTTAAAGGCTAGGTGCAAGGGTTAGTCTAGCCGCTCGGTAAGCAGCTTTACCGTTCTATACACAGTAGCAGGTGTACATGTTGTTTTTGTTGTAGAGACGTGCGTTAGAGTAGCCGACATATAAACTCTCATAGGTGTGGAAGTTGCTTTACTAAATCTTATCCGGGTGTGGAAGTTGCCTTTTTCAAATCTTATCCAGGTGTGGAAGTTGCCTTACTAAATCTTATCCAGGTGTGTGGGCGCCGCCGACTTAAATCATCCACAGGTAAGTGAAAGTGTCTTGATTGTCTTTCACCGGCTTAAATCTTTATTGAAAAGCGTAGGAGTTGTCTCAGAATGGGAGCCACGCAAACAGTAGAGATGTTAGGCAATGATGTGCTGCTAATGGAGGCGCCGATCGTATCGGCCCGTCGTATCATGCATACCAAGTATGGTACATATGCAATAAGGTATTGTGATTTATGGTTTAATATGACGAGGAAGAGTGTTAGACCATTTCCCAGAATTGGTAGTTTTGATAAAAATGTGTTAGACAATGTCCGGGACCACATCAGTTTGATGCGCTCCCGAGATAAAAAGTTTAAATATTTTGAATGTTTAAAACTGTGGCAGCATGAAGGGGATGCGTGGCTTAACAATTTGCAAATGACGCAAACTAGCGTCGCAAGCACATTGTCAGAAAATATATCCACGACACTAAATTGCAATACGGGCGAGCCACAAAATGGCACACACGTGCGACAAGGTAGCATTTTGGAGAGTATTGCCAGCAGTTCACGCTCACCTCCCCCACTATATGTGGATGGAGGTGCAAGTACAGTTACCAAAAATACCCATGAAAATTTAACAAGCAACTTGTACCCTCTCTTAAGCAATTATAAAGAAAATGTTCATGATGTTTATGATGAGCCTATTGTAATGTCTGTCATTTCCCATGCTGTGCAGATGATAGATGCTGCATCACCACAATCACGAGTGGTGCCGCCATCTCCATCGGTAACAGCAAGGGAAGTGTTAATGCCCTCTGCACCCGTAGAGGAAGTTGTTCATACCATACGTAGCAGCAGACTAAACCCCCAGCCAGGTAATCAGGTCAAAGGTAGCAGCGCTACCGGTCTGCATCCCATTTGGACAAATACTGTTCCAATTGGAAATGCAGATGCGAACGGTATAGTGCCCACGAGGGAAGTAGTAATGCATTGTCCTTGGACAAGAGCAGAAATAAATTCCATCATAAATGATTTCCCCGATCCCAAAAGAAATTAGCCAAATGTCAAAGATTTTTGAGGAATTTTTGTAGTTCACATGAACCCACTAATAAAGATTGGTGTGTGGTGTTAAGGGCCTGTCTGCCATCAATACCGACATGACAAATTTTATCACGGATTGTGTATAGGATGATGACGTTCCCTTAACAGACCAAGTAAACCAAGGTAACATTTCCCGCATTGTAACTCAATTGGGTATATATTTTCCAGTAGTAGTTAACTGGAACAAAATTTTCACCATTAAGCAGAAAGAGAGTGAGACTGCAGAAGATTACTGCGATCGGGCTCTGCAGGCTATCACCCAGTACACTGGGATAGAGGATATTAAAGATAGCACTCACAACAGGGGGATGACAGTTATGGTACTTGTGGACGGTCTGAAAGTGAGTTTAAAAACTCGAGTTCAGACCTCACAGCCTGGCTGGCGGGGACTTACAATAGATACCCTCATAGAAACCGCCATTGAACATGATAAGAACATCTCCAAAAAGAGAGAAAGCCCAGAGCGAGAAACTAATGGCTGTCAGTATACAAGCTCTGGAGGGAATGACGGTAACATCACAGCCAACAGACACACTTGCACTTGCACACACACTCACTTCTGAACAAGTATGTGCTCTCACTAACCCCACTCAACAACAAACACAACTCTATCCCACTAACCCGATGCAACCACAGGTCCTAGGCTATCCACCAACTTCTTATCCCCCACAATACCCTTACCCTCCCTATCCTTACCCATATCCACCAACTTTACCCTCTGCGCAAACCTCACAACACCACATGTCTTCACCCGAAACACGAACCTGTTTTAACTGTAAACAAACAGGACACTTAAGTAGAAACTGTACAGTAAAAGGAGTAGGGATCCCACATCAGGGAAGACCTAGATATCCCCATAAGGGATATGCACAGAGGCCAGCAAATGTTCAGCAGGCACCAGCTCCACTTGTAGCCATAAATGCTTTATTGGAGAATGGTAGCCAATGCTAGGGGTCAGGTCATACCTGTAGTCTACAGATGGTCAGGTTAACGGGAAGTACTAGGGAAGAACCGGTCATGATGGTTGATGTAGCTGGTATTGAATATCCTTTTCTTGTAGACACAGGGGTGACCAGGTCAGTGATAAAATCTCCTGTTAATTTGCAGGTGACCAACAAGACAGTACCAACAATGGGTGTAACAGGTAAAGTGGAACATTATCCTTTAACAAAGTCCACAGAGGTTACTATTGGGCCGTTGCATACCAGGCATTCTTTTCTCCTGGCTGCTGTGGCTCCTACTAACCTACTGGGCAGAGACTTGTTATGTAAGATGGGATGTGTTATATATTGCACCCCTGATGGTGTATTTTTAGATATCCCAGAGAGAGTGGTATACGAGGTGCGGGATATGCTAGACACTCCACAAAAGATAATGTATCACTCTACCGTTTTAAATGAAACTCCATCACAGTTAGATGAAATGTTGTCCCTAATTCCAGATTCCCTTTGAACTAAAGATGGACAGGACACTGGATTAATGGCAAACGTAAGCCCTGTAATGGTAAATTTAAAAAGCAGAAGGCAAGCTCCAAAAATTCCCCAGTACCCACTAAAGCAGGAGGTAGAACTAGGGGTTTTTCCAATAATTGAGCGATTATTGCAACAGGGAATAGAAGTTCGTACAGCTAGTGTAGCCAACAGTCCCATCTTTCCAGTGAGTGGTGGGAGGGGTTATAGGATGCTACAAGACCCTAGAGGTGTTAATAAGGTAGTAGAGAGCCAATTCCCCGTAGTGCCGAATCCAGCTGTCATTTTGATGCAAATCCCACCAAATGCAACCCATTTCACTGTCATTGACCTCTGTTCAGCTTTCTTCTCTGTGCCTCTCCATCCAGACTGTCAGTATCTATTCGCATTTACATACAGAGGTTTACAATACACATGGACACGATTACCCCAAGGTTTCATAGACAGCCCCAGTATCTTCTCCCAGGCATTGCACGACTGTTTACAATCTTTTCAACCTGCCAATGGATCTGTTCTAATTCAAGATGTGGACGATTTATTGCTATGTTCTGACTTGTTTATGTCATGTTTGAATGATACTAAACTTTTGTTACTTCATCTCTCACAAACAGGACACAAGGTGGCTAAGGACAAACTACAGCCGTGCCAATCCAGAGTAAAATATTTGGGACACTGCCTAACCCAGGAGTTACGACACCTTACAACAGATAGAATCCAGGCCATACAAAACATGACACTGCCGCAGAATCAACAGCAAATTCGTACCTTCTTGGCAATGTGTGGATACTGTAGAATGTGGATACCAGGTTTTTCTATTTTGGCCTTACCTTTACAGGAATTAGTCTCTTCCTCAAAGCCCGATCATGTCATACACACAGAGGAATCAGAACAGGCTTTCCTCAATCTTAAGGATAGTCTGACAAGAGCTCCTGCATTGGGAATACCTGATTATGAAAAACCTTTTGATTTGTATTGTACGGAAGCCAATGGTTGTGCTGCAGGTGTCCTTACACAAAAACATGGTGATGCCAGTAGGCCCGTAGCATACTACAGTGCCTAATTGGACACGGTAGCAAGATCACTCCCCACCTGTTTGAGAAGTGTAGCAGCTACCACTCTATTGGTGAGTAAAAGTGAGGACGTAGTATTGGGCCATGATATGATTGTCTACACTCCCCATGCTGTATCTGCTTTGTTGAACTCAGCTCAAACCAGACACGTCTCCACAGCTAGGTTCACCAAATGGGAACTAGCTCTAATCACTCCTGCAAATATTACTGTTAAACATTGCAGTATGCTGAATCCAGCAACATACCTACCATTTGTACAACATGATGTACAAAGGGTGGAAGGAGAGGAGTTGCTGGCGGGAGGTGAGTTCGGCAGACATAATGATACGCATGATTGTATGACACATCTGAATCAGACTTTTACTGCTAGACCTGACATACATGACACACCTTTAGAGAATGTGGATGTAACTTTTTATATGGATGGGAGTTGTCATAGACAAACAGACACAGGTGAATTATGTACAGGTTATGCTGTCGTAAATGACACAGACATCATTGAAGCTAAACCTCTCGGTCCTCCTCACTCAGCCCAGGTGGCAGAGTTAGTAGCACTGACTAGAGCATGTGAACTGGCAGCAGGCAAATCTGCTAACATTTACACTGACTTGAGGTACGCGTTCGGGGTGGTGCACGATTTTGGGGCTCTATGGCGTCTGAGAAATTTTATGACAGCAGCAGACACACCAGTTGCACATTCCGGACACATAAAACATCTTCTAGAAGCAATCCAACTGCCCAAAGCAGTGGCAGTAATTAAATGCAAAGCCCACACATGTGAGGATGACCCGGTGTCACTGGGCAACAACAGAGCTGATGAAGCTGCAAAATGGGCAGCAGGGTTAAAAATGTTTCCTCCAACTGAAACAATTATGTAATTTCAAACTATTGAAATGCTGAAATTAATTAAGATGCAAAATTTGTGTTCAATTCAGGAAAAATCCATTTGGAAGTCCAAGGGGTGTGGGTAAGAGTCCTCTGGGCTCTGGAAAGATGGACATGGTGAGCCAGTAGCCCCCAAGGCATATTACCCCAGCCTGGCTGAGGCAGCACACGGTCTGACTCATCTGAGTAAACAGCATATGTGCAAGTTGATGAGGGCATACTGGTGTGCACCAGGTTTTTCTTCACAAGCAGAGAAGATAGCAATGTCCTGTCTGACCTGTTTGAGAAAGAACATAGGGAAAGTGATCCCTACCGAACCGTCCCACATTCCACCGACTGGTGGACCTTTACAGGTGATACAAATTTCTTTCATCCAATTACCACCCTGCATGAACCTTAAGTATGTATTAGTGTGCACAGACGTATTTTCTAACTGGGTTGAGGCTTACCCAGCGGCCACTAATACTGCTGCGTTTACTGCTAAGAAAATAGTTCAGGAATTTGTATGTAGGTACGGTATCCCTAAAATCATCGAGAGTGACAGGGGAACCCATTTCACAGGTGATGTTTTTCAAAATATGTGTAAGCTGATGGGTATTAATAGCCGACTCTATACCCCCTACTGACCGCAAGCCAGTGCCAAGGAAGAGAGGATGAACGGGACTATTAAAAATAAGCTAAGTAAAATCATGGCAGAGACTGGACTAGGATGGCCAGAAGCTTCACCTTTGGTCCTACATTGCATAAGGACCACTCCTAGACCTCCTCTGAATCTGTCCCCATTTGAAATATTGTTCGGTAGACAACCTCATTTGATTATAAGTTCACAGGAAGATCTAAAGGGTAACAACGAGGTAACTGTGAAGTGTCTTATATCAATGAGTAAGCAGTTAAAGCAACAGCAGCAGAAACTGAAATTGTTGTCTAATGATATGCCTGAAACGAACTGTCATGATGTTGAACCAGGAGAATATGTAATGATCAGAAATTTCTTGCGTTCAGGTTGTTTGACTGATCGGTGGGAAGGTCCGTACCAGGTGCTGCAGACGAGTACTACATCTTTGAAGGTGGCCGAGAGAGATACCTGGGTCCATTCCACTCACTGCAAAAAGGTCAATCAAGCGGTGGAGAAACAAGTAGGAGACAAAGCTGATAGCGTGGATCTGTTGCTCGCGAGCTTGTTCCGGGAGGATTGAAAAGGTCGTAGTAAGATACCTGAACTGAGAGAAATTTGCAGGTCTTGTTGTGACAATGGACGGGCCTGCTGTGTTCATTTTCTTATTCTCTTTTAGAGTGTTCACCATCCTGGTCAGTCCGGGGATATCCAGTGTCTGTGATGGGTGACCGATTGAGGAAACGGGAGCTGATGGCAGTGCAGATGG